>CM067080.1:19187539-19692539 GCA_033980235.1 Diadema setosum
AAACCCAATGTGTGGGTGTTACATTAAATCATGCCCAGTTAATATCGTATCAATAGAGTACCGAAGTGTGACGTCATAGCTTTTCAGTTAAAGCTGTAATGTAAAATACTAAACAACTTTGCATAATGTGTGAAAACAGAAATTTCTGTCCTTTCTGCCAGTGTTTTTAATTGTTCAATACTTGCTTTGTATTTATGTGTTAATTCTTTATTTTTTTTAATTAGATTGTTCCCTTAATGGAATTGAAAAAGATAAATTACTTGTACAATTCTTTGTGTGAGCTTCAGATAGAAAATTTGCCAAGCAACTTCAAATTAGGGACATTTCATTAACAAAGTAACTTTAAAATCACTGAAATAGTCACATAGAGATCATGTGTACATTGCCAAGAAAGGATACAGTAACATACGTATTTGGACTATTAGAATGTACTGTAATTAAACAGAGTAACTTGTTTTTTATGCAACATGCTGCTTAAATGGAGAATAGTTTAGTATACTCAAGCCAGAAATTAGCAAAGTCAGAAGCATTTTATATTTTGCTACTTCCAAGCTTTGTCAGATAAAGATGTTCTTCCCCATCCCCCCCAAAAAAACAAACAAACAAAGAAGCAAAAACAAAATGTTGGCTAGTTTGTGACATATAGAATAGAAATAGGAAATGCAGATTGTCACTACCACCAAGTTAATATTACAAGACTGTGCTTGGCACATGGTACATTGCATTAAGCTGGTGTTGCATTGAGACAGTTTCTATCCTCATGTAATTGTATAATAGTTTACGGTACTTAAAAAGCTGCATCACTTTGGTAATCCCTCGCATTTATCCCCAAGTTGAATTATCCTTCGGGTTTATGCCAGGTTCAAGTGTGTACGTGTGTGTCACACACAAACACACTGCTATATAGTTTCTGACCATCCGAGCATTGAGAATTTAGGGTTTCTGGGACGAACACTGAACTAGGGCTTTCTATAGCTCAGTCGGTAGAGCACCAGGCTGGCAATCCGGAGGTCTCGGGTTCAAATCCTGATGGAATCCCATTTTCTTTGCTCTACTTTTCCACTAATTTATAATAGTTTGATACACTCTTGTTTGACGTAGATCTCAAACTATACAAATTCAAGTCTCATTTGACAGTTATGATCGTACATGTATCTCTGCCTGTATTCATGATCTTTAAAGGGTTTTCAGTGTACAATATGTACATTAATATGTGCATGTATGTAGAATCCAACAAATCCTATTAGCTCAGAGCCAAGAATTACAAATGCAATATATATCCATTCATTATCCAGTCCATTGTGTCCTCAAAGTTTCCAAACACGATGATGGACTTGGCTAACTACTGTTGTGTAAACATCTCAGAAAAAAAAAGTACCAGTATGCTCTATCTGGTCTATCAATGATGTCTAGAAATCTCTTGTATCTATCAGGAAAATACCAAGATCATGTCTCCCCCCCCCCCCCCCCCCCTTGAGCAGAGGGCTTTTGAAGTCACCTATTCAAAGTGCTCATTTAAGTATATGTATGTTTTTGATTCACTAGTTATTAATTGTTAGTAATTGAGACTGGAATTTCAGAAAGATCCATTTCTGTAAATCACTGAGTACTATTAAGCATCAAACTTTGGCCTCCAACATCTTTTAGAGTGGGTTTGACTCTATAAATTAGCAAATTGATTACCGGTAATTTGTGTGGATAATTTTCATGCCAATTTTCTTTTTTCTCTTGACTGAGAGGGAAATATATAGATTACTAATCTCCCTACTAATAGCCTGATAACAACACTGACTATGTTTGTTGTTTTGCTATCATTAGGCTTTATGGGATCACTGGTGTTTTCTAACAATGTACTAAATGGCAGATTGCATGTACTTTTGGACTGTGCAATCTACTTTGTTGACACCCAGTGATAAGAGATCAAATAATTCTAACATATAAAGAGATCAGAGTATACGTGTAGCTGTAGGGCCTTGACAGATGCTTAAAAGGTGTTTGTTATCAAGCTCAGCCCTTATACTTTGTACATGTAGGTATGTAGATAAGACTGTATCATTCTTATGCAAAGGTTAGTGTTTTACTGGGGCATTTGTCTCATTGTATACAAAATGATGACATTATGTAATACCACATCATTGGAAATGAAAGAATGTATCCAGGATGTTTTCACATCATCCATGGTTGTAAAGAAGCCAGAATAGCATTGTGGTTTGTGTACAGTATACATCACATGTATGTGAATACAACATGTTGACAGTTACAAAATGTACATGATGTACGTAGTGTACATTGTATGTGTAACATACAGTACATAGCCTGAATGAGCTCTGTTCCTTTAAAAATCTATATTATACAACTGTATGCCCCCTTTGTTTGTTCTCTGAAATTAAACTGTTTGGCATTTGTCTGCTACAGTGCATTAAAAGGATAATGTGCCTAATTGAAGAACTGTTTACAATGCGGCAGCAAGCAAACAAGTGGTCCATGAAAATGTACTGCACTACTAGACAGTATCAACAAAAGTATCAACATCCATTTGAATTCATTGTATGATGTGTCACACAAACTGTCTCTTGTCTGGTCCAATTTGATGAAACCTTTACTACAATGTATTCTCCTTGTGCAATTTTACTCATCAAAGCCAAAAATGGTTTGGAATTGCAAATTTGATCAATGATTAACCTTCACTTTATACATGTACATGTATACATTGTATGTGACAGAGACAGCTGATTCAACTTGTGAGATTATCCATATTTGAAGAGAACTGACACTATTTCTAGAGACCCATCTCTCTTCAACCAAATGAGATGCATGATTGTTTGTTATCAATACATGTGTGTCTGTATACCAGTAGGTGTCAAAGATGATGCAACAAATGAATGTATCTCTATGGTATGTGTGTCTGTATACCAGTAGGTATCAATGGTAATGCATAAATTAATTATCTCGTAAGTGTAGTGTCTTACCATCTGGAGCTACTCTTTCTCATCTGCAATATAAGAATTAAACACCAACTTTTGTTTCCTTTAATATCAGAGGCACATTTCATTCTCTTATACTACCCAATTCTTTCCAGTAGCTCCACCTACGTTTGTACTGTGAGTTTCATTTGTCAAGGTTCAAATATCATTATTAATCACATTAATAATGACATCGCGATGGAATCCCATTTTCTTTGCTAAATTTTCCACTATTAATCACAAATTTTGTATATCTCCTGAATTCATAAGTCCCAGATAAACATGTACAACATACCTGCAATACAAACTATGTTGCAAAGTGTCTTGTCTGCAATTTAACAATTGATGACAGAGTCAAGTTTGGTATTGTTAATGTTAATATACATGAATTTCTTTTAACATTCCAAAGAAGATAGTGCTCATTACAATCCTGAAGTGTGTGTGGTTTCATTATGTGAATTGGATTTTTGTTGACTCCCCTAAAAGTTGTCCCAACATTTTGTTATCCATCTCTCTCTCCTCCCTGTAGCTTGGAGTCGCCCTGGGGTTTGTGCTTCCACCCATCCTGGTGCCCAAAGATGGTGACAACAAGAAAGATATGCACAACATGTTCCTGGGTACAGCTATTATAACATCCATCATTCTCATCCTTATTCTTGCAGGTAATAAACTGGTTCTTCTTTTGTAAATTTAAAGATTCCACATTGTTCAAGTTGGCTTTGATACACTGAGTAAAGTTGAGCAAACGGAAATGGTAGAGACTTCATAAAGACCAGACATAAGATGACTGAAATATCTATTGATGTGTTTTTTTTGTGACTGAAATTGTAAAATAGAAACAATGGCATTATTTATCAAATTAAATATGCACACATATGTGTTGAATGATTATACAATATACAGGTCTTATCTTGACATATACACAAATCTGCCCTAACTTCTCTTTTTGACAAAAAGATATTTATACAAATCTGCTTTTAGGAAAACTAGTACTTATCCTTTGCGGCACATTTTCATTGTGTTGTGATAACGTAGCAATAAAAGAAAGAAATTGAAAAGCTTTGAGGGGATAGGCTTGTTGTTGCTTAAGTATGTGCCAGGGCAGCATTTTTAAAAATATTTTTGTACAAAATTCAGATGGGGGATTGTGAGTTGATGACATCATCACCTTAGCTGGTGGATCACTACAATTTGTATTTAGCGAAAACGTATGAAACCTCAACAAAATTCTTTTTTTCTCAGTCCAGTTTTTATGAAACCTTGACCATTCTATTAGATTTTACTCCATATTGACGAAGCCAACTTGAAATGTGATGCTGAATTGCGTGTCATAATCTATACAAGATGTATATTTTTTTTAGTATTTGTCCTCCTTGGTGCGCTTTTGTACTCTCCATGGAATATCTACTGTTCAGATGAGAGACAACACCATGAAAATACCTACATACAGTATGTACTCCTGCAAACAGGTAGGCCCTACTAGTATCTCAGTGCATCAGTGAAATGCTCAGCCATTCACGGGCAGATCCTGTGAAGCAGGACATTATTGAATCGGTGATGAAAGATGAGGAATGAAAAAAAAAGAAACCTCTGCCAACTGCCCCAGATGCACTTGAATTCAGAAACAACATTGTGACGAGCATAAAAGATTGAAAAGGGGATTTGCGGAAATGGAAAACATCCTTAAAATGAAAGAAACTGAGATTTTTGCTTGTGGGGGTGTGATGTCAAGGATGATAAAGCCATTAGTATTTTGTACTCTCTTTCTTTATTGGCTTCGTTGATGTAAACCTACAGAAAGCATTATTGTTGGATTTTTGAATGTCATCCCATTGTGCTCAAGGAGACATAGCCTTGGCCATGAGTGTAAGGACTCCATGAAAAAAAAAAAAAATTACAATAATTGCCAAGACGAGGCAGCAGCTAGGCTTCTTGAAAGCTCATTGGCTGTTGCTACAGGAGCATGCAGCGAACAAAGGCTTCCATTGTACGAGAAAGTGTTTATGATGCACGGCCACGGGCATCTATTCATGTGAAATCCAGCCCTGACTCTGATCGTTCTTGTTTATCCGGTGGTAAAATCCATATGCCAGAGGCATTTTCAATCTGTCTTGGAGGTCATGGGTCAATCCTCATTTCTTTCTCAGGGACCGTAGTTTCCTTTTTCTGCAGAGGAGCCGAAGTGGAAATTTTTCCTGATTGTTGGTCACGATGCATCAGAGTGGGATAATATATACAGTGTGTTCTCAGAGAAGGATACAATGCGTGTAGCATAAAACAATTTCTTGAAGCTGTCCACTGGTTGTAAATGTTCTTGGAATTGTAAAGTCAATTGCGGCAAGATGAGAAATTGTGTGATGTTGTGTTGGAATATACACAAACACTAGACTGCCTTCACTTTTTTTATTTTTTATTTTATTAAAGTAGGTAAAAACAATAGCCACTTTGCTTTCCCTTTTACTACCCAGTGGAGATTTGTAAATGACATACATTGTCTTTATAGAATGCATTCAGCAGTTTTGTAACATTACTGTATGTGACACAGTTTCTTTTTAATGCTTACAATATTTTTCAGTGCCAAGAGAGAATACTATTATAGCATTGAGAAGTGAATTGTCATATAAAAAAGTGAATGATTCTTATTTAATCTGTGTTTTCACTTCTTCTGGTGTAGATGCCTACCAAGTTGCAAACTTGTAAAAAGTCATGAAGATGAAATATGAAGAGTTAAGTGATACTTCATTTAAAGGTAGGGAATCCATTTGCATGCCTTTAATGAAGAGTTGTGTAAACACAGTGGTATACTTGTTTGAAGGTTTGCATGGTGAAGTTAATTAGGAAGAAAGATTTGCGGTGACACCATGTGTATGTAGTCCTTAACCGGATCGTAGTTTGGAAGAAGAGCTTAGAAAGAGGAGAAACGAAGAGGGAAGCGACATATGGGGGTTGTGAGGAGGGCAAAAATTGAAGAGTGGGAGACAGTAATGGGCTGGAAGTTGAAGTTGCACTAGTGGAGACAGTAGAGAAAGGAACACAGAGAGTGGTAAGGAAGAATAGTGTGAGAATCAAGTAAGATGTTCGGACATCGTTGGAAGGGGAAAGATGAAATAGAAGGGAAGAGGAAGAGGAAGGAGTTGAATGTTGGAGAATCATGGAGATAGGGGAGAGCAGTGAAGATTCATGAAACCAAGAGGAGAACGAAGTCGGCGAACAGTGTGGCTATGGAATTCGAATGAATGGAGAAGGACGATTAACAGAAATAAGGAGGGGTAAGTAGAGGAGAGGTGAGAATATGCGGAGAGAAGGGAGAGAGAGAGAGAGAGAGGGGGGGGGGGGCAATGAAAAGAAGAAGAAAAGAACAAATTGAAATTCAAGACATAAATTGGAGGGAGCTAGTGTAGATCCTAGAATTAAATGCTGCTGCGGAAAATAAAAATAAATGGAGAGGAAATTGATGACAGTTAAATCCTGAAAAGGTTCCTGTGGGAGAAATGCAAAAATGAGAAATTAAAATAAGGTTAAAGTGTAGACCTGAGGAGAGAAGACAAGAGAAATAACCTGTAAAGAAATGTGTAAATTAAAACTAGTGGTCCTGAAAAGGACCGTTGGGTTGTATGGAAGGAAGAAATAAAAAGAAAAGAAGAAAGAAGAGAACAGAACAGAAAGAAAAGAAAAGATAAGTAGTGTAGAAACAGACAAAAGTGTAAGAGAGGGAGAGAGAGAGGAAAGAGAAATGAAACACTGAGTAAACACAGCTAGTGAAAGTAGAGCAAGAAGTCTAGTTATAAGAATAACTAGGAGAACCGAGGAACTTGACGTTTCGGGCAGGTTGACTGTCCTTCGTCAGAAGTGGTCAGTCAGTGGTATGTTGAAGAGAGTATTATTTTAGAAACTCCCATAAAGTATTGAAAGTGGAAGGTAACATTTAGTACATTTTTATTGACTGTTAATTTTGAATTGAATTTTTTTGGGGGCTCACCGTAAATTCCAGTACATTACTAGGCTACCTTTGCAGACCCATGCACTGCATGTGTGTCCATCATGTATGTTTTGTGAATAAAGTTCATCAAAACTTAAAACATTTCTATATACATTCTTGCCACACACTCTATATGTTATTACATCAGCTCTTATACTTTTAGATTTGTGTTTATAGATAAAAAATACAGAAGACTGCAACAAAAAGGCTTAAGTGTGGCTGACACACAGAACTACTGAGTAGTTGAGTTTTGTGCATTATTCAAATTGTAGATAACTGTTGACTTCCAAATTTCTAAGCAGTGGCCTAAACAAGTCCCCTGAGGTTCATATTTAATGTTTTGCTGCATTTTGGGAGTTCTGTAAAAGGTATCCCCTACCTTTAAAACGATATTATTACTCCACTCGCAGAAGTTAAAATATTCCTTCTTTTTTTTTTTTTAACAAGGGAACTTCCCCCCCCCCCCCCCCAATATGGAACATCAGTGAGAGACAGGCTCACCAGTAGATTGATGCAAACACCACATTTCCCCCTATTCTTACACAGGTTAAAATCAAGATGACCTGTAACCTTCATTCTTTTCATTTATTGAACTAAGGTTACATTTACATTATAGTTAGATACTACACATGACACTACAGATCATGGTCAGGCTTCCTCCCTTAAAGGGAAGTTTCTCCTCACAAAAATGTGAATTCGGTGAAAGCAGAAAGATTAGTGAACCTCTCAATATGAGTTTAAAGGGGAAGTCAGTACCAGTTAAAGTTGGTCTGAAAGGAATGAGTAAAACTTTACTAGCACAATAGTGAAAATTTCATCCAAATCAAATCAGAAGTTAGGAAAATTACAAAATTATGACGTTTGGCCATGTGAAGCCAGAAGGGAGTCAAATTTAACAGATTCATTGACTATTGTAAAACCAGAAATATTTTCAATGTGAAATTTTCATGAATTGGAGCTGACGGCCTTTTTCGCGGCATGAAAATCTAGTAAATTGCTTCTGGCATTCAGTGCAAGTGTATATAAGAACTTTCACATGCATTTTAGTTATTGCAAATCTTGGCTCTCAAAATTTGACCAAAAAGTATGCATGCAAAATTTCTGGTTTTGCAATGGTCTTGTAAATAACATGACTAGTAGTAGTAGTAGTAGTAGTAATGATAATGATTATGATGATAATGGTAAATATATGTTAATAATGATAATCATGGTGATAATAATCATGATAATTCTGTGATAATCATAGTGGCTACTTCTAGAGTGCACAGTTTTGCCTTTCAATTCTCGGTATTTTTTTAATGCCTCCACCACGAAGTGTCGCCGGAGGCATTATGTTTTTTGGTAGTCTGTCCGTCCGTCCGTCCGTCCGTAATCAATTTTTGTGGACAGCGTAACTAAAAAACTGTTTGAGTTATCTTAATGAAACTTGGCATGTATATGTATGAGTGGGCGAAGTTGTGCCTATCAACTTTTGAGTACACATGCTCAAGGTCAAAGGTCAAAAGGTCAAGTTCAAATACTCAAAATTTAACTATTTCCCCCATATGTATGCAATGCCAGAAGATATTTTTGTGTAACTTAGTGTATACATGTACTGCTAAATGAGGATTCTTCAGAGAGAGTTTTGGGTCATGAGGTCAAAGGTCAAAGGTCAAGTGAAAATATTAAAATTTCACTTTTTCCCCTATATATTGCAAATGGTCAAGGTATCTTCATGGAACTAAGTACATATGCATGTACTGACTGGCAGTGATTATGTAGGGAATTTGGGGTCATGGGTCAAAGGTCAGGGGTCAAAGGTCAAAGTCAACTCCTTTTAATTTCACTACTTCCCTCTTATTTATGCAATGCCTACAGGATTTTTCTTGAAACAGAATAAATACATGTCTTACCCAATAGAGATTCTCTTGGAAGTTTCTTGGCAAAAGGTCAAAGGTCAAGGAAAAAGTGCTAAATTTCACTTCTTCTACCTATCTCAAAAATGACTCAAGGTATCGTCATAAAACTTAGTAATTAGGCCTATCTATGCATGTTCTACCTGACAGTGATTCTCTTGGAAATTTTAGGGTCAAAGGTCAAGGGACAAAGGCCAAGTTAAAATGCTAAAATTTTACTGTTTAATGGTAGGGAATCCCATTTGCATGTCTTAAATGAAGAGTTGTATAAATACAGTGGTATGTTGAAGAGAGTATCATTTTAGACACTCTCATAAAGTATTGAAAGTGGAAGGTAACATTTAGTACACCTTTAATGACCGTTAGATTTTGAATTGATTTTTTTTCGGGGCTCACCGTAAATTCCAGTACTTTACTAGGCTACCTTTGCAGACCCATGCACTGCATGTGTGTCCATCATGTATATTTTGTGAAGAAAGTTCATCAAAACCTACAAACATTTCTATATACATTCTTGCCACACACTCTATATGTTATTACATCAGCTCTTATACTTTTAGATTTGTGTTTATAGATAAAAAATACAGAAGACTGCAACAAAAAGGCTTAAGTGTGGCTGACACACAGAACTACTGAGTAGTTGAGTTTTGTGCATTATTCAAATTGTAGATAACTGTTGACTTCCAAATTTCTAAGCAGTGGCCTAAACAAGTCCCCTGAGGTTCATATTTAATGTTTTGCTGCATTTTGGGAGTTCTGTAAAAGGTATCCCCTACCTTTAAAACGATATTATTACTCCACTCGCAGAAGTTAAAATATTCCTTCTTTTTTTTTTTTTTAACAAGGGAACTTCCCCCCCCCCCCCCCCCCAATATGGAACATCAGTGAGAGACAGGCTCACCAGTAGATTGATGCAAACACCACATTTCCCCCTATTCTTACACAGGTTAAAATCAAGATGACCTGTAACCTTCATTCTTTTCATTTATTGAACTAAGGTTACATTTACATTATAGTTAGATACTACACATGAAACTACAGATCATGGTCAGGCTTCCTCCCTTAAAGGGAAGTTTCTCCTCACAAAAATGTGAATTCGGTGAAAGCAGAAAGATTAGTGAACCTCTCAATATGAGTTTAAAGGGGAAGTCAGTACCAGTTAAAGTTGGTCTGAAAGGAATGAGTAAAACTTTACTAGCACAATAGTGAAAATTTCATCCAAATCAAATCAGAAGTTAGGAAAATTACAAAATTATGACGTTTGGCCATGTGAAGCCAGAAGGGAGTCAAATTTAACAGATTCATTGACTATTGTAAAACCAGAAATATTTTCAATGTGAAATTTTCATGAATTGGAGCTGACGGCCTTTTTCGCGGCATGAAAATCTAGTAAATTGCTTCTGGCATTCAGTGCAAGTGTATATAAGAACTTTCACATGCATTTTAGTTATTGCAAATCTTGGCTCTCAAAATTTGACCAAAAAGTATGCATGCAAAATTTCTGGTTTTGCAATGGTCTTGTAAATAACATGACTAGTAGTAGTAGTAGTAGTAGTAATGATAATGATTATGATGATAATGGTAAATATATGTTAATAATGATAATCATGGTGATAATAATCATGATAATTCTGTGATAATCATAGTGGCTACTTCTAGAGTGCACAGTTTTGCCTTTCAATTCTCGGTATTTTTTTAATGCCTCCACCACGAAGTGTCGCCGGAGGCATTATGTTTTTTGGTAGTCTGTCCGTCCGTCCGTCCGTCCGTAATCAATTTTTGTGGACAGCGTAACTAAAAAACTGTTTGAGTTATCTTAATGAAACTTGGCATGTATATGTATGAGTGGGCGAAGTTGTGCCTATCAACTTTTGAGTACACATGCTCAAGGTCAAAGGTCAAAAGGTCAAGTTCAAATACTCAAAATTTAACTTTTTCCCCTATATATTGCAAATGGTCAAGGTATCTTCATGGAACTAAGTACATATGCATGTACTGACTGGCAGTGATTATGTAGGGAATTTGGGGTCATGGGTCAAAGGTCAGGGGTCAAAGGTCAAAGTCAACTCCTTTTAATTTCACTACTTCCCTCTTATTTATGCAATGCCTACAGGATTTTTCTTGAAACAGAATAAATACATGTCTTACCCAATAGAGATTCTCTTGGAAGTTTCTTGGCAAAAGGTCAAAGGTCAAGGAAAAGTGCTAAATTTCACTTCTTCTACCTATCTCAAAAATGACTCAAGGTATCGTCATAAAACTTAGTAATTAGGCCTATCTATGCATGTTCTACCTGACAGTGATTCTCCTGGAAATTTTAGGGTCAAAGGTCAAGGGACAAAGGCCAAGTTAAAATGCTAAAATTTTACTATTTAATACTGAAATTACACTTTTTCTCCATACTTTGAAAATTATTTAATGCATAAACTTATTAAAAGGTCAAAAGTCAAGTAAAAATCCTCAAATCACCAAATATCCGCACTCTTAAACAATATAGCCTTTCATCGAATTATACCAAGTTCAAGGAAAGTGAACATTCAACACATTTGTGACAAGCCTGTCATTTTAATATTTTGCCAATTATGTGAAACTATCATCACACATTACCAAAACAATGTACTATTAGGAGAACCATGAATTATGGCGGAGGCATACCAGTCGCCATAGCGACATTTCTAGTTTTTGTTTGTTTGTTTGTTTGTTTTTTTTTACAGACTATTTACTACACATGTCACAATATGCTGGAACATTAAAAAAAAGAGTAAAGACAACAGTAACAAATGCAAGTAAGGCGTGGATAATTGAAGGCTGAATACAAACTTGCAACTGTGCTCTTAAGTTCTAATAGTTGAATTTGAATTTGTCTGTTGCAAACATTTGGACCTAGAGTCTAGGGGAGATCATTCCAAAGTATAACTTGGACCTTTAGCAGAAAATCCTGGATGACCCCTCTATTGACTTTTGGCAGATGAGATATATACATGTAAGTGCTTCTTCCAAGGAACATTTGTAGGTTTCACGTTGGTTTGTACAAACTGATTGATTTACCCATTATTTTAGTCAGGGGTAGATGTTATTCTATTATGTTTCAGCAAAATGATTTTATTACGCTGAAAAGGAAATTATTGTGATTACTGGGGCCCCTTGTAGAGACCTTGGAGTTGCCAGTATGGTCTGATTTTTTTATACCCCTTTCAGGTAATCGCGGTTCAATTATCCGCATCCAAATAATGCGGATGAAGTAGTCAAAATCGCGTTCATATATCCCATGAAGTGCGCACTACTTTTACGAGCACCCGTTCATGGTGCGAATGACGGAGTTATTTGTCATGGTTACGGCGCATGCCTCTATAATGACACATGCACGTGCATGTACAACTGCAAAACTGCGTATACTATAACTCACGTGTATGCACACCTCTCGCGCGCTCAAGCTCAGCAATCAGCGGTTGTGCGGGAAATCGAGTGACCTTTGACCGAACTGTGGAATGTTAGTGCGGATAAGTCGTAAAACGCGTTCATGTATTCTCGATCTACTCCTCATGCTGCAATTATGCGCATAATAGCAGCATCAAAATAATGCGCACTTTTCTACTCCTCTCCCGTTCATGTAATCGAAATTTTACGACTTAGTGCTCCTATTATCCGCATCCACGATTACCTGAAAGGGGTATTAGTGACCATTAGAGTTTTAAATTAAACCGAAACCCAAGAGCAATGTGGATTGAGTGAAAGCAGCAACATTAGTAGAACACATCAGTGAAAGTTTGAGGAAAATCGGACAATCGATGCAAAGTTATTGATTTTTAAAATTATGGTGTTGTAATCACTGGATAAGGAGACTACTTGAGTTCATGATATCATGTGTGGTTAACAATATAAGGAAAATATACAGAGAATTCCACAAAAAAATAATTATTCTTGAAAATTATGAATTCCATCAACTTGATACTGATGTACATTGTATGTTAAGGGTAGTAATTATTCCCCCCTGCTTTCTGAAAGCACTTAGTCAAATGCTCTTTCATTATGTTAGAAAAGTGAAAGCATGTTGAATTTTCTTTATATTTTCTTTATATTGTTGTCAACACAGGATGTCATAAACTCAAGTAGTTTCCTTGTCCAGTGGTTCCAACACCAAAACTTTTAAAATTCATAAGTTTTTGCACCCATTGTCCACTTTTTCTCAAACTTTCACTGATGTGCTCTACTAATGTTGCTGCTTTCACTACCTCCACATTTCTCTTTGGGTTTTGGTTTCCTTTAACACTCACCACTGAGGTATAATCAATACTCCTGACCATGTTTGATACATGTAAAAGATTTCTCATGATTTCATCATTAAGTGGTTTACATTGATAAAAACCACAATACTTTCATCAAGGATAAGCACCATGTAATGAGCTTTAAGGAGAAATTTCACCTTCCGTCAGTACATGTAGAAGCTATCGTTGGTGGTTAGGTTCTATGTGAACTTACATGCTCCAGTTCTCAATGCAGTACATACCAGTTTTCCTCTTAAACAACTGACTGTGAGTTTTGAGAAATGCCTGTGTGGGAAATTTGTGTCCATTGTGTCACTAATTGACAGAAGTAGAGTTTCTTGCTGAAACTTTCGCCGCAAAGTGTTCTGTTTAACCAATCAAAAGTATCCATGCCCATACTGCTGGTATGGACAGAGAATGTGATGTGCTTAAAATTGCACAACACCAAATTGAATGTTTACATAGGAAGCAAATTACATCCTTTTGTCAAAGAAAACAAAGCAAGGCGCCAAGGCATTTTCACATCAAGTCATCTGTCTAGCCTTCTTGTCCTCATCAAGGTTTCATGGTGATTTTCAGAAAGGTGCCCTTTTTTCGCATTAAAGAGTAGTACCAATGTGCAGAAACCATGGCTAAAGTGAATACAGTCAAACTCATTATTTTGGCTACTATATAAAGATCCTCCCCTGTGTAGGTGATCCTTGCTAGATCATTACAATACAAAATTCAAAGGACACAAGCTCTCCTTTTGGTTTCCTTAAAAAAAAGTCCAGAGATGACGTGGGTCATTGAGAAACTTGTGGTAATTCACTTCACACACACACTGTACAGGGTCACCCTCCACCCCCCCCCCCCCAAAAAAAAAAAAATAAAGTAAAAAAATATGAAAATAAACATTTACCAAAAAAGAAAAAACCCAAAGAAATGTGAAATGTAATGCTAAATAAAAAGTGATATGTGCTGTTCTTGATCTACCGGTAATTTCTAAAACAAAAATATGGATGGGACTGCAGTACAGTATGTACATAAATAGCATTTTTTGATCTTACATGCATGGTTGGAGAACAAGAAATGTGTGCGCTATGTTCAGATAGTGTAATCCTGTACTACTGTAGCAGTCAACTAGGGGAATGTTGAAAGTTGAAAAGCTTTTTTTGCTGGCAACCTTCCATTGAGAAACGAAAGTATGCTTCAAATTTGTTTTTATTTCATCCGTCCATCAAGGCTGTTGCCTTGAATAAAAGTGTTGAGTTTCGATAGTATTGCTGTGATATAGAATATTTTCCCACTTCTCACTAAGTGTTTGAAATGCAAAGAAAATCATATGATTGTACAGTGTAATGTCAAAACAACAAATCATACAAGTCCGTGCTCATCAGCAGCTGGCTGGAAATGTGTTTGAAGTCATACAGTGCAAAGAAGGTTGTGATTGTAAGAATGTCATTGTGTCTATGTCCAGTATAATGTCTGTGAGAATATCTTGGTTCATTACAAGTCAAATCGTTTAATTCACGTAAATGAACACTAACTTTAATGTTCAATAGTAAAGCCACCATATTAAAGTGACTGTGTTGTTTTAAATCTATGAGGTAGCTGCATTAATGTTTGATGAATATTTTACAGAACTGTTTGAGTAATGCTTGAGTGATTGTTTCTATTGATATTACATTGATATTATATTGATATTATATTGATATTATATGTTGATATATTATATATGATATTGATGTTATATTAATATTGCTATTTAACTTTATCATCACTTTGGTGCCAAAAGTTTTTGTTGTATTGTTGGTAATCATATATGGTTACTTGCTTTTCTTAGATTTGATTTCTTTCCCCAAAACACTATTTATGTTTGTGTTTTTAAATACATTTTGTATATGATGATGTCTTTGTGTTTCCATGTAGTGTACCAGCCTCAACCACCTATGCCTCCCAGCAAGGCCAAGTACGACTCCCAGAAATCCAGCGAGGGACGCTCCTACAAGGAATCTATCATCGCCCTCTTCAAAAACGTGCCTTTTGTTCTGCTTCTCATCACATACGGTGAGCCTCACTGCTTTATGTTTCATCCATGTAGATTTTTCAAACTTTAGATTTCAAAGTCTCCAAATACAGACACAAACTTGAAGTTCGCATTGCTGTTCCTGAACAGTGTTATTGTACAGTATGCAAAAGGAAACTTGAAAAGCACTTAAAGAGCGCAGATCTCCGCCAAGCAGCTCATTTCCACTTACATGTATACAGGAATGCTGAAAATTGCCCTGTAGCTATAAAAGATAAAGAAACCTCGTTTACCTTATCAGCTTCCTGCTCTGTACCTCAAGCCTGTGCTCAGTGCCTGCATGCAAATCTGAAGTATGCGCAGCATGGATTCTCTCGTTTGTTGACCCCATTTCCCAAAAGACAAAAATTCTTACAAAAATTCCTATAAAAACGAAGAAAATGTGATATATTAACCTAAAAAGTTCACATAAGTATTACAATCTCGGAGCTTACCCGATCATAGTTTGCTACATATTTTTTCATAATCGATTATTGATAATCAACAAATCGAGCTATGCAACAGTATACAAATGACGCACAGGTCTGAGTGCGTCAGTCGGAATTGTGTGCATATTGGTAACTATGGAATGCTTAACCCACGAGGCAAAGCCGAGTGGGTTTAGGCTAAATTCCATAGTTACCGCATGCACACTATATTCCGACTGATGCACGAAAGACATGTGCGTCATCTGATTTATAGAATGGGTAATCTTCCTGTCAAAAACCCATTTTTCTATCGTGTAACCCGATGACAAAATTACTGGATGCATTTCCTTTTGGCTTGCCGTAAACAGGCATGCATACCTGTACTTGCCGTTTTTACTGGATGCATGGCCAGCCATACATCAGTTTTACTGGATGCATGGCCAAGCTGAGTGCGCGAACGCTTGCTTTAGTGCGCGAACCTTTGTTACAAGTACGCGTACTCTTGCTAAGTGCGCGATAACATGTTTACCACTGTGACTCAGCGTGCGGCCAGTAAAAATGAACACATAGCTCTCGACCAATCAGATCGCAGGATTCTCGCTACCCATTCTATAATATCCACCAATCCTCCATGGTAGAGTAAATTGCATGCAGCTGAAGAAGTATGATTGCCAGGGCACAATCGATTGCGCAACGTTCTACCTGCCCACAAATTGAACGTGGAGGGCTCTTCCAGAATAACAGTTTGTGTACTAC
This sequence comes from Diadema setosum, assembly GCA_033980235.1. NCBI lineage: Eukaryota > Metazoa > Echinodermata > Echinoidea > Diadematoida > Diadematidae > Diadema > Diadema setosum. Next base: position 19,203,873 of record CM067080.1, read on the forward strand.
AATCAAAATTATTCCACACTTTCTGATCTCAAAATATTCTAAAACAACTCCTCATCCTGGCAAATCATACCAGCCCGGTTAGTTTCTTGGTAGACCCTTTCAAAATATATTGCAAACAAATATGGTGTAAGATGGATTTTAATCCCTTCTGAGAATTATATTTTAGTTTAAAGGTGGTAAAAGCTAATGTAGACCCTGGAGAAAGTGAGAAGCATGTCCCACTAAACTTTGTGTAGTGCACTGAACTTTGGAATCATTGTTGTAATTCAGAGATGTGCTGGAACAGCAAATAGTGTAGCACTAGCAAGTAATTGTCATTTATGAGCCAATGTTTATAGTAAGAAAGGAAAATGACTCCTTTAAATGAAAACTGATGACACAGTAGTGGAGGAAAACAATGGGTGGTTAAGAAAAGGTTTTAACATCTAATGGGCTGGTTCAGTTGCAAACGACCCATTACTTACGTCCACTTGGACTTGTGATATCAGTAGAGTCTCCGATAATTGGCAATCCTCCCACCCACCTTCATCCCATATCCAAGACAGAGGCTTTAAAAGAAGCAAATGCACAATGAAAATGATGATTTACCCATGGCAGATAAAGCTGCATAGGAAATTATCCTCCCTTTATTTCTAATTATAAAATTTTTACCAGTGATTACACAAAAGTTTCACACACTTTTGTCACATATAAAGTGAAGAAATTGTATACCTTTACCATCTATTCTCTCTGGAGAATGAGATTTCACATGGTTGTAGAAATGCAGTGCATTATGACTTTGATACAACTCTTTCCTTTTCTATTTTCTCATTAGAGTGCAACAAAAATATCAAAAGCCTTCTTGAAAGAGATTTGGCGTAGCTTGAGCATCAGCTTCGTCTGTCTCAAGTTTGATCCACTGAGCTATATGAACCAGAAACAGAACAGATCTATGCAACGATTCGTTAAGAGCTTGCAGCTTCGAAACCTCTATGAATATTTGATAAGATAATCTGACTGTTTCCAGATGCAAATTCAAATTAAGATTATTATTGTTCTTGCAAGACCATTTCCTTGTTGATTGCATCTTGGTGTTTGTTTGTTTTTTTTTCAATTGCATTTTTTTTTTTTTCTGGTTTCTGAATGAATACATGTAGACATGATGTACAGGAGTTTGTATGAATGATCTGTGGTAGGATCCTGACCTATTTTTTTTTTTCTTTTGTAACTCCTGGGTTGTGATGACCTCACTCCACCGGTTCAAACCGATTTGTCTTCACGTCTAGTGAATCTTGCATAAAGCCACTTACTGTCAAAAAAAAAACAAAAACCCACAGTATTTGCAAGTCAAATATAATTATTCAATGAGAGACAATGGCCATGCTGTTGATAGAAGCTTGTGACGTATTATCTGAAGAAAAAAAAATATGGTTTTCAAGTTCCTTCCCAAGAAACTGTAGGTGGTTAGATTGTATGCTTCAAGTAATTATAGTATTGACCCATAGTTGTTTGTGCAGAAGGGTGTTTGTTTGTGGGTATGTCTTTGTCTCCATTTCATTGTCGTTGTCTTTATTTCGTGTGCATCATGGATATGAGCAAGCAGAGTGTCGTGCCATCTCCAAGGACTGCGATGAATTGTATCAGATTTTGTTGTTGTTGTTGTTGGCTTCGGAATAACTATGATCAGATTGACCTTGATATAGGGCCTAATGTTTAGGAGTCAATGAGTATGCATGATTAGATCTGTTGTGAAATTTTGACCATATATGTTTTTGTTTTTTTCCCTTTGGTAACTCTTTAGCACTGATATCCTAACTCTTCAGGTTGAAACCCCATCTAACCCACTAATCTTGCATTTCTTGATTTCTGCCAAAATACACTGTAGTTGCAGATGGAATTTATCCATTCAGGGAAAGATAATGGCCATGCTCTATAGTTCACTACCTTCTGGTGCTTTGTAACTGTTTACCCATTCCATAACAACAACCACGGTACATAATTCAGTCCCATTTTGCCTTTAAATGTGAAGATGAAATTGGAGAACGATGTGACTCCATTCATTAAAAAGTTCATTGTCGCCAACTTTATTATCTTCTATCGTTGTTAATTGGATATTGTGTGTGTAATTGCCTGTCAAATGTTCAAAGTTCAAGCACACCCAAAGATTTATTTATTTTTTTTGTAGTTTAAACATGGGTGAGTAATATTATCAAATGGTGTGATCCATTGTTATCTTGTTTGTTGAAAGACGTAACTTGCTAATCTGTCTCTGTGATTTGTGGAATAAAAAGTTTACAGAATAGCTTGAGTATTGTTGAGTAGGAAAGGACCAGCCCCCTTTTGAAGTAGGTCACTGCTTGATTACATATTTCTCTCTGATTAAACATGTTAGGAAATATCTGAAGGATAGTTGTAGAGTAGGGAACAGCTAGAAGCTGATTTAAATCATTTGCTATTGCTGTTGTTGTTTTGTTTTTTGTTTTTTTTAATCAATGGGTATGCAGCCAGTAATTGACGGTGTATTGCATACAGTTTTGGATCTTCATTTTCAGTTATGAAAATACTAAATTGTGGAAATCCATGTGATAGAGGTAATATTTATCAGAACCATTGTGATTGTAGCAAGTATGTTCTCTTTAGGACTTTATTTAGATATGCAGGACAAAGATTCTCTTTATACCTTAATGTACAGTTGGATGGGAGGGGGGGGGGGGCATTACTTTGTACCTCCACAATGGGATCACAACTCACTACCCCAAGGTATAAAATGTATAGGCCTCTAACTGTCTGCCAGTTGCAAGAAAACATGCCAGTTATACCATTCTTCAGTGTGACACTTTGAATATTAAGACTTTAACACTCCATCTGAGATTCATGAGTATCATCAGAATAGGGCACTCTTATGGTCAAGACATCAGTGGGATGGCTAGTAACTGATCAGTGGGAATGCTGGAGGATGATTGTTCCAATCCTTGTGGGATTCAATTAAGAGTACATTATATATCTACTGTTGGGTGAAAATTATTTGCTTCAGAACGGTCTCATATTCAAGTAATGTGCAGTTTAATATTTCCAGGTTAGCGTGCCTGGTCAGTGACAGGGCATTAATCTGCACATTACTTGAATATGAGACCGTTCTGAAGCAAATAATTTTCACACAACAGTAGATATATAATGTACTCTTAAATGAATCCCACAAGGATTGGAACAATCATCCCTCAGCATTCCCACTGATTCCCACTGATCGGTTACTAGCCATCCCCTTTAATATCACATTATTTTCATGACCTTTTTGTTGAGACCTAAAATGACATCGAAGCAGAATGTGGTACTCCATATTAAAACCGCACAAAAAGATTTCACCAAGCTTGTATGCATTTCCTGCTGTTTTGTGCTGGAGTAAAACTTTCAAACTACCAGTGTTGTGGAATACCCAGACCTGTGCCCCTCTTGAAACTCAAGGCACTCCCATCAGTACCCCTTTAGACTTTTAGTTTATATGAAGAGCTTTCAGTCATAAATTGTCGTAAATCAACTCACCATTTTTTGTTTTCAATCAAAATTGGACAAAATGAGTGAAATTCTTGAAGCCGAGTTCTAAGGTCAAAGGCAAGGTTTATGTGATGCTCTCAAGAACTCAACACTCCACCAAAAAAACAAGGGGAAAAAACAGGAATCGGATTTGGTGCCTGGGGGATGAAATAAACACTAGAATCTAGAACTGGAGCCCAAGTGAAGAATTCTTCAATTCAACAGGGCAATCCTTCCCACGGACCTCTCCGCTTTACAAGAGGACAGGTGAATTTAAAGGACAAATTCACCCAAATATATTTTTGGATTTAATGAATGCAGCAATATTCGTTGAACACATCAGTAAACACATCAGTGAAAGTACACATTCAATTGACTTGTTACTTACACATGTAAAGGTAGTATTGCCCCCCCCCCCCATCTTTCTGAAAGAGGTAAGTTGAGTGCTCATTTACTTTGCTGGAAATATTAAGATATGTTGATTTTTTTCAAATATTTTCTTTATATCATTGTTCTGCAGTAATGTTTACAAACTGTTGTAGTCTTCTCATCCAGCGATGGTGGCATTGAAACTTCAAAAATTCATAACTTTTGAATGGATTGTCCAATTTTCCTCAAACATTCACTGACGTATTCTACTAACATTGCTGCATTCACTCAATCCACACATACAAATTGTATATTTTGATGAACTTGTCTTTTAAGCCTGCAATTTGGGATGTAGGACTAGTATTGCTTCCTCATGTTGGTAGCCTTCATATCTGTACTACATTGTAATACCTGTAGATTTTTAGCTCATCATTTTAAGCTCACTGTATGGCTCAAGCTAGCATCAGCAAGGAGGTATATACCTCCTTGGCATCAGTAGGAGAGGGGGAAATCTTACCCTGCTTTCACATTTATTGACGCCGCATCATGGGAACAGTCACCAGAGATCTTGTCTTTCTTACAAGTGATCGTCAGCAGCTATCTCAACTGACCCTTAGCTGCAGGGACAATCTGGGCTTGGGGCAAGCTCTGTCACTTTAAACCAGACTTTGCGCATGTGCACATTCAACGAATACAGTTGGATGTTATCATTTACGGCACACTTTCCGCTCCAAATTCTGTTCCGGGACCCATCTTGCTTGGGGGGGGGGGGGGGGGGGGACAGACGGACAAGTCCCAGTGAGGGTCCTTACCATGGTTTTGGAGGGCAAAGTCTTGTGGGGTTGGACTTTCCCTGTGACGCCGGGACAAGTGTGAACATGGGTATTATGATGACAGCGCCCCACTGGCAGTCCCTCGGATGGGACCCAAATATCCCAAATTAGCTGATTCTCTTATTCTTTGACACTTTCATCTTCTTGAAATCTGGCAACTGGTTATTAAAGAATGGTACAAGTATGTTTCAATGGCTAAAGGACAACTGTTCTCTACATTTTTGCAACACAATGTACTCACCCTCAGATGTGTAATTTTGTTCAGCACAGTTAGATGAATGTGTGTCTGCATAGCATCCATATTATTTGTGTCAGAACAGCAGAATACATGGAAACATTGCTGACAGTACTGTCATACCTCACTGCATAAGAGAACAGCCATTATCTTGACATTTTTTTTCCACAACATTATATGTTCTTAGTTGGGAACTCTTCCCCCCCCCCCTTTTTTTGTAGCTATGGTAGAAGTACAGCTTTCTTTTTATACTTTACAGGGTACCAGCTAAAAATATGGATATCATGTGACTGCTCTCTTTGCATGTAATCTGCCCGTAGCTACCCACCTTATCCAGCTTGTTTGTGTGTAAACTAGTTCTCAGTGTTATGAAATTGTATACACCAGGCATAATTAAATCAACTAGTCTACACAGTTTTGTGAATAATTGAGACTTCCCAAAAATTTTGCAAGTGATTAAAGTTTGCAATTGTGGAGTTCAGTAGTCATGTGGCCCCTACAAATGGATAGGAATATACTTTGTTTTGTTTTGTTTGTTTGTTTGTGTGTGTGTGTTTTTTAAGGGGCTCTGGAAGTGTAGAGGCTTTAATTGTTCAGTAAATGCTCACAGAATTTTTCCAGTGGGTGCTGAGGTCAGGTCATCAGAGTTGAACGAGGTCTGATAGATTTATCTAGGACATCCTGTATTGGCTCTTCAAGGGAATGATAACAACGCCAACCATGCACCGGTGCCAAACCCATCATGATTTCTACAATTAGCTGGGTTGCAGCACCTGCATTCACCAGAGAATTAAAGAGAATACAAATGGGTTTAAAAATATTGCATGGACTCCAGAATGGGTTGTGATGGCAAGTTTTTTTTTTTTTTTGTCATGGTACTTTGAAAAGTCAATTTTCCCCTAACACCACAATATATTGTCATTACAGGAAAATGGAACAAAAGAGATAGGTTGGGTTCAGAAAAGTGCAATGTGATTTACAAAAAGCCAACAACAACAACAAGCTGAGAACAATACAGGAAGAACTATGTCACTGAACCTTCTTATAAACAGAATGTGTTCTTCTCAGGGCAGAATGACTGAAATGAATTTCAAGGACAATGTAATTTGCTGATTGCTATTATGATAATCATGGGAGAGCATCCGAATATAATACTTTAAAGTTGCAGACATGTGGTCTCCATTATGACATGATCTATTTATGTATTTTAGATTAAATCGAATTACAAGCGCGGGCTATAGCTACGTACATTGTACATGTAACACGTACGTGGACCGCAGCTAGCGAGCGTTATACGCATGCATACGGATTACGGTGCATTTTCATTTATTTTTATGAAAGTAACGGACTAATTGGAACGAAATTTTGCACAGGTGTTACTGCAATCATGCCCAAACTCCATGCTAACTATGAGACCAATTGCTGCAGGTTTACAAATGTGGGCTAATACCTTTAAAGTTTAGTCAAGGATTAGAACCACGAGACATCTATATGGTTTACGCTCTCTCCACGAGCTGGGGGGGGGGGGGTCCCCTCTCATAGTTTCGCTTTATGTGGACACAATAATCAATGAGCTTGTGAGTTAACGTGAACCTCGCGTCTCATTCGCTGCGTTTTTTTGTATGGGCATAAGATCATCTAGCAAAGACTCTGCACTTCCATTGTAATCATCGAGTGGGGCTCGCTCGTAAGTTATGACGTAAAATTTAGGTGCGCATGTGAACCTGCGTTGTGAATTCACAAGTGGAGCTAATCAACAGGTAAGTTTTCGACCTAAACTTTAAGTTTGGCAACTGCGTGTGAACATAACTGTTAGAGTAATGCTCTTTCATGCCTTAGATTACATCAGACTTGCTCAGTGAATCACAAAATTGTCCGCTGAGGACCAGAAGGGCCTTATAGCATTCTGGGATTTCAGCATCTTCAGATAAAAACAAAACAATCAATTTTCATGATACTTTATATTAAACAAAGATAAACATTATTCCAAATGTTTGATAAGATAGTGCCCTAGCAGTTTTGATTTTTAGTATTTTACTGAAGATGAAAATTATTTAAAATTGACACCATGATGGAGAGGAGATCAAGCTTTATAATGTGATACCAATAACTCAGCACCCCCCAAATTGTGATAGTGCCCTTCTGGCTCTCAGCTGACAAAATGAAGTGTGCTGTCATCCTCTCTTCTTTCTTTAATGTAATGACAAATTGCACTCCGAATCAATTTGAATAATGAAAGGTATATAATTCCACTTTGTGATGTTAATGTTATTTCAAGTTCGGGATGTGCGAAATTTCACGATTTCTCCATGCACCCTGAATAATTTTCTCGCACATATTTTGACACATTTTTAGTAGCTTGTGACAGTATACACCTAATGCCCAAGGACGGGTCTAGGGCAATTGACCCTTGGACAATTACCCCAGACCCTTCCCCTGACCTTAATCCTAATCCTAATCCTGTACCTAATCCTAACCCTAACCCAAACTCTAACCCTAAACTTCACTCTAACCTTATCACTAACCAGTATTTAGCCGGGAAGGGGGGGGGGGGGGGTAATTGCCCTGATATGCCAAGGACAGGGGGTTTTGTCCAATGATGTCTTCACAATTTGTCGGTTGTGATGATTCTGTCCACCAAAACTGGAGCCATCTCTTCCAGGCTTCCATCTTGTATCAATCTGCCATTTCTTGAAGAATTCTGGTGCAGTAGTCTCTGTATGATATGTAGTTTACTAGTGTACTTTGTAATTGGGTATTTGAATAAACACTTTCTATGAAATCAGAATGTATAGACACGGTTCTGATGACATTATCAAGCAGTGCTGAGGGGCAAAAACTGGGTATTGGGGCACCCATACATGTGGGTAAGCCCGTAAGCGTTACATCCCATGTCCCAATGATAGGCAGGCGGGTATGCAGTACGCGTACCATTTGGTAGACATATGAGCTTAATACATACGTGATTTTTTTTTTGCCCCTCAGGCAACGCGCCATTTGACGTCACAAAACCCCATCTGTAGCAGAATTTATCACATGTTGAATTTGATACTTTGGCCTGCTGGGTAAAATCTGCTCACACTGACCCTATGCAGGTTTCAATAATTGAGAATACTTTATGAGACAAGCCATCAATCAAACTCATGATCAAATCAAATCAAACCAACCTACCAATATCTATTTTGCTATTGTGTTCTCCGCTAGAACCAGTAATTAGGCGAACTCGCCTAGTGCCTCCGTGGTTTGATCACGAGTGTTAGGTCTGTGTGTGTGAACCAGCGCATGAATACACACGTACAATGTATTTATTTCTGTGCACCTGCCTTCAACCTACTTTACTTGAGGCAAGGAAAATTCTTATGAATGGTATGACTGGAATAGATAGAAAGAAAGAAACAACAAGAAACAAAATGGGCCAGCATATATGCATTTGAAAAGACAACATAAATGAATTAATGCTAACAGCTAATACCATTGACACTAACATCATAAAAAACAAACATATTAAAAAGGCATTTCCTCAACAAATGAGATGAGAGATATTATGCAGTTCAATTTCCTTTCTTCTTTCTTTTTGACCTATTTCTTTTCCAATGGGGCAGGCATCATGTAAGGATTTTAGCATTATTCTGTGGATTTCATAAAAGCTTTCATCCCAGCTGGAAAGGAAATGTATGAATGCTTTTAACCCATTAGTGCCAAACCATCTGCTGATATCTCAAAAATCTCAAAATCACCTACGGCTACTCTCATGGGTACACTATGTATATTTATGTGTGTGTGTGGGGGGGGGGGGGTAGTTAAAGTGTTAAAGACCCAGTAGTGTTAAGGCCACCGCACACTTAAAAGTCTTAAGCCAAGCTGGTTCTTAAGACCAGTCGTACGACCGGACACCGCCACACTATACGACCGAACCTTACGAGTAGGCTTACGACTGTAAAGCGCGCGCAGTGCGCACTGGTGCACTTGCATTTCACTGCATTGTGAATGGCTGAAAGCCTACGACTGGTCGTAGAAATTCAACATGTCAAATGTCTACGATTGGCGCTAAGACCCAGTCGTACGACTAGAAAATGCCAAGACTGTGACGTCACACTTCTAGTCTTAAGGTCTTAAGACTGGTGAATCGGGGCAAAATCGTGTAGTGTGCGGCAGGCTTTAGGATACCATAGAATGGGAAGGCTATCCTGATTAGGATACATTCGAAAATCCTTGTATTTGATTGCGTACAGGGTTATCACTGATCTCTGCGTATAAAGTATACACACAGCTGAAGAAACTTTACTGGAGTCATCCGTTACTGATGAGCACATGCTTTGATGCGCAAATTCGCTGATCGGTGCTATTCGTGGGTTTGGAATATACCCAGGTGGACAGCGAATGAAACAGACTACCCATGAATCCCCATGCTTCCAGGTCTTTAAAGATGGGCATGTTTTATTGCCTGATTCATATCAACCCTTTTTCTGCCATGTTGTGCAATTTAATTTTCATAAATACAAGATCATTCCTTTGCAAAATAATGTAATACCCCATCTGCACTGGGAGTTATCTCGGACCGGAAGTGAGCTAACTCTCAGTATAAATGGTTGAAAAATATCTACCGTTATGAGCTAAAGTTCGCCCCCTCTCAGGAGGTGGTTCAGGTCCGCTTCAGACCCGAGCTAACATCAGTATAAATGGTATTTTGATTTTAGCTTAGGCTAAGCACAGCACAGCTGGTGGGTGGGGGATTAGGTTACCATGACAACTACTTTGATCTTGTATGCAACACAGGTGAACAAGAATGGTAGTATAAAACAACTTACGGTAGCTCGAGCTAAAGTTATCTCACTTGAGAAGTGAGCAAAAGTCGTCCACAGTATAAAAAAAAAAAGCAGTATAAAAATCACTGCTTTCTTCAGTGGGTAATACATTGCAAGAGAGTTCATAGTGCTTTAGGGCTAAGTCACAGTGATTTCCATAAGCTACCAGTATTTGTTTTGAATGGCGTCCGCATACTTACGGATGTTTCACCATTGAAAGCCAGAGAGTGGTATAAACCTTTAATGGTGTCTTGAAGCATGAAGCATGGTCATGGCCGTCTGTGGTGACAGCTATTTGATAGACATCTATCTAGATGTCTAGCTGGTGGTTGAGTGAACTTTGAGAATGTTCTGCACAAGGCAATGAGAGCCAGATGTGTGCATCTTGAAAGCACATGTAGAGTGGATCTCCAGATTAACTCTTTGAGCACTGAAAGGGATCCTGCATTTTCAGCCTCTTTACACTGAAGGAATCGGTAAATTTTTGCATTTGTATCATTAAAACACATCAAATTGCACTGGATGATGATACAGGAGTGATAGAAACCAAGCAAAGGAACCACACACATTTGTGGACACCCACACCCCACCCCACCTATACACACACAAACATACAAATGCACACGTGTACATAGTATACGCTGAGAGCAGATAGTTCTGCAATTTACAAGGGGGCAGCTTCAATATTAGAATGAGTTGGGGTGTCTTCATCTGACCAAAGTTTAAACTAGTGGGATATTTTGTGGTTTAGGAAAATAGCCTGATATTACAAGTGTACATCATCAGGTCCAAAATATGGGGCGGGGGGGGGGGGGGGGGGGGGGGGGGGGCGAGGGGGGAGATAACCTATGGAAGAGAGGCAGTCAAGTTTCCTCTTACTGGCAGTGCAATGTAGATATAAGCTTATACTTTTAACACAATTTAGCTGTGATTATGGAGGAAACCTGAAAATATTTGTACAATGTTTATCAAGCCCCATAATACATGTACATAGAAATGCTTGGTTGAAGAGCATGTACAGTCAAACCTGTCTTAGCGGCCACCTCTCTATAGCGGCCACCTGCTTATAACGGCCACTGAAAAATCCCCCAAACGCAATTGCTGTATTATAGACCCTTTATATAGCGGCCACCTGCCTAACGCGGCCAGCGGCCACTCATTTTGTCTCCCGTGGTGAATATCAACCTGCGTATAGCGGCCACAAAAATTGAGTTGATCCATTAAATCGGCAATGAGTACAATGTCTTTTACGTTCATTGCGTGATTTCTACCGAGTCCTAGCTCAGTCACAATCACACAGACATGATCGACAAAATATCAATGCAGCTCTTTGCCACGAAAACCCGTCTTACCACCAACTTGACTAGATTAGATCTAGGCTTCAGTAATGCAGCCCTGAATAGATGCTACAAAGGCAAAGACAACTCCTAATGACAACATTTACTTAGACTGTTACCGAAATGCAGACTAATTAGTGTTTAAGTCCCTTTGAATAAGGACAACATGGTACTTGTCAGGGTATTGTTTCTATATTTTACGTAAATGTTACACATCATCAATCCTCCATCGAACTCAGCTCTCATGAGCCCCGTTCATGCAAACCGGTAGGGATGAACCAGGGCACTTCTCAGGCCCGAAATATTATTTCTTTTTACGTCAAAAGAATAGAAGGAGGCAATGAAAAAAAATGAAGTGAATTGTACAACGAAAATCCCCATAATAGCACTGCTGCACATGCAAACTTATATGTTGTTGTTGCTGTTGTTTTTTAAAGAATAGCATGCGGTATTTTCGGCTATTATAAAATGCAAGTAATGGAATTCAAAATGGCCGCCAACCTGTCTATAACGACCACCTGTCTATAGCGGCCATTTTTGTTGTTTCCCTTGGGTGGCCGCTATAGACAGGTTTGACTGTACTAGTATTTTATTACGCCAGCATGTTACATGTATGTGTCAGCTTTGGTTACGTGTGGATGTTGTGTACACAGACATGTAGCATGCATGCATGTGATCAGTTCATCTAGAAATACAAGCATCGGAGTGACTTTAATAGCTTATAGCTATTAAGAGCTTATTGGTGGCTCACCAGTAATTGGTGTTTTATGATCCATGCTATTATGCTGTAGTACTAGTAGGCAAAGAATGCCGTATTGTTTTTCAGCTATCAATCACAGTCTATAGCGTGATGCCTATTGTTCGTGAGAATGACAATGGGGGGGGGGGGGGGGATGGCAGGCATGTAAAATTTGTTGACATTTTAACTTCACTGTCAAAATTGACAGGCCTATACTGGTAGGTAATACAAGAAATATAGTCACTTAAGTCTATCTTAGGAAGGATTATCATTCAGAAGATAGATTGCTATCAGCCCCTCTGTCCAAATTTATGCCAGCTCAAAAGAGACCTGTCGATCATATTTTACTGGAATTTAAAAACATGGATTGATGGCCGTCTTGACCCTAGAAGGCCTATCTCACTGGAGGAGATTTTGCCATGACTGTCATGACCATGCAATTAGTCAAGGCAACTCCTGCCACTCAAATGACAACAAATATGGGGGACATGGCTTACGCTTTTACCATGAAGGAGTCTCCAGGGAAACTTCAAAGACTTCTCCACATAAGGTGACAATTTATTCATCTGGAAGTCATGGAAACCTCAGCTTCAACATCTCTGCAATGTATAATGGGTTGCTAATGGGTCTCCACAAGGTCGTGGAGATGTCTCAGAGACCCCGGGAACAAACTAAGGAGATGTCTCCAAGACCAGCAGGAGACTGCAAAAAGTCTCTGAAACTTGGTTGTCTATTTACTCTGATTTTGACCTGAATACTAATTGCGCAAACAGGAAACTTTGCAGGTAGTGAGTCTGGGGTATGCTGTAGCAGACTTGAGTTTGGAAATAATCATAATCCTTTCCCACGATCGACTCAAACAAAAAAATACAAATATCTTGAAAGATGCAACAGCATTGTCACCCAAAATTCATATTGAGGATGACATATCCATATTATGTGAGGTTTTAATTGATTTGGTGGTAAACTAGGGGAGATACACAGAGGTGAACTTTTGAGATTTGTTTGTCCTTCACTTTGAACAGTGCTTCAAGGACCATTACGAATTCAAAAGCTTTCGTGTCTTATTAGGCCCGTTCACACACAAGGGAAAAAGTGCGATTTAAAAATCGATTTTCTTATCGCGATCAAAATTTCGAAATTTTTTCCAGTGTGGACAGAAAAATCGCACTAATTACCGCGATCCTTATCGCGATCCAACTCGCACTATTAGTGCGATTTTTCAGAATAATCGCAATTATTTGCCAAGCGTCGTGTGTGTGAGTGCGATCGAGATTCGGAAATCGGTATTGTTAATCCCATCGTTCGTAGCGCGTGAACAAGTGAACGTCAACATTTTTGGGACCGCGGGGTCAGTCTTCGGTCATGCAAGTTTCGCGCATGCGCAATTTGGCCACTGATCGTTCTTTCCTTGATGCGAAGTGCGATTTTTCCTTGTGTATGAACGGTCGACAAAAAAATCGAAATTTGGATCGCGATTGTAATTTCGATTTTCGTTGTGTGTGCACGGGCCTATTGTGGAGTTAATTGCACTGTATCGCCGGATCTGCACAGTTGTCTGGAAACTACTTGTAATGCCAATGAAAAGAGATTGCATAATCCCCTTAATAGCTACTGCGTCTCCATGTCCTTCCTGTTGGACTGAGACATTTCGTAACCCCTGAAGGAACTGTACGACTTTAAAGGACAAGTTCACCTTCATAGACATGTGGATTGAGTGAATGCAGCAATATTATTAGAACACATCATTGAAAGTTTGAGGAAAATTGGACAATCGATGCAAAAGTTATGAATTTTTAAAATTTTTGTGTTGGAACCACTGGATGAGGAGACTACTAAGGCTCGTGATGTCATATGAGTACAACAGTATAAAGAAAATGTAAAGAAAATTCAACATATTTTCACTTTTTTCGCATAATAACAGAGCACTTGACTTGCCTCTTTCTAAAGGCAATGGGAATAATATTACCCATAAAATGTCAGTAACGAGTCAAGGGAATGTGAACTTTTTTCAAAAGATGAAATTTTGTGAAATTCTCTTTATATTTTCCTTATATTGTTGTACGCATGTGACATCTAAGTTATTCAAACACTGCAGTAGTCTTCTTATCCAGCGGTTGCTGCACAAAAACTTCAAAAATTCATAACTTTTGAACGGATTGTGCGATTTTCCTCAAACTTTCAATGATGTGTTCTACTAATATTGCTACATTCTCTCAATCCTTATGTTTATGAAGGTGAACTTGTCCTTTAATTACTGGTAGGTCAATGTTGGAAGACTGACTGCTGATGAGCACAGCAATTCACAGCGATATGGTACCTGGGGGCATAATGAAAGGCAACTGCAGTTGTAATAGAATTTGATGCTTCATCCTCAGTTGTTGTTGTTGTTGTTCAGTCCTTTGGTATGTCATGAGCAGTACAAGAATTCAGTTGCTGTGAAAGGGAAAGTTTCCCCAATTATTCGATGGATTTAGTAAGTGCAGCAATATTAGTAGAACACATTAGTGAGAGTTTTGGGTAAGTCAGATGATCAATTCAACGTCTATTAGTTTCTAAAGTTTTGGTGCTGCCATTGCTGGATGAGAAGACTTCAGCAGTTTGTGACAACACTGTAGAATGACAATGAACATTGGTGAAAGAAAGTGTACCAGTGAAACAAATCCCACAAAATGTAATCTTTTATGAAAAGTACACATTCGTTTGACTTGTCAATGACATATAATGTTTAAGGTAATATCATTCTTCCTGGCAGTGCATACTTTCTAAAGAGATCAGTCAATTGCTCTTTCAGTATGCCAGAAAAGAGAAATTTTGCGGAGTTTTATTTTCCTACATTTTCTAATAATATTATTGTTCTGCAGTGACATCATAAACTGTAGTACAGTCTTTTCATCCAGCTATGGTGGCACCAAAACTTCCTAACTTTTGAACTGATTGTCAAATTTTCCTCAAACTTGTCTGATGTGTTCTAATGTTGCTGCATTCACTCATTCGACATGGAACATACTGTATATATTATATGTCAAAACTATAATATGTATAAACATATTATTTTATAATATTATAGTTTGATATTATAAACATATGATATTATGTTTGGGTCTCATTCTCCTGTAAGATTGGCTTATGAAATATGATTACTTGATTAGAGTGGAGACAAATACTGCCATTGATATGACACAGTGTGTAGTTCTACAGAGAAGGATATTATATCAAAATTTGATAGAAAAATCCTTCATTCTTCCATTTCTCCTTGTTTGTCTATCTGTATTGATGTCTGTCTGCTTGTGTGTTTTGCAGGAATCAACGTGGGTACATTCTATGCTATATCAACACTTCTCAACCAAGTTATCCTCTCGGAATTTCCAGTAAGTATATTGATCTTTCATTGTGACCTTTTGCCTCATTTCTAAGCCCCCCCCCCCCCCCCCCCCTCCCCTTAGCCTTATCGTTGGTACTGGACTAAGCAAAAATTTGCAAGTGTAAAAAGCACTTTACATGAGAAAAGGCAGTTGCAAAAAACAAAACAAAAAAAAAACACTCATTTTGCTTGAATGAACTTGTTGCAGTTTGCTCTGATTAAAATAGGATATTTTTTTTTCAACCATTGCTCGTTAATATACAAATGATGCACAGGATAGAGTGCATTAGTGTAGGCGTAGTGCACTCGAGGGTATTTACAATTGTGAAACATGCACGAGGCGAAGCCGAGTGCATGTTGCACTACATTGTAAATACCCGAGAGTGAGCTACGCCTACACTAACGCCACGAAATAATCCTGTGCATCATTTGTTTTATAAAATGGGTCGAAAATTCGAAAACTAACATCATTTTTCAGCGTTTTTCACGTACCTTTGTGGGTCAAGACGTCCGAAGATGTTCGTCCCAAACTTTTACGCACGTCGCACTCGCGGAAGTCCCGCACAAACAGTATAAGTATAATGGGGGTTGGGTTTCCGGACACCCGCATGAAAACTTACTTATTTTACATAGAATATGCACCCTTTACCTTAAAGACTTGATATAGACTCCTCATATAGGCCTACTAGACAACATACTCTGAAAACGGCGTGAGAATTAACCTGATAAATCGTTGGATTTGCTCTTCAAAGTGACTCCATGTACGCGTCCGGTCCCATAACGCTTGGTCTACTGTACTGTACAAAGTGTACGTATAAACAGCATACGTACGTACGCCACATATGTTATGCACAAGGGAAGACAGGCGCAGGCCGGCCGGCCGGCAGCCCGAACTAGAAGTTGTTTACAGGATTGACAGCGCGTACGCGTATGCATGCAATTCATCAAAGGAGCCGCCGCGCGCACAGACGATCGGCAATCTACCATAGGATTACAGGCAGTGCAATAGTACTGAAGTAAAGGAAGGAGGTGTGTCTCATTTCAGCGCTTCCTATTGGCTACATTCTTGAACCCATTTTATAAACTGAGATATCCATGAGTGCATTATAGAAACGGGCTAAGAGTAACTCTTTATGGTCGAGTAGAAGACAATTAATAGAACAGAGAAAATTTTCTTTTGAAAATCAGGAGGCTGAAGGAATGTCATTGAGTTGAATTGAAGTGATTTTCCATGGGATATCATGGATATCAGATAATGATAGCATTCGAATAACAGCCTGTGTTCTCTCTATCTCTCTTTCTTGGTACATGAAGAATTTGAATACTGCAGAACCTTTTTTTCCCCTAAATTAAATAAGCCTTATAAATACTCTGCTGTTTGTGTTAAAGGGTGTGTACAGTTCTGGTTGAGGTGAGGATTTAGCTTTTAACGTTTTGCGAGATATTCAGAAACCACTCTATGAGATGTCAAAGAGCATGCAATTCTAAGGGGTATCAAAAGTTCATTTGATGAAAATCGGTTTTGAAATTGCTGAGATATCCAAAAACAAAGTGAAACAAAGAGATCCTAATAAAAGGCATGGCCTGTTGCCTTTTATTATAATCACTTTTTTGGATATCTCAGCCATTTGAAAACCAATTTTCATCAAATAAATTTTGAATCCTTCTTAAAATTACATTCTCTTTCATATTTTATAAGAGGTTTCTCTTCATCTCACCTAGGAATGTTCAAAACATGAATCCCCACCTCAACCAGTACTGTATAGTCCCTTTAATGCTTCCTCATTTCGTTGAAGTCAACTTGAATACTGATGGGGTGGAGTTCCCTATAAAGATGAGCTACCAGCCAAATCTTCTTGTGAAAGTTGTCAAAGGGATGTGTAGCTCATGGAGAAATTGGTCATGAATGACACCAGTGAAGTCGACAAAAGATGTCAGCAATGGTATAACAGAGAATGTGGAAGTATTATGCAGTCATGCCAGTTTGCATGCCCAGGGGCCGTTTCATTGAGATTGATCATACGATCGATCTAACGATTGATGCAATCAAACATAGTTTTTATGCTCAATTTGTGCTGTAGATTAAGTGAAAGTGTCTTTATGAAACAGACTTAGATTACTATTGATCATATCTTCGATTCACTGAGTTATAAATTGAGCGCATGATACTCTTTATGAAACAGGCCCATGGATTCTGACATGATTGTAATTGAAGTTAGCTTTCCCATATATCAAGCTTGCTGTAGTTCTCTGATTTCAGCTTTTGGCTTTGTATATTATGTAACTGGGCACACTGTATGTAATGTTTGGGAATCTACAAGATCAGTTTTATGATAATATTAAAAATAATGATAATAATGGCTACTTGTATAGGGCACAGGTCCACCTTAAGGTTCTCATGGCACTTCAGAAAGTGAAGAGATAGATCTACATGTTCAAACTTGACAACAGAAAAGAAAATGGCAAACAACAACAAACACAGACCAGATAAAGAATACAATTGTTCTCAACATTTTAGATTGCAATCATAGTCCTCAGTGTCAGAGGAACAGCTCCGTCTTAAGTTTGGATTTGAATGTTTCTGTAGATGACAGTTGTCTTAACTGAATAAGCAACTGAGTCCACAATTTTGGTCCCATAACAGAGAAAGCACTATCACCCCATCCATGTTTTACTCTGGGTGTTTGGAGTAGCAATGCATCTGATGATGAATGTAGACTTTGTGTCATATTTCATTTGGGAGTAGAATCCCGTAGGTATGTGGGGGGGGGGGGGGAAGAATGAACTGAAAGATGTATTCACAACAGAATCTTGAAAATAATCCTTTTTTTTTTTCTACAGGCAGCCAATGTAAAGAACGGAGAATTGTGGTGATATATGGAATCAGACTTATTAGTAAAAGTTAAACCGGGCGGCACAATTTTGCAGCCGTTGAATTGAGCCTTTTTTCTTTCACGGTGCATTGTCTCATGCAAAATTCTGACACGTCTTGGAGGCTAAAACCACACGAGATTACACTTCATGAATAGCAGCTACCTGCCAGCACACAGACACATTAATTCAAGCTGTGTTCACGGGGCCTCTTGTCTTGTCTGTAGGATGAACTGTAGGCCTTGGGGTAATCAGCTGAATTAATCAGGTGAATTAATCACACATGAGAGCGAGAGAGAAAGAAAAAAACCCCTCCTGTTCAGATACCGATAGTGGATACCTCTTGTCTTGCCGTATTTTCGCTCCTGTGTGCCTTGTTTAGCAAATATGTGAGTATAGGGATAATGACTAGTCCATTAATATTATAGCATTCTGTCCTCATCACGAAAGTCACATAATACCAGTAAATACATTACCTAGGTACATGTACCTTGTCGGCCTCTCATGTTTGAATACAATAGTCATAGTCTGTCTAATCAGGAAATTTATTAAAGGTACTAATGTCAGTTTTAAAGTGAAGAATACCTTCTTCAAAGTAAAATGATTAAAAATAAAGCATGTTAGCTTTAATAACGAGTAATGGTTCAAACTGAAGCATGCTTGCCGCAAAGAGAAGAATGTCAGCTTTTATTGTGTAGGTTCATTTGGAAGATTTCTGAAACAAAATCCATTCTATACCATGTAGGCTGACAGTTTTTGTTCAGTTTAGAGGGAATGCTGTGGAGCTTGAAAATGCTGTCTAGTGTCGCAGTTTGAACAGAAACAGGAGTAAAGTGGAACTTTTTAAGGATTGAAAACCATACAAGAATTGCAACTGATTGAAAAATTGCCCCATATCGACGTAAATAAGCACTGAATTGATCAGTGTTTTAGTAGTAGCCATGATAAAAAATCATGGGCGTACATACTCAAGCAGGATTCGAACCTACGACCTCCTGATCACGGACAGGCGTCATTTCCACTAGACCACCGAGCTTTCGCCCGACAGCAAGTGTTGGTTCTAATCCTTATAGCATGCAGCAGGTACTGCTTTGTTATTCAAATTCATGAAATTCTTCCGTCGAGATGTTTTCATTGCAACTGATTGACAAATTGCCCCACATCGACGTAAATAAGCACTGAATTGATCAGTGTTTTAGTAGTAGCCATGATAAAAAATCATGGGCGTACATACTCGAGCAGGATTCGAACCTACGACCTCCTGATCACCGGACAGGTGTCATCTCCACTAGACCACCGAGCTTTCGCCCGACAGCAAGTGTTGGTTCTAATCCTTGTAGCATGCAGCTGGTACGGCTTTGTTATTCAAATTCATGAAATTCTTCCGTCGAGATGTTTTCATTGCAACTGATTGACAAATTGCCCCAGATCGACGTAAATAAGCACTGAATTGATCAGTGTTTTAGTAGTAGCCATGATAAAAAATCATGGGCGTACATACTCGAGCAGGATTCGAACCTACGACCTCCTGATCACCGGACAGGCGTCATCTCCACTAGATCACCAAGCTTTCGCCCGACAGCAAGTATTGGTTCTAATCCTTGTAGCATGCAGCTGGTACTGCTTTTTTATTCAAATTCATGAAATTCTTCCGTCGAGATGTTTTCATTGCAACTGATTGACAAATTGCCCCACATCGACGTAAATAAGCACTGAATTGATCAGTGTTTTAGTAGTAGCCATGATAAAAAATCATGGGCGTACATACTCGAGCAGGATTCGAACCTACGACCTCCTGATCACCGGACAGGCGTCATCTCCACTAGACCACCGAGCTTTCGCCCGACAGCAAGTGTTGGTTCTAATCCTTATAGCATGCAGCTGGTACTGCTTTTTTATTCAAATTCATGAAATTCTTCCGTCGAGATATTTTCATTGCAACTGTTACGACCAAAATCACTCCGAGAATGATCGCACAAAAGAAACAATCAACTAATGTTCAGACGGTTTATTAACAGTGATATTGTGGGTACAGACTCGTAATCGGTTTTCACATCAGTACAATAATGATCAATAAAAACAATTATAAATCGGTAGTGGAATCACTTACTCGCATTATATGCAATATCCCTGGAAATCAAATAATCCTTTGAAAATGTCCAGATACGATGTTCGATGCACGGATGAATGATCCTTGACGCACCGACGAATGATTCCTCCGACGTAACTCCAAAGGCACTGGTTGCAATAATCCACGTTATAAATCCAGGGTAAAGTCCACGATATATGTCCACAGCAAAACGTGCAGAATCCAAACGTTATGACAACCACGTCCAGTTGATGCGTTGAATGATGATTCACTTTATAATGTCCAGCAAGGAATCCAGCCCGTCACAGCTTTGCCGTAATAATGTCCGTTGACACTAAAATATGGAGTCTATCTCCAATGTAGGCAAATTAATTCTCTGCAGGCAAAATGTCTCCCAGGCCTTATCTCCACAAACACAATTTGTATAGCAGGTCAGCAGGTAACACAGGACTGACTATAACAAGTCGCTTCAGAGTCAGAAGTGACGTAACTCTCAGAGCAGAGGTGTTGGGTACTCTGCCTACCTCAGAATTTCTCCTGCTTA
This sequence comes from Diadema setosum, assembly GCA_033980235.1. Lineage (NCBI taxonomy): Eukaryota > Metazoa > Echinodermata > Echinoidea > Diadematoida > Diadematidae > Diadema > Diadema setosum. Next base: position 19,224,569 of record CM067080.1, read on the forward strand.
TATACTATCCATTCACCCCTTTCTAGTACATTCTGTAATTTTCTCCAACCTGGGGCTACATACCTGAACATACTAGCAAGTCCAAATTCCAGGAATCCTGGATGACTCACTTCTTAACATGTGCATAACATCATTGCCAAAATTAACTACCAATCACATTGGGCTACAAGGGCAGTGCCTTACTCAGCCAGCACTTCCCAGAATTTTCTGGAATGGGTTAAATCATTCTAGACTGAGTGAGCTATAATGTATTTCCTGTCACATGCATACATGTACACATACTGTAGCTACATTGTATACTACATAGAAAATTCTCCACTGATCTGGTCAGCCTGTATGTACTATATCTATATCATATAGAATGTTCTCCATTAATCTGGTCCACCTGTGTACATACACATTAAAACAACCATGCATACAGCCTTGATACATGTACATAAGTACTTGTGTGTACATTTGTGACACAACTGATTGACAAATTGCCCCACATCGACGTAAATAAGCACTGAATTGATCAGTGTTTTAGTTGTAGCCATGATAAAAAATCATGGGCGTACATACTCGAGCAGGATTCGAACCTACGACCTCCTGATCACCGGACAGGCGTCATCTCCACGAGACCACCGAGCTTTCGCCCGACAGCAAGTGTTGTGCTCGAGTATGTATGCCCATGATTTTTTATCATGGCTACTACTAAAACACTGATCAATTCAGTGCTTATTTACGTCGATGTGGGGCAATTTGTCAATCAGTTGCAATGAAAACATCTCGACGGAAGAATTTCATGAATTTGAACATACAAGAATTGTAGTGTAAATGTAAATATACAAAGATAGTACATTTTTGTTGATTGTACTTTGATAAGATCGGAATAGGAATGGTAAAAGTATAGTGTTTGATATTATAGGTCACAAAAATTAACCAAAATAAGACTACATTTCATGTGGGTATTTATGAAGTCTACACTATTTGAAGTAAATTTCATATGATGTGTTTGATAGCCATGATATGTGACCCGCTACAACATAAGGATCCTAAAGTCGCTGACGGCTGAGCTGAGAAAATTGAGTTTGAAGTTGGAACATCAAAATCAGTCAAAATGGATCAGATTTGTGTTTTTGGCATGAGTTTGTAGTGTAATGTAGCTTCTACAATCTGCTGAAATTTTAAAGATTAATGATCAAAAGAAAGACAAGAAATTAGCATTTTTCTTGGCCGTGTTTTTTCCAATTTTCAGCGGAACAGAAACGTGTCTGAAGATTTAGATTTAGCGCCGTAGCAACGAAGGAGTGATCTTGTCGGTCAGTGCGTGGCATCCTGGTTAAAGATAATATAAAGTTTTGGTATTACCTCAAAGTTTCCCTGAATTTCCTTGTCTTAGTTTGTGTTTCAGGTTAAAGTACCTTTCATATAACTAACACTGTGAGACTTACTCGCCCCAAAGTGCTCTCATGTCTTAGTAATCATGCAATAATGGTTTCGTACCAGAGCCGCCGCCGTACGGCGGCGAGGTAGTACACATATTGTGCGAATATCACTGCGACCAGCAGCCCCATACGCATACTGTGTAGCTAACTGCGACCAGCAGCCCCATATGCATATCTAAATGGGGCTTCGCATTGTAGCTTACAGGATCATGACAGATTTAGTATCGCGGGTAAATATCAACTTAAAATCTAAAACTTTCTTCAATTTAAAGACTTACCAGTTAAGTTGAAGTATTGAAAACAGGCTTTGGGCAACATTTGGTTTTGCCAATAGTCCCTTTCTGTTCGAATTGATGACTGAATGTGACTCGGTCGAGGGGACCTTGGGAGAGCTACACTGAATTGACGGCCAGCGCATGCGCACACAAACATCTTATCCGTTCATGGATTTGAAATTTGTTCGCATGTGATGTGTGCGTGTGCGCTGGCCGTAGTAATCAGTGTATGTACATGTAGCTCTCCCAAGGTCCTCTCGACAGTAACATTCAGTCATCAATTCGAAAAGAAAGGGACTATTGGCAGAACCAAACGTTGCCAGAAGCCTGTTTTCAAGACTTCAACTTAATTGGTAAGTCTTCAAATTGAAGAATTTTGTGGATTTTAAGTTGATATTTGCCCGCGATACTAAATCTGTCATGATCCTGGATGCTACAATGCGAAGCCCCATTACGCTATGCGTATGGGGCTGCTAGTCGCTATGCGTATGGGGCTGCTGGTTGCAGTTAATTGCATGATTACTAAGAAATGAGAGCACTTTGGGGCGAGTAAGTCTCACAGTGTTAGTTATATGATATATACTTTAACCTGAAACACAGAAATTCAGGGAAACTTTTGAGGTACCAAAACTTTTTATTATCTTTAAACACTGGTCATGCGTAGACCACTGGCACTAAGCTTGAATGAAAATTGCAGAGGCTGCTAGGAGCATACCTTCTATTGTCAAGCAGTGAAAACTGTCTTGCCTCCCCTTGATCATGATAGCGGCAGAAGGAAAACTTTATAAAGGCAGTTTTCTCGAAACGCTAATTTCCTAAACCACTCGACATGTGCTGATAAAATCATCAATATCTCCGCATCTGAGTACTTTTATAAGTCGTGTTGTATTATATGAAAAAAATGGAAGAGTAAGAGAATAATGTCATGTCATTTTCAGAAAAATTTCTTCCCTGACTTTCAGATCCTTTTGTTCTAGCGGGTCACATATGATATTCTGAACAAATTGTGGACAAAAAGGTGAAGCAGCCAAAAGAGCCCTGCAAACAAATGGAGCAGTGAGTGAGCTGGCTCAGTCAGTCAACAACATATCTGTCTGGTAACCGAAGAGGTCTCGTGTTTGTGGCCAAATTAGACCATCTGTGCAGGGTTGTGTCTCTGGATCTTGCCGTCTCCGCTGTTAAAGGAAAATGAAATCCAAATGTAAAACTGGTTTCTGTGATTGCAACTGATTGACAAATTGCCTTACATCAACGTAAATAAGCACTGAATTGATCAGTGTTTTAGAAGTAGCCATGATAAAAGAAATTATGGGCGTACATACTCGAGCAGGATTCGAACCTACGACCTCTTGATCTCCGGACAGGCGTCATTTCCACTAGACCACCGAGATTCCGCCCGACAGCAAGTGTTGGTTCTAATCCTTATAGCATGCAGCGGGTACTGCATAATTATTCAAATTCATGAAATTTCAGGAATTTGAATGGATTCAGTTAATACAACAATATTAGTAGAACACGTCAGTGAAGTTTTGAGAAAAATTAGACAGTCCGTTCAAAATTTATGGATTTACAAAGTTTAGGTGATGCCATTTGCTGGATGATATGTCAACAACACTTTGTGATGTCATGCAATTGACACTCTAAAAAAATACATAGAGAATTCATCATATTTTCGTTTTTCCAGTGTAATGAGAGGAAAAAAACCCACCCTTTCAGAAAACGGGGGATTGCACTTATATCTGTCAGTTTAAGAGGAGGAATAATGTGTATCCTTCATAAAAGATGAAAAAAAAAAATCTGTATGTTTTTTTTAAATCGTTGTCCATGTGTAACATCACCAACTGTTATAGTCTTCTCATCCAGCAATGAAGGCAACAAATCTTCAAAAAATCCATAACTTTTGAAGGAATTGTCTGATTTTCCTCAAAACTTCACTGATGTGTTGTTGTACATTCACTCAATCCAGATATTTATAAATTTGGGTTTCATTTCCCTTTAATCCTATCATTACTATTAGTGACAGGGATGATGCACAGATGTTGCAGTCTGGCTAGGGTTTAGGACACAAAATGCTTTTTTCCTCGGATGGGGCATAATGAGAGAATATGTCAACTCATGCCAGTGTAGGATTCTATGTGTGCTTCATGCCTTGTGTGAAGAACAGTTGAAGTTGATCTTGCCCTCGCTCACAGGCAACAAATGAACGACACCAAGCTATCATGGTTCGTGCCAGGTGACTAGCAGCAGTCACAAATAATGTCTACACGGCACATTATTGCGAACCATGGGAGAAGAAGAAGAAAGCAGACCAATTTAGGTTTTGTAACTGAAGAGTCCATAGTCCCACATGAAGGTCATTTGGAATCAATGAGAACTGATTATGTAATCTCTACTCTTTGATAGTTGGTTAAAGGACTTTTTTTTGGTTGATCTGTGAACAAAGAAAGGGGTCAGTGGAGCAGACAGGCAAATCAAACACTGCTATGAGGTGATGTAAGATAAATTGTCCGCAGTCTTGGTGGCACGCTTAAACTATAATAGATTTTTAGCATCATCGCCATCCACGTTTTTGACAACATGAGATCTATGCTTGGAGACTCCAAATTAAACAGCTGACTTCTTTAGTTCCTGATTGAGTTTAATGGACTTCCTTTTGAAAATACAGAAATATGTTCTTCAATTCCTGTAGAATTCTCTGAAATAGATTGCCAGGTGTAATTTTTACCAAAATTGTTTCTGTATTGTTGATTTTTCTAGCATTTGACAAATAAATGCTGTCCACCTCAGATTTCATGTGATACCCAGAACTTGTGACACTTTGCCCATTCTTAATGCATTATTTCTGTCAGCTGCCAAGTGGTAGATTTGTAGGGGGGGGGGGGGGTGATAATATACAGACCATTTGTTTTGTTTTGTTCTGTTTTGTTTTGATGTGAACCAAATAGTAAAGTGTATTGCTGAGATTGTTGACTCACCCAAGACCTGTCAACAAATTCCTGCTCAATCTTTATCTACTTCCAGAAAAACAACCTTTATTTGAGTTACTTTATATTTGCTGGGAGACTGTAGGCAAAAGTACATGTACCCTACAATTTGCAGACCGAAGGGCATGAGTACAATTTTACAATCTTCAAGATGTGTTTGAGTGCAGATGAATGGAGGCATTTGGAATGACAGCCAGTTTATTCAGTGTCACAATACCCATTAGTGCAGGTTTTGCTGACTTCATTTTGGAGGCTTTTTTTTTTTTTTTGAGACAGTCAGGAAAATGGGGCTTTTTTCAGATGTTGTACAGCTGTGTGGACAATATTGAAAATATAGCTACATCAATGTCCTTTAGAACTTTTATTATGTAGACTATTTTTCTCCGTTTATTGTCGTTGTGGAATTTCCAGGAAATAATTTGAAATCAACATCAAAATGATGTACATATCACAATAGACAATGTACAAAGAAAAAAAAAAACAACAACCATGAATCTTTTATTACCTCCACCAAGGAGGTTATGACTTTGTTGCCATTAGTTTGTATGTTTGTTTGTCTGTCTGCTTGTGTGTTTGCAAATTAACTCAAAAAGTTGTGAATGGCTTCGGATGAAAGTTGCAGGGAAAGTTTATAATGACACAAGGAATAGATAATCAAATTTTGGTAGTGATGTGGATAGGGGCGGATCCAGGAATTTCGTAAAGGGGCTGTGCCTGCCCCATTTTTTTTTTCTTTTGTTTTAACAAAACATCAAGAGGGGGTGCGCACCCAGTGTGCCCCCTTCTGGATCCACCACTGCCAGGTATGTCTGGATCCAGCATATTTTTCTAAAAATTTGTTGTTGAAGGATTATCACTGGCAGTTAGGGCCAAAAGACGAGGGAGTTCAAGCTATGAGTATTTTGAGGTGTGCATACACGTAATGAGGGCACGCTCAATGCGCAGCAGGCAGCTAGCTCATGGAGGGATAATGCTGCTAATGAGGTAGGCCACCATCCCCCCCCCCTCCCATTCCCCTTCTCCTCCGAAATGTAATTAAAGCAAACTTTGTTAATTTGATTACTGGAGTACATCTCTCAAATTACAGAAGCAAATAACAAATATCCGTGCTCCTTATCTTGTTCTCCACACTCGAATCTGCTGGGACCCTTCCCTAACAAGCTTGTTTTTATGTAGGTTCTATCATATATACTTTTTTCTAACATTTTCACTTAAAGGTCCTGTTTACCTTTGGGAGCAGTGATTTTATAGTTTTCAGGATATCACATTTGATGCATATGTGTAGGTCTGTTGAATCACAAAACACCCTACCATATAGAATTTTTGCAATAAAGCCTAAAATATAAGGAGATATTAGTATTTTTCTCATTAAACCGTAACTGTAGACGGTTTAGTCTGGAAACATTTTAATTATATTATACTATAGTCCACATTTTGTGTATCTAACAATACTTACAATGTAACATCGGTTATACGGATTCAAATTTTTACAGTGGTTGTTTCTATCCCTAACTCACATTTTAGAACTATTTTAAAGCACTTATGCTGGGTTTTTGATTCTTCTGCAAATGGTAAATTATGCCTTTAAGATTCAAATTTTCACAGACTGAATGCATTATCATCATATTATAATCATATGTACAATGTACGGTTTTATTTTCCTTCTTCTTCCTTGTTATGCCAGCATTCTGTATTCATTTTAACAGACAATAAAGTACCTTGCATCCTTGCTATACCAGGGAGGTGGGCCCACCTCCTTGGTTAATACAGTCAAACCTGTCTACAGCGGCTAACCAAGGGAGACAAAAAAGTGGCCATTATAGACAGGTGGCCTCTATGTATAGGTTCTTTAACATGTTTTTTTTTTTTCCATTGGAGGGAGTTCTTTCAGTGGTTGTACACGGCAGGCGGGCGCTAGAAACAGGTGGTCACTAAGACAGGTTTGACTGTACATTAATTTTATAAAATGGGTTCAAGAATGTAGCCAATTGGAAGCGCTGAAATGAGTCACGTGTGCGTGCATTAATTTCTTCAGGTATGCACTAAGAAGAGTCTCTCTTCCACCTCCCTGGCCTGACGTACGTCACAATGTTTACACTAGCAGTGCGCACTCAATCAGTTGTTACAAGTGCGTCACGCGCTACTCTACGCGCTGTCAATCCTGTAAACAACTTCTAGTTCGGGCCGCGGGCTGCCACAACAGCCGGCAGCCTTTCTTGTGCATAACACGTGGCGTACGTATACTCTTATACGTACGTACAGTACTTATGTGCGGGATTTCCGAGTGCGATGTGCGTAAATGTTTGGGACGAACATCTTCGGACATCTTGGCTTTTGAGCGAGTGCTACATGTAGCTGACTGGTATTGACCCACAAAGGTACGTGAATAATGCTGTTAGTTTTCGACCCATTTTATAAAACAAATGATGCACAGGATTATTTCGTGGCGTTAGTGAAGGTGCGGCGCACTCTCGAGTATTGACAACGGTTGCAAACATGCACTCGGCTGCGCCTCGTGCATGTCGCACCATTGTCAATACTCTCGAGCGCGCCGCACCTTCACTAACACACTCTATCCTGTGCATCATTTGTATAATATAGTACTTACTACTTTATTGTACATCCCACCTGCATATCAGGCATCATTTTAGTTTTTATATGTCTGATGTATTTTTTTTTAAATTGAGAAATATGGCAATAAATTGAAATGAAAACAATGAAATATTTGTGGATACTTCATCATTCTCTATGACATCACAAATGAAGATTGATCACTTGAGAGGATTAACTTTCAGGAGCATGGATATCTTGGAAATAACTTACACATTTTACCTGTCAAAATTCATTGTCACTGAGCATGTGACTAACAACCGGTATTTCTAAATGAATAACCTGTTGAGGACAGGTTGATTTTGCATGCATTTCCCGCAGACAATTGCCCGAGTATACTTGGGACTCCCCGAGTATACTCGGGACTCGTCCTCAACGGGTTAAAGGGACTGTATAGTACTGGTTGAGATGGGGATTCATGTTTTGAACATTCCTTAGTGAGATAATGAGAAACTTCTTATGAAATATGAAAGAGCATGTAATTTTAAGAAGGATTCAAAGTTTATTTGATGAAAATTGGTTTTCAAATGGCTGAGATAAGTACCTATCCAAAAAAGTGATAATAATAAAAAGCGACAGGCCACGCCTTTTATTAGGATCTCTTTGTTTCACCTTGTTTTTGGATATCTAGGCCATTTCAAAACTGATTTTCATCAAATAAACTTTTGATACCCCTTAGAATTACATGCTCCTTGACATCTCATAAAGTGGTTTCTGAATATCTCGTGAAATGTTGAAAGCTAAATCCTCACCTCAGCCAGAACTGTACACACCCTTTAACTACAAATGATCAGTGCCCATGCTCACTCCTTCAAACCTTCTTTTCATTACACGAACATGCCACACCTGGGTCACATGACCCACACCAACTGAAATGTGCAATAATGATCCCTAGGGAAATTAAACTTTGTGCTCTATGGATTTTTTTATGCCTCTATAGGAAGTGTCGCTAGAGGCAATGTTTTTATTGGGTTGTCCATCCATCCATCATGGTAATGATATTTATGACTATGATGATGATAGTAAAAGTGATGACAATATTATCATGATCAAACATAATGCTGTATCCATGTGACTCTCTCCAGTTTCATTCTTGTATCAGAAAGTAAGGAGAAACCAAAGAAATATAAAAAAATATATATATATATTTTTCTCTAATTTTTCTTCATTCACAGAGCCAAGAGGTCATGGTTGGTATCATCGGTTTGACTCTGGTGATAACTGGAATGGCTGGTTCCGTAGTCACAGGCTTCTGGCTGGACAGGACCAGGTCCTACAGGTCAGTTCCAAATATATTTCCAGTGAATTTATTTGGACCCCCCCCCCCCAAAAAAAAAAAAAAAAAAAAAGAAGAAGAAAAAGTCCAACCATTATTCGTGTTACAAAAGGGGAGTGTATTCTTAAGTGACATTGGATTAGTTTTTCATCTCGTTTTAAAAAACTCTGAGGTGTATTATGGTAAGATTTCATAGATAATGGTGGATATTGGGAAGGGCTAGTCTTCAATCATGCAAACTTTTGTGACATTTGCACAAGGGATTATGTACAACTTTTAAGTTGACATCACATTTATAATAATAGATGATAATAGAGAGGTTTATTTATTCGTATCATACATCTTAGCCCAGGGGATGAATTGCGTATGACAATACAAATACTATGAACAGATAATTCAAACCTTCAAACAGTTGCAACGTAAAATATTTACACATATGGTGTGGAGTGAGGAAATATCGTGATAACACAAATCAATAGGTTCAGCAATATCCGATATGATTATATATAGCATACACAACAAAGACGTATTACACACTTTTATAAACAAACAACTCTGAGATCAAAAAACAACAAATACATCAAAAAAATATGTATTATATTCATAAATATATTTATAGAACATGCGCATGTGATGATCAGTACTGTCACTCTGTCTCTCCATGGTAGGGGTACGACGCTGGGAGTATACGTCTTGTCTCTGCTCGGCATGGCCTGCTTCACCTTCACTCTCAAGCTGGGGGAGATCTGGGTTGTCTTCGGTGTTACCGCATTCCTCGGGTGAGTAAAAGGCTGTCACCGAGACCCATACAAGTCCTGGAGGGGATTCTTTTTTTTTTTTTCTGTAGAAATTTTCTCTGTATTATTTTGAAATGGAGAAAGATTAAAAATGGGAGTGGGTAAAATTATTAAAGGGTATATCTCACTGGAATAGATGTCGCCATGACTGCTGCGACTCATGTGACTCGAAGGATAAAAAAAGAATTGTGTGAGTGTGTGCTTGCACCACAAAGACAAATCCAGAGCAATGTAAGAGTTGTTTCCAAATGAGGTGACAATCTAATCACCCAGAAGTCTTTGAGACGTCTCCACATTGTTGCTGGTAGGTTGCCATGGTCCTCAGCAAGGTCCCGGAGACGCGGTCGAGAGACTTTGCAGACAAAATTGGCCTCTGTGACCTAGCAGCAACTGCAAGGAGACATCCCAGAGATGTCTTGGACCAGCTGGAGACCAAAAAAAGGTCTCCCAAAAAAATCAAACATGTTTGAGTCTGGAGTGACTCCCTGGAGATGTTGTGCAGACGTGACCAGCAAGACTCTAGTCACCGCCAAGTTGCCACCAGACTGTCACCTAGTCTCCAAGTCACTGAGATGCCCACTTCAGTCTGCACGAAATCAGAGGATAGAACAAGACCAGGGATGAAAGAAACAGAGAGATCCTAATAAAAGTTGGGACCCACCTTTTGTTAGGACCACTTTGTTATACTTTGGTTTTGGATATCTCAGCCAGTTGAAAACCAGAATTCATCATATAAACTTTAGAGTTCCTCATTGAATTATATGCTCTTTAATATTTCGCAACTGGTTTCTAATTATCTTGCAAAAAGTTAAGATCTGAATCCTCCATCTCGGCCAAAAACTGTACCATCCCTTTAACTCTTTATGTGCCATGGTGGAAACCCCCTGTGTGCCACGTTATTCTGAGACATGAAGGTAGTCATGCTTTGAGAAAGAATTCTGTTTTTCTAATTTGTGTAACTTCTACAAATTTCTGTTAAGATGGGCATAATAGTAGGTGAAGTTAAAGAGGAATGCCAAGCTTTGTTTCGATATAAATTGTATGACGACCCATATTCCATTTTTCTTTTGAATGACCAAATGCTACATTACTGTAAAGGCATGACTTTTGCACGTAAAACCGTGACAGAAACTTACAATGTGCGAGCAAATCTATTTGGGAACATCGCTTGATAGTCGATCACCACATAGAATGGAAGCCGTATATGAGAGGAACAAAAGTACGAGAAACTCTTTCATTGTGCCGCGGGATTAGCAGTAATTAGCGGTTTATCGATCGGTCTTGGCGGCTTTGTTTGTTGAGCAGAAGATGCGAAGTTGGCACGCCGTCGACTGAGTCGGACGTGCGAACGTGGCACATAAAGAGTTAAAAGGGGTACGCTGTTCAGTGAGAGGGAATTTTTCAATATAAATCAATCTGAGCAGTGTGCTGCATGTTTTACGACCCAATATTCTAGACCATGCGTGCTGTACCAGTGTAAAAGGTAAATTTTGCATTACCTCAGCTGCATCTGTAGGGCATCTATTGCCCACGTACAGAGGGATAAATTACCTGCAAACACGACATGCCTACCAGATTCAGAACTGAACCGAAGTCTACTTGGGCAGGCATGTGATAAGAATATTCATTATTACTTCCACCAAGGAGTTTATGGGTTTTTTTTGCTGGTATTGGCTTGTTGTCTGTCTGTTTGTTTATTTGTGTGTTTGCAAAGTAGCTAAGGACGAAGAGAAAGTAGCTCAAAAAAATGTAAACGGATTTGGATGAAATTTATAAGAAAAGTGGATAATGACCCAAGGAGCAGATGATAGAATTCTGGTAGTGATTGAGATTACTGTCTGTATCTGGGAATTTGTGTGAATTTTTTGAAGGATTCTTTATCTTTGGCAAATAGGGCCCACAAACAAAGGATTCAATCTGTGTGTATTTTGAGGTATGCATCCATGCACCGAGCGGGAATCAAAAGTAAAGGCACTAGAAAAGATTCTTTTGTTAGGAAAAGGGGCCATTTTCAACATATGTGTACATATGTAAATGGGTGGAAATGAGCTGCATGGTGGAGGTCTGCACCCCCAAGTGCTTTTCTAGTTCAGATTATAACTTACCTTTCAGTGAAGTATGAGATGAAGATGTTGTATAAGTGACTGACTTGGCATTCATTTTTGTTTTTATGATGATATGAGCTGTCTTACACTGATTTGCAAATAAATGTGTCTCGCACTGTAAAAGTGGAAATTTTCATATTTCTTGCCACATGAAATGAGCTTTTCTAGTTTTACTTGCTTTATGTAATATTGTTCTGTGTCTTTGATTCTGCCGAGTTAGAGACATGCAGAATTCATCTCGCCTAACAGAAAGCCAAAAGTACTTGTGCAAAAATTTTTTCATTTACCATGTTTGATACCAATTGTGTGTATACACCCGAAGGCTACTTTTTGTTCTAGCTTTGTCATGTATGTTCTGTGTCAGAATGCAAAAATATGATTGTCAAGGGTTTTTTTTTTTTTGTCTGTTCGTTTTTTTTTTTTTAAATCAAAATTCTGGCTGCAGTTTGAAAACACTAGTGAATTGCAAATGTGTTTGGCTCATGAAAATGCATCTTGTAACTCTTTTGACCTTTGAGGATAACGGGGAAAAGTTCCAACCACAGCAGCTGCGGTCCAAAGACCTTTTTTCCCCCCGATCACGCACCTCGCTAGTGGTTGATCTTTCGAGAGTTTTCTGCTTTACAGTCAGAGACTTGTAGGAACGAGCCATTCTTGCAGCTTTGTGCAGAATGTTCCGCCCATCACAGCCAACAACTTCCTTCCTTGACACACTCTATTTCCCACGATTTGCTCTAGGCCAAGCAGTACAGTCGTGTGTGTGTGTGTGTAGTGTGTGTGTGTGGGGGGGGGGGGGCAACTTGCATGACTGTGTCTGTATTTCATTCAAGAAATCCTTGTTTTCCTGTTGTTTAAATGAGGAGATAAGGTTTCCATTGCTTTGGAGGCAACGATGTAATTTAAGCGTGCAATAGGCCAGACTCAATACACACGCATTGCTCAATGAGCAGAAACTGAAGAACATGCTTGTAATACTATTGAGATGATTATAATGTCCCCGCCGAACGAGTTCGAGCAGGGGACAATGAAACGGGCTCCGTACGTGTGTGTGTCCGTGTGTCCGTGTGTCCGTCTGTCCGTCCGTGCGTCCGTGTGTGATCAAAATGTTCAAAATGCTACTCCTTCGCCATTTCTAACCTGATTTTAATTCTGTTTGCTTTATATGATAGCACTACATGGGAGCTTTGAAACTTCTATACAGAATTTCAGTTGTGACCTTTGACCTTGACCTTTGACCTATATTGTACATTTTGCTTCAAAATGCTACTCCTTCGCCATTTCTAACCCGATTTTGATTCCGTTTGCTTTATATGATGGCACTAGGTGAGGGCTTCAAAACTTCTACACAGAATTTTGACCTTTGACTTCTTTGACCTTTGACCTTGATTTTTGACCTGTATTGTACATATTGCTACCAAATGCTACTCCTTCGCCATTTGTAACCCAATTTCGATTTCGTTTGCTTTATGTGATGGCACTAGGTGAGGACTTCAAAACTTCTACACAGAATTTTGACCTTTGACTTCTTTGACCTTTGACCTTGATTTTTTACCTATATTGTACATTGGCTACAAAATGCTACTCCTTCGCCATTTCTAACCCGATTTCGATTCCGTTTGCTTTATGTGATGGCACCAGGTGAGGGCTTCAAAACTTCTACATAGAATTTTGACCTTTGACTTCTTTGACCTTTGACCTTGATCTTTTTGCCTATATTGTACATTTTGCTACTAAATGCTACTTCCGGCGGGGACATATATTACGCACCGCGTAATTTCTACTTTTCCTTGTTTACAAGTTTACATTCAGAATATAGCATTCAATACCCCCCATATGATATACTAAGAAGTCCACTTAATTTGCAATTTAATAGTAAGTAGCATGTGAAATTATTCAATTTTTTTCTGAAAATATTTGTGCCAATCTGAGATCCATCTTTTGACTGCATCCTAGTGAGATCTAGGATCACAAAGTGAATTTGGTCAAACTTATTTGTTAAAGTGATTTGTTTGATCCAGTCTTTAGTCGGAAGTGTGGATGGAGGAGATTTTTAGAAAAATTGATCATGAATTTCCTTCATTCAGAACCCCTGGGAAGCCACTGCTTGGTCACCATGACAACGCGGCATCAACTCCGGCCGTGGTGTTGTATTGCAGACAGGCCATAATCTCACGATGCTTGACTAGCTCTTACAATCAGGGGAAGCTTAATATTTCCTTTGCACAGAGTCGCAAGTTGGGGGGGAGTCTAAAGTGTGTAGGTAGAGGTTTAGTTGGCCGAGTTGTGAGCTATCTATGCCAGGATCTTCGGCAAGCCCACACTGTCTGAAAGAGTCTCTGCTATTAAGTTGTCCTGTCACCCTTCTATGGATACCAGAATATCAATTCAAGGTTCCTCTACAATGCGTTTTAAAACAGATGACAAAGTCCCATGTTACTACAGTCAACCTTGCCTAAGTCAAATCTATTTGGACTGGAGAATAGCTTCGTAAAGTTGACTTATGAGGGATGAAAATCAATAGAATATGAAGAGAAGAGGACTTGAAAAAAATCTTCAACTTTAATTGCCGACTATTTGATTTATGCGAGATCGACTTTAAATCAGCAAGGTTGAGTGTAGTAGTTAGAAGATTTAGCCAGCTGCCCGCATGTAGTTAAAGGCCTGTCTCACAGGAGGAGATTTTGCCATGACTTGTGCAACTCTAGAGACCAAAAAATAGCTTGCGCTTTCACCAAAAAGGCAACTCCAGGGCAATGTCAAAGACGTCTCCAAACCAGAGGACAACCATTAATATTTGCAGTGTTTTTGCGGTGTTCCCGAGATGTCTTTTCAGTCATGGAGACGCTTCCTGTAGGTTGCCAGTGGGTCTCTGCAACCTCAGGGACAAGATTATAGTCTCTACCAAAGAGTATAGAAGCTACGCTAAGCGGGCGTACTCTCGCGATTTCGCATGCAAACGGGTGTAGTACGCCATGGAGCCCCACATGGAGCCCAATGGCGGCCATTTTAGTAATAATACCACGATCTTCTTAACACGTGAGCCTGTGGAGCAAACCCTACCTTCCTTTCATTTTCTTCATTTTAAAATTGTAAAATTCTGTTTCAGACCTCAAAATATCACAAGAAGTATATTTTCTGTCGATACGTTACAAAAAAATTTGAAGTAATGTTATTACTTTTTAATCTGTAGTCCCTCAAAGTTTGTGTTTGAGCCGACAAACGCCATCTATCTCTTTCTCTCTCCCTCCCGAAACATAGTTTGGTCTACTTTAACTCAAACTTTGTGGGACTGCAGATTGGAAAATAAATGACATTTCGTCAAATACATTTCAGGATTAGACAGGAGTGATACTTCTGTACGACAAAACGAGATCCTAAGTACATCTCTTACCCTGTATGCCCCCTAACAAGGGAAAAAATGAAAGGGAGACAGAAATACGAGGGCCCAGTGATGCGGCACTGATATTATGATCACATAATATACGCCCTCTATCGGTGTGTTGCTTTCAATGGCGCAGTGGCGTCCGTATTTCGCCTATGAGCGTACTATGCGAATTCACGAGAGTAAGCCGTCTTAGCGTAGCTTCTATACTCTTTGGTCTCCACGACTCGGCCACGACTAAGAGACAGCATAGAGATGTGTTGCAGAGGCGTCCCAGAGACAGGTTGCAGACTGGAAATATTCTCCACAAAAATTGACCATGTTTGATTCTAGATGGTGACTCTGCGGAGACCAATTTGTGAGCGAGGAAGGGCACAACGCCGCCAATCAAACTCTGTCGAGTTTGTAGTGTGATGTAATTTCATCCCCCATTCCCTAATAATTTGTCGTGACTGCAGGTTCTTCATGACAGGATATCTTCCGCTTGGATTTGAGTTTGCTGCTGAGCTGACATTTCCTGAACCGGAGGGCACTTCGTCTGGCCTGCTGAACGCTTCAGCTCAGGTACAGATTACAACAAATCATGCTTAATCTTCTCCTCTATATGTTACTACATTAATATCTAAGAAGATAAGTGTCCTGATGATAAGTACTTAGATGATTAGTGTTGAGATTAAATATGGTAAGTATTGATGATCAAACTTAATTGTGATAATGCTCAATGAGTAATTTCAAGTTCTGTGCTAGTGCTAGCAATGGTGTCATATCCCAAACAGCTGTATTGAATCAAGCTCTAACACTGATGGTTAGATGATGCAAGTTATACCATTTAGAGCATTGATCATCAACAATGGTGTTGTCTTCACAAAACCCGATTCTTTTGTCGTCTTTTGGAGAATGGTGGGTTGTTGTTGTTTTGTTTTTTTTGGTTAAAGTATGATATTCCCGTTGGAAACTTCCATTTCGAATTAAAGCAATTGAATTGCAGACTCTGGGTTTGAAGGCAAGCATATACTGTTGATTGAATGTATGAAATGTCATTAAATGGTAATACTTTTAACAAGGACAAAATGCTGTTAGGACATTACTTTATTGCACCTTGATAGTAAATTATATTATGCAATTTTGATACTAAAGACTGTTGACACATGGCAGCAATGGAGGATAATTGACTGTAATTGATTATTAGCTGGGCGCCGTATTTGTGCACTTTTACCTGTGTTCATTGTCATTCCGTTCTTTGTCTGAGTAGTACATTCTTGTTTGCTCACTTGCACACCAGCTGTAGGTATATATTTGATATTGCCACAGAAATGAGGTAATTTAGAGGGAAACTGCATTGGGATTTCCTCCCATTAAGAGAGAAATTGTTCAAATGCAAACACATTTGGGTGTTGACACAGTTTATCCTTCTGTTTGATGTCCTACAAAGAGAGGTTAGTCAATATGCTGACTTCTTGTCAGTTCTGATAAACGAGCCAAAACACTAGTGCCCTGTGCATATTTACACTTTTTGCTCATGTCCGTGAGGGCATGTAACACATTCGAATCTTACCACATGACAGTGTCAGTATTGTTATAGAGATCTAGATCAATGTCTTCTTGGCATTTAGTCTGCCTTCCAGACCTTCAGCATTTCCTTCTTCTGCTCCAAAGAGAATTCTTGCTACAATGTCCATAGTCTAGAGATATAATAGTATTAGTAATAGAAATAGTAATGGTTTATTCAAAATTCATTTGCAGCCATTCAGATGTCTGAATTGCAGAAAAATTGCATATGCAGAATTTTGTACATTTCTATTGGGTAATAACATACATAATCATACTTTGATTAAAATGTAAAGTTATACAATCATGTAGTAGTGTTACTGATATATTTTGAGGCTAATTAACTCCAACAGTAAATGTGGATTCAGGGAATGCAGAAATATCCAAAGGACACATTAGTGAAGTTTAAGGAAAATCTGGCAATCCATTGAAAAGTTCAGAATTTTGAAAGGTTTGGTTAAATCATGCCTGGATTGTAAGAGGCTATAAATATTTGTGTTGTCACAATAATGGGAAGAGATTTCCACATATTTTCATTTTTGTAGCATACATGTATGTTAAGAAAAGAGCACTTTACCTTATTCACAAGGCAGGGAAATAATGTTGCCCGTAACATTTGTTAGCAACAAGGTGATGGAACATCTACTTCACAAGAAAAAGATTTTGTGACATTCTTTCATGTTTTCTTTCTGTCGGTCCACTATAGTGACATCTCAAATTCTTGTAGCCTTCTTATCTAGTGAAAACAGCACGTGGTTACACAGTATCATTGAAATGAAGAAATGGTGCACTGTTTTGCTGGCATTTCCCTCCCTGTAGAGAGTTGATGAAGAGGAGGAGGGGAACTCTGACATAACGTAGTGATAGGTGTGGTTTTTATTCTGGTATCTCATCAGCTTGGCAATATACTGGCAGTATTCAGTCCTTTATACTGTTAAACGAGTAACATTTGCGGCATGAAACTTTCATAAATTGAAGCCAACAGTCTTTTCTTTTCTTTTTTTTGCGGGTTTTGCAAATTTCCACTGGCATTCAGTGCATTGTGCAGCCAGAAGCTTTCCCGCTTATTTAACTTTTGTGAATCATGCCTGGCTCCTTGTGAAATTCGCAAAAGTTTCACGCACGGAAACATCTATGTTTTAACAGTATATCACATGTGAAACCATTGATCTTCTCTTCCAGATTGATGATAAGCAATATGGTATAAATGATATATGACCAAAGTGATAAATATGACTCCCCATGTTGTTATGAGATGGGGAGAGCAGTGATCATAAAGAAATATAATGTACTTGTAGCTCTTGCTCCTAGACTAGTACAATGACCTGCAAAATATCTCAATGTCAGTGCAGGCAGGCAAGTAGCGATGTTGGGGGTCACTGAACAGCTGTCACGACGATTTACAGTCGTGAGCACTGATTAAGGATGAATGTTAGTGATCGATCCTTGCTTCGGCACGGCACGATACACATACCAAACCTCCAGGTTTGTGTTTCCACGTTCCTCAAACTTCTGTGCAGGTGCACCATACATATCATACCCGAGTTCACATGTAGGAGAAGGGGTATGCTCTTTCATGGAACCGGTTTCAAGCAAAATATCTGTGATTCATGGTTTGCAAACTTACAATGAAATCCTCATTAGAAAATAAATTTCGGGACATTCATTGCACAAAACAAATGAGACGTCACTCTAAGATAAAACTGCAGTCAGTCGTCAACATATTTTGTAGCAATCGTTGTTGTTGTTGTTGTTAGCTGTCAAAATAATGCTGTATGAAGGTA
Organism: Diadema setosum; assembly: GCA_033980235.1. NCBI lineage: Eukaryota > Metazoa > Echinodermata > Echinoidea > Diadematoida > Diadematidae > Diadema > Diadema setosum. Next base: position 19,242,757 of record CM067080.1, read on the forward strand.
TTTTATACAAACACAAAAGTGGATCAAAATTGTTATTGAGCCGACAATACTATGTACAGAGGGAGGCATTTAAGAAATGTGCAGGATTAATGAAATGGCTATGGTCATTTGTGTTTCAGTAGACATATCAGTTTTATATTTTTGATTGTCAGAATTTGAGTATGAATGTGACTTATGAGCTACTTGCATGTGTGTTTTTGTTTGTATACTTACAGACATTTGGCATCGCCTTCACCCTGATCATGGGGGTTCTCGTCAACAAGCTCAGCTCCCTTGTCGGGAATATCTTCTTGTGTGTCGCTCTACTAGTAGGAACAGTTATCACAGGTAAGTTTAGATCTTTCATAACAAAAGAGTGTGGACTGGAGATGTTTGGCTGAAGGGGGGGGGGGAGCAGAAAGCTTAGTCTGTTCATTATTTACCTACGAAATAGGTATATTTTGTAGAGGATGGAATATATTGCTATATTACTGTGGACAGTGTAAGGCACACTACTTTCTGCACAGTCTGTCACAGGCCACTTTAAGTGAATAATCATGACGTGAACTAGTGTAGACTTAAAAACCTTTCATGTCCATAATAATCCATAATGTCCATAATGTTCATACCATAATTACATAAAGTTGTCCTTGTTCTTATTGTCTAGCACATTCCTTATTCCTTACTGTTACCAGTATTCCATTGCTTGAAAGTGTGTGTTTGTCTATGTGTGTTCCTATGTGTTTTTCTCATAGGGCATTATATCCCAGTGAATGGGAAAGATGGAATGACTGAATATTATGTAGTCTCATCAAGCTCTTGTTAATACATCAACTGTTATTCTTTTCTTCTTTTGATGCAGCTTTCATCAAAGCTGAACTGAGGAGACAAAATGCAGAGAAGGAAGAGGTAAGCCATTATGTGTGAGATCATACACCACAAGTACTATATATAAGCTGTTATTTTCACGAGGGATTAGTTTTCTCCAATTTTGCTGTTAAGTTTTACAACATGCGAAAATGTCGCCATATGCTAGGGAAATGGTACACTTACAGTAGTCTCGATGTCAAATGGCAAAAAACATCAGTTCATGAAAATATCTGTGACCTCATTCACGAAAGTAACAGCTTATACAGGAGGTCTTTTTGTCCCCGCCGAACGAGTTCGAGCAGGGGACTATGAAACGGGCTCCGTACGTGTGTGTGTCCGTCCGTCCGTGCGTCCGTGCGTCCGTCCGTGTGTGCGTCCGTGTGTGATCAAAATGTTCAAAATGCTACTCCTTCGTCATTTCTAACCCGATTTTGATTCTGTTTGCTTTATATGATAGCACTACATGGGAGCTTTGAAACTTCTATACAGAATTTCAATTGTGACCTTTGACCTTGACCTTTGACCTATATTGTACATTTTGCTTCAAAATGCTACTCCTTCGCCATTTCTAACCCGATTTTGATTCCGTTTGCTTTATATGATGGCACTAGGTGAGGGCTTCAAAACTTCTTCACAGAATTTTAACCTTTGACTTCTTTGACCTTTGACCTTGATTTTTGACCTATATTGTACATTTTGCTACAAAATGCTACTCCTTCGCCATTTGTAACCCGATTTCAATTCCGTTTGCTTTAAGTGATGGCACTAGGTGAGGGCTTCAAAACTTCTACACAGAATTTTGACCTTTGACTTCTTTGACCTTTGACCTTGATTTTTGACCTATATTGTACATTGCCTACAAAATGCTACTCCTTCGCCATTTCTAACCCGATTTCGATTCCGTTTGCTTTATGTGATGGCACTAGGTGAGGGCTTCAAAACTTCTACACAGAATTTTGACCTTTGACTTCTTTGACCTTTGACCTTGATTTTTGACCTATATTGTACATTTTGCTACAAAATGCTACTCCTTTGCCATTTGTAACCCGATTTCAATTCCGTTTGCTTTAAGTGATGGCACTAGGTGAGGGCTTTAAAACTTCTACACAGAATTTTGACCTTTGACTTCTTTGACCTTTGACCTTGATTTTTTTACCTATATTGTACATTGGCTACAAAATGCTACTCCTTCGCCATTTCTAACCCGATTTCGATTCCGTTTGCTTTATGTGATGGCACTAGGTGAGGGCTTCAAAACTTCTACATAGAATTTTGACCTTTGACTTCTTTGACCTTTGACCTTCATCTTTTTACCTATATTGTACATTTTGCTACTAAATGCTACTTCCGGCGGGGACATATATTACGCACCGCGTAATTTCTACTTTTCCTTGTTTTATGTAGCCCTTAGGCTCTGGAGATGAATGATGATCATATATATATCAAATATACATCATTCATGTTTGGCTGAATATGTGATTGACAGATCATGCAACCACTCCATCGAATAGTTTGTTGAGTGTGAAGTCAGAGCACAAAAACGTGTTCCATGTTTATTTCATGGGTATCTTAGTTTGTTAAGTAGCATTAATTGGTAGTACATGTACTAGCTATCTTATCTGAAGTCTAATGGGATGGAGGGTTTACCTCAGAAGAAAAAGTTCACTGGAATGATATCAACAAAATCCAAGCAATGGATCAATGAGGCCATGGTTTGTGTGACATTAAAGTTTGAAGAAAATCTGACTGCTGACTCGTCACTGAGTCATTGCACAAGGCTACTGAGTGGGACCTGGAAAGAGCTGTGGTAGATAATATGACAGTAACATCCCTTACCTGGAAATCTTCCTTTCATTTTGACCACCCCCCCCCCCCCCACCTACAAAAAATGAAGTGCAATATGATATTTCTTGAAGTCGTAAGAGAATCTTCTTTTGTCTTGATAGGATATGGAATTGGATGATTTTTTTTTTTTTTTTGTATAGTGGATGAGAGTGAAGAAAAAATAAGAAAGACATTATATTGTGCATAAAGAAATGTGAACTGGGTGAATTTTATGTTGCTGAAGAAAATTACTCAGAGCAAGGCCTTAAGGTAACACAGCTCTTCTAGGAGCCCACTGAAGGTTATTTACGATGACTAAATGTCATTGACATGGTCATGTCTTTGTTCATGTTTATCCTGTTTTGGTTCCTTTTTTTTGTCTCATTGATTTTTTTTTTTTTTTTTTTTTTGCTTACCTGCAACCAACAAAAATGATGCTCTGTCTCCAGTGGCTAATAAAGGCATTCCTTAACAATAAATCCAGTCTTAAAACAAATATGAACTGCACTTTTTCTTCCTAGTACAGCAAAGTCAGTTTTCAGTTATGATATTACTTGAGTCACCACCATATGCTTTGTTCAGGAATAGGTCAGTGAAAGGGATGGTATAGTATTGGTGGAGATGAGGATTGGGCTTTTAACATTTTGCAAGATACAGAAACTACTTATGAAATAATACAGAGCATACCATTCTAAGAGGAATTCAAAGTTAATTTGATGAAAATCAGTTTGGACTGGCTGAGACATCCCTCCCCAAAAAAGTGAAACACAGCCATTGTAATAAAAGGTCGATCCCACCTTCCATTTGGATTGCTCTGTTTTGGATAACTCAGCCATTTCAAGACCAATCTTAAGCATATACATGTTGAAGTCCTCTTGGAATTACATGCTCTTTCATATTTCATAAGAGGATTCTCATCATCTCACCAAAAAATGTTAGAAACTTCAAGTTCGGTCTCAACCAAAACTATATGATCCCTTTTGAGTTTAGTATGTTTATAAAGAGATTGAGAGGCGTTTATGATTAAAATTGATCTGAGTTGAAAACAGTCGTATGCTTGATGCCAGAGTGAAAGATGAATTAAAAAAAAATATGAAGACTTTTTGTGTAGTGGCTTTTGACGCAAGAATTTGTCAGTGATAGTTTGCTCTTATGAGGGAATATAAAGAGAAGAAAAATCATGTTTTCCAAATGGCTCAAGATGTTCAGAGATTTTATGCAAAATATTCTTTTTGCCACCATGATCAAGTATTGATACTCTCATATCTAATGCATTTTTTCAATATTGTTGAATCTACGATATTCATGATTACATGTTTACATTTTCCTCTGCTGATTGTCTTGCGTGTGCTGTGATGTTTCGACAGTTTGAAGACCCTGGCGAGCCGGAGAAGAATCCTCTAGCTAGAGCAAGAATAAGCAGCGTGAAATTTGAGGGAATTGAGGACGAAGACGAAGACGAAGACATCGAGACGGAAATGAGAAAAGATGATGGTGATGATGACGCCATTGTAATTTCAGCTGGAGAAGAAGATAGACTTAATAATGTCACGGAAACAGAACAGAAGAATACACCGACATAACGCCTTGTAGTCCTCTTTTATTTTGTACTTCTGTATTTATTGCCCCCTGTGGCATTTATTTTTCTATCCCTGCGTGTACAGTTCCAGCACACACATGTAATATTGTATACATGCAGAACGGTACTTCAAAAAAAAAATTGCTTTAAATGATTTTGCTTTGATTGCATATTCTATTCTTTAGTGAGAGAGTAGATGCATGTAAGAAAGGAAAAAAATATGTATTATTGAAGCTATTAAAGTTGTGGCATGCTATCAGGAAATTTTTGAAATTTATGAAATTTCTGCCAGAATGGATACACCTTGAGAAGAGTGAAAGTTAATGGTCGATTCGAGAGCTCAAATGCTGTAATATGACTATTAGCTAAACTGCAGAGCACCTCTTCCCATGCTTTCAATACTGACATGAGGCTACCAAATGAATGAGCTTGCCCTTTTGAGAATGCCAGTACTCAGGCCATTGAGCATAACAAAAGAAATTGGGGACTGTGATCATTGGTATTTGTTGCAAGGTAACAAAACGTGAGTCTGACATATGTGATGTTTCAGTCGATTACTTTGCATACAATTTAATTGATTTTCAATAAAATGACAACTGTCCATGTCAAAATGGTCGAATACTTCCATTTGAATAGATATAAAAAAAAATACAAATGACTAGAGAAAGCGATTGATGTTTATGACTAAAAAACAGTAGTGTATACTGGATCATTATGAAGCATCTTAGTTTGAGTGTCCATATAGTTCTTTGTGTTGACTCTCAAAATCATGTCAAATGTGAGGATGGAGATTGTATTCCATGACAATAGGTCACATTGATGGAAGTACGTTCATGATGCTCGATGTGGAAATTGATTGGAAAGCATGTTTGGTCTCATGACAGGAGAGGGGTCAGTCATATAACTCATCGACCCATCAGATATATTTCAGTGTTTGGTATATGGTGGCAATGGCCCAAATTCACAGAGGTGGATTAACTTAAGCTCATGGATTGTGCAAATTTAGTCAACATAAATGTGTGTGACAGATTGCGTGCACCGACAGGCGTCCAATGATAACCATGCTCTGATACGCATGTGTAAAAGGGTAAGCCTTCTTCGTGTTGAAGTTCATGAACTAAACTTAAACTATATGGGTTTTATTCAAACTACCTTTATGAACTTGAGCCAGTGTGTCCAACACTCTTGGACCCAATACGTTGAATTGCCATGGACATTCATATGCAGAGTGCTGTACCAAAGATAATAGAGAAAATTGTGGAGTAATTGTGACATAAGAGTGTGCCGTTGCAAGTGGAGATTGAAGAGGATTTCCTTTTTTTGTGAAGTAACCACAGAGACTCAAAATTTGAGACTTGCTATTTTGATAAAATTTATAGGTATTTTTGTTGTTGTTTTTGGCTCCTGACATATGCTTTGCATTTGAGTACTAGATGTGCCATGCATGGGGTATTTTTAGATGTGAGGAGAGCAAGAGAAGTGATGAAAAGCAGGATAATGAAAGAAAATTAGTTTTTTTTTTACACGATGACTTGCAGTGAAAAATTTATAGGTTTTAATTTGGTAATATTTGATTGTTGATCATGTTGAAACAAATGCAAGATATACTGAATAGTCAAAGACAAATCATTTCTTTTGCCTTAATTTGAAAGATTTTTTATTTATCTTTTATTCATTTATTTATTTATCTATTTATTTATTATTATTATTTTTTTGCTTCAAGTACCGTTTGTGTATGATGGGATGCATCATAAACAAGCTGTATGTGGAATCCTTGTATAAATAGCGATGCTGGACTTCAGTTGTTGCATATGTGAAAGGGAGATTTGTGGTCAATGTAACATTTCTGCACAGTGGGAAATGAATCTGCAGTTAAGGTCATGTACCGTGTCAGAAATTTTAAATGCACATATTCACTCATACAGAGTGAAAATTTGTCAAATAGATATAGTGCTTTGGTTCAATTTTCAGGCTTGATTCTTTGCACCAATCCAGAGTCGATGATGCATTTCTTAATAGTTGGCTGTTTTAGTTCTGGGTTTTTTGTGCTCTTTTTTTTTTTTTAGAACCGTCTTACCTCATAAAATTGAAAGTGAGTGCATAATCTCTTTCTTCCATATAGGTGGTCAAGGGCACGTTGATTGTGAATTCCAGTATGTACAATGACGATTAATGAGCGACTGTGTTCATGAGGTTGAAAAAGTTATGGATCAGATTATCATGCTGTTGTTTTTTATTGATAAAGGCTATGCACTTCTCGATGGTAATGCAAACAGATGTTGTAACCCATGTGAAAGTTATATTCATTCTTTTGCTGTCCATAGTCCTGTTTATGATGTGAAGATTATGCTCTCACCGTGCATGTTTTGTGTGAAGAATGCATTGGTTTGTGGAAGGATACAATACATGCTTGTGTGAAGAGAATATGTTAGAATATTGAATCCACAAACAACTCATGGCCATGACATTGGCTGTGTAGCTTAAGACAAGATAAAGTCATGACAAAAACATAAGTCTTTTTTGCGCTAATTTACCCCCCTCCCCAACCCAAAGTATGATAAAAGGAATACTGCCAGTGATCGTTTTCACCATTACCTTGTCAAGCCATAAAAGAGGGCAATATTCTGCTGACTGCACACTGCTTTAAGTAGTATTTTTGTCACTCCTTGTGTCCCCACAAATGGCAGCCAATATAACTATCCCGAACATACATGTACTAGAATTTAAAAAAAAAAAAAAAATCTGTGATCTAACAAAAGACAGTAGCACTCCCTTATGTCCAAATTTATGGGAGTAGTCCTGTCACAATGATGTCAAAAAATACATATGTAGTTTTTGTGCACCCAAAGACAAGGTGTGCCTAATTTGGGCTTTTAGACTTATTCCCTCATGTCAATATCTCTTACTATTTCCTTTACATGTTTTTTTTTTTTTTTCTCCATCCTAAGTTGTCTTCCAGGAGGTCAGTGTAAGATTCATCATCTGGTTTCCATGGTAACTAGTATGTGTATTTATGGATTCAATGTGATAATGATACATGAACACAAGGAGAGTGGTCAGTTTAGGCTTACAGAGGTCTGTTTCTATGCGAGAGACAGTGTGCCTTGAAGTAACAAACCACAACCTGTGTCCAGCAGTTCATTGACACCACAAGGGACTGTGAATAAGACCTGGTATCAGAGAGAGAATTATAATTTGTTTCATGTGGTGGTAAGGAAGCAATAAAGGCTCGTAAAGCAAGCGGTCAAGGCACCAATGGCCTAAAAGTCCCTTCCTATAAAGAACCCAGTTAGGGGTCAGCGGAGAAGACCAGGATCTCTGAATCATGAGATTAATGATTTAAAGGCATAATTTACCATTTGCAGATGAAAGCAATAGTGCTTTAAAATAGTTCTAAAATGTGAGTTAGGGATAGAAACAACCACTGTCAAAATTTGAATCCGTATAATCGATGTGAAGTGTTGTTAAATACACAAAATGTGAACAATAGTTATAATAAAAATGTTTCCAGACTAAACCGTATACAGTTACGGTTTACTGAGAAAAACCCTGATATCTCCTTATATTTTAGGTTTTATTGCAAATATTTCATATGGTAGGATGTTTTATGATACAACAGACCTACACATATGCATCAAATGTGATATCTTGAACATTTTTGAAATCACTGCTCCCAAAGGTAAACTGGACCTTTAAGTTCGGCTGGTAGCAGCAGTTGCACCCCAGGGAGGTACTGCATCCTCTTTGCCTATTCCTGCCTGCGGAGATGACCAGAAGCTGTTAGTCCTGTGCCGGCTTCCTTGTAGGTATTTAATCACTTCCTCAGTAACCATATAAAATAATTCTAAATACAGACACAACCATTCATTTCAGTTGTTGCTAGCATGCCCAGGAATGGTTGGAGAATAAGAGGATTGCCAGTTTACATCATTCTGTTAATCAATTATCAATTATGATTCATGTCTTAACATTGAAATTTTATCAGTTTAACATCAAGGAAGAAATTAAGTATTTATATAAGGAGGAGATATGATACTAATTATATGTTTTGCAATTACAGTAAAATCAAGACAACAATTTAACAATAAATCAGTCATATATTTATGTAGATTATTATGAACACATCAAGTGCCTGGGAGAACGACGCGAATGTGAGGCCCATAAGTTTAAAACGTGCCTCGCGTGCGTTCACATCGTTCCTCCAGGTACACCTTGAATTGCATGCGTTTGTGTCATTTTCCTGGGCACACAGCGAATGGTGAAAAGTTACTTGTAATACTTTTTATGTGTATCTGCACATGCAGTTCTTTTTCTTTATTTTTTTAATATATTTTTTTTTTAATCCCTGAGCAAGTGAAAACGATACCATGTGAATTTTTGCCAATTTGTAGAAAACTTATTAGAGTAAAACTCGGGAGATACAAACATTGTAAAATACCAGTGAAGGTAAAATACCTTCACCTTCACTTTACCCTCCCATGAGATGAAGATGAATGACATTTTGAATGTAAACAGCAAAAATTAACAAAAAACATATTATAATTCTTGCCTTCTTTTTCTAATTCCATAATCAGAGCAAGCGTTTGAAGACTCTCTGCTCTGTCCTCACACTGATTCCATTTAGGGCATTTCCATAGCAGTTCTTTTCTTTGTGACATTTTGCTCTTTCATATCTTTACACTTTTATATCTTTGATACTTGTGTCTCTTGAGTTTAATTTGCCTAATTCTTGTATATCAAAACCCTCCGATACAACTGGGGTGTTGAGCTCTTCTCTCATTATGTGGCATAGTGGTCCAGCTCTGCTTTTGAGTTCCATTAATGTATCGGTTTGATACATCGACTCTTCAATCACAGAGTCATTTTATTCCAGAGTACTCCCTGTCCTTCTGAGCCTGTTAACATTGGCAAAGATCATGTTTGTAAAGCATTTAGAAACACACTCGATGCTTTCCAAGTGTTTTCCCTATTAATATGTGTGGCCAATCACTGCCTGGACATATATTTTAGACCTGTTTTTCTCATCTGTAGAGGAGCATTTATACATCTGTAATACAGTGCACTCCCATTATAACGCAAATCTTACTACAACAAAGTAAAAATTCTGGTCCCAAAATCATTATCGTTACATCTTTATGGACTTTATTATTCGGCTGTAATGACATTTCGATGTAACGAAAGAAAACTGCTGGTCCAAGGTTACAACGGGAGTCAACTCTGTGCATGCATACTATGTATTGACCTCTGTAACTCGACTTAATTTGTGGAGCCTAGCTCAGCTTCTGCCATGGCACATCCATGTACGTATATCGTTGTACATTTCAGCATTTTGAGAGGTTGATGTTTAATTGACAGGCCATAGATTTGCAACACAGCTGCTGTATTTGGAATGTGATTTGCAGTGTGGCGGTCAGTAAGGGGACTCATTTCAGTGTCTGGACACTCTGTAATTTATGAACACTTTTGGAATCGTATTACAGAAACATGTTAACAAACCATTTCTTCTGCAAGTGTGAAATCCCTGCAAATTCCCTCTGCTAGATATTGACATCTGCATTGCTGCCCTCTAAGGGATACTCGTGAATGTGAATGGGCTGTGTGGTCAGTTGGCATTTTTTCACATTAGTGGTCACTGTGCAGGTACCATGGCAAGCACCTATGCAAGAGAACTCCCAGTGGTCTGCTTATGTGTACTCGAAGTATTTCTTCAAGCCATCATTAATTCTCAGCGTGACACTGTCTCACAATATTGCTACTTTTGTACCTTAGAGTTGTGCCTATAGAAAGAACAGGGTTATGAAGATGAGACAGTAATTTGTGGAGTATTTGCTTCTTTTTTTTTTTTTAAATCTTTGGTTCTTCCAAGAGGATCAGGCTGATTGTAAAAAATCATTGCGATATTGTACATTCTTTGTTGATGTGTTTATGTATAATTTCACATTACTGCAACAGCTTTTATTCTGTTTATATTGCATTGAGACTCACCTTGTACAGCCGATGTTTTCTCCCATGATTTTGACTGGGTCATTCATCTTTTGTTGTCAAGGAAACATGCTTCTTTTAGAGTAATTCTGTTCAGTGGCCTCTGCTCATACGAATACATGCAGTAACAACAGGAATTGTCCACCATTGAAACGTGTAATCCATTGAGCTCTCGATGTTCTCTCTTAAGGTCTGCGATCAAGATTAGGTGGCGATATTTTTGCATGTTGTTAGATTTCGCAGCCCAACAGTGATTTGAGAAAATTAAACCCTTGTGAAAATAACAGCTTTTTTGCAGTATTGTCCTTACATTTCCCTCGTGTGACACTGCCATATCCCTATGTGAAATTTCTATGGTAACATTGGTGTTAAATCTTCATGTATCAATACTATGCAATCTATTCATTAGTGTGTCCTGATGAGTCGTATCATAGCGTTCGTTTCCCATTAGAAGTGAGAAATGACAAGCTTGTAGCCCAAGTGTGACCTTGCATCACAAAAACCTACAAAAGGGCAATGTATGAAATATTACAGTTCAGGTCAGTTGTGTGAAAGTGAGGCTCTGAACTCAAGGGGGATGTTGTACTTAATTCAGCAATAACTGTGAAGGTATTATGCGACTATCCAGGTTGGTATGCGTAAAATCATTAGCTGATTGTTTATCAAGGATATTTGAAGGTTTTTTTTTTTCATATTATGCAAGGCCATGTGCCTCAGGCATAGAAAATAAATGAAAATGGTGTCAGACTGAAGAAACTAAGAGTCTACAAAACTGTTAGAAAATAAAATGGACTTCAAAATTTCAGATATAGGTAGAGGGAAGGAATACCTCTGGTACTCATTTAGAAAATTTCAATGCTTGGAAATCAACATTGTTGAGGGATAATATTCTTTATCTCAGCCCATGGGGAAATATGCCTCTGAGGCTTTTTAGCTCACCTGAGCCAAAGGCTCAAGTGAGCTATTGCGATCGCCCTTCTTCCGGCGTCCGTCGTGCGTCGTGCATCGTCCGGCGTCCGTCGTGCGTAAACTTTTTACATTTTCATCTTCTTCTTAAAAACCCCAAGACCGATTTTCATCAAACTTGGCAGGTAGCATCCCTAGGGGGGTTAGGAACTCAATTTGTTAAAATGGGCACCATGCCCCACCCAGGGGGCCCCCAGGGGGCCCAAACCCCCCAAAATTAAGGAATCTGTAAAAATCTTCTTCTCTAGAACCAGAAGTGATAGAGCTAAGTTAATACAATGAGTTAGTACATTGATGACTGTAGTTTCAAGTTTGTTCATGGCAGAATCAGGGGTGCCCTCCTTGGGACCCGGGGGAGGGGGGTGGGGAGGGGTCCTAATGGGGCCTAAATTGTACATTTTCATCTTCTTCTTGAGAACCCCATGACCAATTTTCACCAAACTTGGCAGGTAGCATCCCTAGGGGGTTAGGATCTGAATTTGTTAATAAAATGGGCACCATGCCCCACCCAGGGGCCCCAGGGGGGCCCAAACCTCCCAAAATAAAGGAATCTTTGAAAATCTTCTCTAGAATCAGAAGTTATAGAGCTAAGATAATACTATGAGTGAGTACATTAATGACTGTAGTTTCAAGTTTGTTCATAGCAGATCCAGGGGTGCCCCTCTTGGGGGCAGGGGGGGGGGGGGGGGGGTTGGGAAGGTCCAAATGGGGGCCTGAATTGTACATTTTCATCTTCTTCCTGAAAACCTCATGATGGATTTATGTCAAACTTGGCAGGTAGCATCCCTAGGGGGTCAGGATCTCAATTTATCAAAATGGGCACCATGCCCCACCCAGAGGGCCCCAGGGGGCCCCATTCCCCCCAAATTAAGGAATCTTAAAAAATTTGGGCCCTTATTGTACATTTTCATCTTCTACTTGAGAATGCCTGGTCAAATTTTAGTAGAGCTGTGAATAATTTAGATTAGTGACTGTGTGAAAGGTAAACTTGCGATACTCAGGTGAGCGCTAGACCCGCGGGTCTCTTGTTGTGAATTTCATGATGCATGGTCACAAAGTACAAGTCCTTTTGCCCTTATCCACCAGAAGGTAGTACAAGCAGGGAGGTGGACATCCACCTCCCTGGTACAAGTATAGTCTGATGGTGACAGATAGATTGACTGCTAGTCCTGTGGCGGATCCAGATAGGGGCGCACCGGGCACCCCCCCCCCCCTTTAATTTTTGTTAAAACAAAAGAAGAAAAAAGGGGCGCACGTGCCCCCCCCCCCCCTTAATTTTGTATCGGCGCCCCTCTGCGGAATTCCTGGATCCGCCCCTGTAACCTGTGTCACATATAGCATGTAGGACCTACAGATCTCGTTGTGACCGTATTGTGATGCACTTAACCCCCTGGACACTGATCTATTATCTATTTGTTTCAGTTATGAGAAAATGCTCAGCCAGATATTTCCCTTGGCAAAATGCCAACAATATGATTCTAGGTAAATGTTGTACAAGTTTAGGAAAATACAATGTAGCATGTTTCTCTGATCCAAACAGATATGCAAGACCCTCCCCTTTTCATGTATTTCTTGTTATTCGTGTTTATTTTAAGTACATTTACTCCTTTGTGAATTGCAGAATCATGATAAAGATTAATTATCGAGAAAAAACAAAAACAAAGCAAACACAAACAAGAAATAAGCTTGTCAGAAATTATTTAATTGCTTTGACTTCAAATATCATGATAATACTAATTACATGTATCACTATCATGGAATATGATAAAGATATTTGGGGCATTATTTCACAACTCTATTGAGTGATGAATGTCTTGACCTTGTGTATCTTAGCAGAAAGTAACTTTTTCTGTGTATGGAAGTATTTTTGGTACAGTGTGGTGTGGATTAATATATTGTGAAAAGTGAGTTGAACATTCTAATTACATACTACATGTATTGTTCAGTTCAGCAGAGCTTGTCATGGCACAAGTAATAAATGAGTGGCAATACTGTAACACACTGTCTTGTATTTTTGTCACAGACAAAGTTTTGCTGCCGATAAAATGAAACTTTCTTGTAAAAGTTTGCATTCTTTGACATGCACTCCAGCAGATAATAATGTAATGCAGTGGCAGATCCAGAGGGGGGCGCACTGGGCGCGTGCCCCCTCTTTATTTTTTGTTAAAACAAAAGAAATAAAAATAAAAAAATGGGGCGGGGATGGCACCCCCCCCCCCCCTTTAATTTTGTAAAGGCACCTCCCCTTTACGAAATTCCTGGATCCGCCCCTGTAATGTGATATAAAATGGATACTGAGTGTATTTCAATAGAAATTGTGAAAACTAAATGTTTAATACGGCTATTTTCATGAGATGCTTGTCGTGGTTATACGTGTGGTATGCCTCTGACAGCGAGAAGCAAATATAAAGCCTACATTGTACGCTGTATATGAGATTATTTAGTACACAAATATATATTCTGCTTGAACTCCATGCAAACGTGATTTTGTTGTCTTTGATACAGTAAAATCATAAATGTGGGTGTGATGATTCTTTTTTTTTTATGTCAAAATTAAAAACAAACAAAACTTGAGGGGGATCCAACATGTACAATGTATTGCCTGAATTACCGAATTGCATTGCCTGAGTCGAAGACAAGGGCAATATGATTCTAGTGAGGGCAGTTAAATGTTATATGCTCAGAGAGTAACCATTCTGGATTATCATCATTAACCAGATCAGACATCTAGAGCAAACTTGAAAATACATTGTATTGACAATTAATGTACAGTGTACTCGTAATCACATCTTAAATTGCATTTCAAAGAGGGAAAAACAGAGATATTTAGGGCAACTTGTCACTGGATGCACGGTACAGCTAGCCATTTCTTGCTATTAAAGTGCGTAAATGTTTGTAAATTCAAGTGCGTGATCGCATTTCAAAGTACAGAGTGCGAATTCTTACGCAAGAATTGTGCTAACACTTGCCAAGTACCCAGGGTGAAAGCTGTTTTGCTAAAAGTATGTGATAGCATGTTTGCAGCGTCTATCCAACTTCCGCGGATAATGGCTCTACCTTATTGCCTGCTATTGTACACACATTTTTGCTATTGACTTTTTTGAGTGGGCAATAATGAAATTATTGACCGGTCAATAATGATGACAGTCAAAACATGGGCAACAAGGAAATAAAGTTGACCTCAGATTTCTGATGTGGGTAATAATGGATGTGTTGGGAAGAATGAGAATTGAGACTGTATGAATTAGGTCAGGTGCAAGGAAAGGTGACGAGTGTGTATACCATGTGAATAATGGATGAGTGATATTGTACTAGGTGTTACAAAAAACATTTCCCATTTTTGATCCTTAATAGTTCGAAAACTATACATCATGATACACTGTCATTGATACTGTATGAGTAATAGCTGAATAGTGTACAATTTAGTTGGAGGTGATTTTAATATGAGAGCATGAATCAGTTTCGTTAAACCCATGATTGATTTTGGTCAAATTTGAACCTTCTGTGCAAAATTGAACTTTACACAGGAACCAATGATGTGTATGTGGGTGTGTGCTTACACTGACCCTGAACAATAGACATGAATACCATGAATGCCACCTTTTCAGAGCTCTGCTGATTAGGCTTCTGGTCTCTTGCTCCAAGGCACATGAATGCTTTATCAATAATTCATGATGGCTTGCCCTGGGCACTGCTAGTCTGAATGGGTAAAATGCATGCACATGAAAAAAGTAAGCACATGTTTTGTTTTGTTTTTGTGCTTGAATACTTTACATTTCAGGATGGATAAAGACTAGCTGTGATAGTGGAATTTCTCATGAATAATAATAAAGCATTCAAACCCTGGCCATTGTTCAGGACCATTGTCTGGGTGTTAACCACACACTCCCATACACACCAATTGACCCCTGTGTAAAATTAAAGTTTTGTACAGAGGGTTAAAAATAGAGCAAAATCTGAAACCTAACGTAAAAATAAATCTTGAATTCAATGAAACTGAATTATGCTTTCATTTTTAAATTACTTCCAATAAATTTGTATACTATTCAGCTATTGCTCATATCAATGTCAGTGTTATCTGATATAGTTTTTGAACTATTGAGGATCAAAAGTGAAAAATGTTTTTTTGTAACACCTAGCATAATGCATTGTGTGAAGGGATAAAAGCTCAGAGAGCTGGATGTAATTCTAAGAAGTTCAAATCTAACCCCTTCATGAACTATAACTGTAATTGCTTGAACAGCAATTACTCTTCGCAGCCGTGCAAAGTGATTTCCTTCGAGGAAGTTGTAGTGTTTTACTCATCAATCTGCCACTCTTGCTTTGTTATACATGCTTTGTAATTTGATCAAAAGTAAAATCACTGACCATCATAATATGTGCTACCTCTGGATCAACTCTCTGTTAAAGTAAAACTGATTGTCTAATTATTTCCATTCAAGCCTATGCAGCCATTATTCCTTGCTACATTTATTAGCCAATTAAGGACATTCTTCAATCCATACTACCCTGCAGTCTGAAATAGTGCACTTGTTTGCTTCTTTTTGTCATTTGGTTACCAACTAACCAACCACAAGGAAGGAACAAGCACATAGTTTGAGATATATCATCCAGTTTCTGGTCTCCATTTTCTCTTGTATGGAGCATATTGTTTAGCTGTGTCATTTCTACTCTATAGCCACTATGCAAGTCAACTCTATCTACCAGGCAGTAGGGAAATCACCTGTGGAATTACACTTTTGAAGTACTCTTGTGTAGGTAGGGGTACAAAAGGAACTCTTTACCCACTCTTATCTATATCCCAGGGCTCACCTGGCACTCTTTAAAGGGATGGTATAGTGTTGGTGAAGATGAGGATTGGGCTTTTAACTTTTTGCGAGATACCAAGAAACCACTTATGAAATAGTACAGGGCATACAATTCTAAGAGGAATTCAAAGGTAATTAGATGAAAATCGGTTTTGGAATGGCCGAGGCATCCAAAAACAAAGGAAAACAAAGTAATCCTAATAAAAGTTGGGACCCACCTTTTATTAGGATTGCTCAATTTTGGATATATCTCAGCTATTTCAAAACCAATTGTCATCAAATAAGCATACAGCGTCTTTAAAAAAATGATTCCATCAAATAAGTCATCGATTCCAGAGTGCACATTAAAGGAGACCCTCGGATGATTTTCAGATTTTTACATTTGAACAACAATAAATTAGTTATACTTAGTACATAGTTTCAGAATTTATAGTGATTAGGATAAGGAATAATAGTGTTTTCAAAATTTATAACAAATTGTAATGAACAAGGATGATGACATGGCAGCCTCACCATAAGAATGCATGACTGGGGGCTCAAGGAAGCAGAACAAAAGAAGAAGGCATGCATACAGATTCTACACAGGTGAACTTAGCAAGCGGTATTGTAATGGAATTACACTGCTACATTTCTGAAATATGTGAGGCTTCTATGTCATCAACACTGTTCAGTGTAATTTGTTTTAGATCTTTTAGAGTATTGGTTTCTCTGCTCAAGGACGACAATAAATTCCACAAATCTATACATGGAGCTGTCGATTTATGTACTACATGGTGTGAAATTATGAAAATCGTGTGGAATGCCCCGTTAACAAATGGAACCTCTCCTCATAATCAAATAAGATATTTCTTGCCGCCTTTGGCGCAAGATCATTTGCGTTGCCACGCCCTTAATTTTATCTTTTTATGCACCAATGTGTTTCCTGGCATGAACAAACCATGTAAGCTGGACCCAGTATACCGGTACTCAAAGCACGAATGATTTGTAATTATGAAATTATAAGATATTTTTGTGATAATCATGAGATATTTGTGATCTCTGTGATCCTTAAAGGTCCAGTTTACCTTTGGGAGCAGTGATTTCAAAAATGTTCAAGATATCACATTTGATGCATATGTGTAGGTCTGTTGTACCATAAAACGTCCTACCATATGAAATATTTGCAATAAAACCTAAAATATAAGGAAATATCAGGGTTTTTCTCAATAAACCGTAACTGTATACGGTTTAGTCTGGAAACATTTTTATTATAACTATTGTTCACATTTCGTGTATTTAACAACACTTAGCATCGATTATATGGATTCAAATTTTGACAGTGGTTGTTTCTATCCCTAACTCACATTTTAGAACTATTTTAAAGCACTAATGCTTTCATCTGCAAATGGTAAATTATGCCTTTAATAATGAATCCACTACAGTTGGTTCTTGCAGAAGAATTCTACTAAGAAGTAAAAGCTAGGTATACTAGGTCTCAATGCTCTCTTAAAGTATAATTATGTGTGTCCTCTTGCAACCCTGGAAATTAGATTCCATTCGTTTAAAGTTTGTGCATTGTATAGAGGTAGTATAATTCGGTTGCAGTGCATAATTCCGAACATTCGTAAATCCGAAAATGCAAAAAGGTACGTTATTCCGTAAGTTCGCTAACCTGAAATAAACAGAGGTTCGTTATTCCACAGATCATTAATCTGAAAATGAAATAAGGTTCGTAATTCCGAAGGTTGATATAACTAAAGTACGCACGGTCTTCCGTTTTCTGATAAACGAACCTTCGGAATAATGCTACTTTATTTAATGTTTGGATTAACGAAACCTCTTTCATTTTTGGATCTATGAACAGCTATAGGTATACAAAATTTGTGCGTTTCAGAATAACAGACCTTCGGAATCACGAGCCTTATTTCATTTCAAGACGTCATTATGGAATATTTAAAGAAAAATGTAGGAAGAATTTCACAAAATCTCATTTTCATAAAGCTCGATTACATATTCCATCAACTTGTTATTGACATCATGTCACGGGAAACATTATTCTGCTTGCTTTTTGAAAGAGGGAAGTCAATTGCTCTTTTGTTATCCTAGAAAAGTGAGAATTTGTTGAATTTTCTTTGAGGTCACAATAATTAAGCTGTGTAAGGCAACGTAGTCTCCTTATCCGGAGATGATGCCAGCGAAACTTTACAAATTTATACCTAATCACAAATTTTGAGTACATTGTTTGTTTGTTTGTTTGTTCATTTTCCATCTAAGAAGATGGCTGGATAGCCCATATTCAGCTATGCTAAGCTGGTCTTCCATGGGGTCCTGTTGGATGTAAGGCGGGACCACTTCAAACACCCTGCTCTTTGCGATGAATGAATGAAGCGGGATCTTTCACGTGCATGAGTTGTCACACAACATTGCTCAGTCCAGACTCGGGTTCGAACCCGGGTCGTTTGGGTCGGAGGCAGACGCGCTACCGACTGAGCCAACTCATACATTGTATGGGGTATGAGTTTTCTAAAACTCTGCTAAACTATATTTTCGACAAACATGTAGGGATAAAAAGGAACCAGCCGGAATCGAAACTTTGTCATTTTCCGACATGTTTGTTAAAACAGTCGCGATCTCACAGATACATTCATTTCATGAATTTGACCAGCAAATCCAGACGTATACAGGTGAGAAGATAGTAACGCGTGAGAATTAAATTTAGCTTTGTGCAAATAAAAAACAAGATGTCAGACAACAAGGGGCGGGGGGCAACTTTAATCCCATCCGTCCGGCGATCTTCTGTTCCTCTAATGATGAACCCCTGAAAGTCAGCCATATCCATTTCCAAGGGCCCAAGGACGAAAGCAAGCCGAATATCGCTTCCACAAGGAAGAACTAGCAGACCTCTTCAGCTCCTGCTACGATTATTTTCACTTTCGGGGATTTGTAATATTATCATACAGTATATAATCGTATCTGCAGCTACAAATATCAAATTTACAGATATAGTTTAATTACATTTACAGTCACTACTAATACACAGCAACCAGCAACATTGATTCCAAACCAGGAGGTTCCACGGCAGTGACGGATTGGATGCCCCGATACCTGATTCGTCCAAGCATGAAAGGTCCATGGGCCGAGGCTACTCACTGGTATGTTGTTTCCATGCGTAAAATGGAGGAGGAGTAAACGGACATGACGGCTTGTAGGTTACTGACGACAAACCAAAAGTTGTCGCGGAATTTATAACTTTTCATTATTCCCCATATTGTCCGTGTATGCAAACTGTTGCCATTTTCAGGTATTGCCCCTCTGCTTCAGGGCTGGTCCGACGTCCTGCACCAGAGTCCCGACAAAACTAAGAGAGGTTGCGAAAGCAACCCTTGCCTGGTTAAGGAGATATCTTCACTCCCACCTGGATAATACGAAGGTTTTAACAGAAACAAGTTAATGTTCTCTCCCTGTTCCCTTCGAGATCTCGTAGCAACGAGAGAAATAAACAAAACAGACACAACAAAAATTTCGCTGTCCAGAGTATCTCTTCAAAATGGCGTTCACTGATATATGATCACTGCCGATACTACCTCAAATATAGTTGTTGGTTTTTTTCGAGTCAATGTCAAAAAAGAGAAAAATTAATGAAAGAGTTTGGCAGCTCTGGCTTGCAACTTATTCTCTTTGATAGAGGAAGTAATAACTTGAATCGTCGTCAGCTATCGGTTCACTTTGATCTCCCGCCGCAGTCAGAATTACACATTCATGATTGGTCGACTGATATGCAAATAGGGTACAGTCCGACAGCTTACTGCAGTGACCTGCGCAGTGCGCCACACTCCGTGAAGTGCGCAATGACGTAACAAGTGCAGGATGAACTGTCATGCGTCGTTTGAGTAACGTGAATGAATTCTTACGGAAATGTCTCCGAACGTCAGTGGAAGACGAACTTGGTGATGAGGTTGTCCCGGCAGTTGACTGAATCGGTTCTGTGGCCGAGAAACAAGTCAACAAAATTGTCACAATAAGTAGACAAGTCTAATCCGAACGTATTTGAAGTGAAAGATGTCAGAACTTGTATATCAGAACTACCAGACTGGTATGATACATAATCATTCTATCTTTGTTGGCCAGAGAGTACAATATCAAAACTTTCTATAATTAGCCAGAGTAAAATAAATCTTCACTGATGGCATTACAAGTCATAAAAACGAGAAAGAGAGAAGAGAAGAGAGAGAGAGAGAGAGAGAGAGAGGATAGAGCAGACTAAAACTCAAGAGCAGAGCCTTAGTGCAGTCTAATACACTATGTTTCATACTTTTTCTCAAATCGTTTATCTGCCGTGTTAATGCACAGAAGAATATCCAAATGAACAATCTCCGTCGCTATCTGCAGTAATATCGGAGATGAAAAAAATAAATAAAATGAATTGTTTTTTATCCTTAGTGCAGTAGGTATCGGCCATTTAAAAGTGAATAGACCCCGCCCATATCTCAAAGTCGAGGCTCATTAGTACATTTTTATATAAATTATATATTTTATACAAATTTATATAAATAATATTGAGCGGATGATAACTTTTCATGCAGCCATCAGCGGCAAAGATCGATCTTTCCGACGTCTCTATTGTGTCCGTTACATACTGTAATAACGGCTTTCAGTTCATATAATTAGTCACTATTGGACGGATGCGACTGAGTTGCATCGCACACAAAAGTGACCGATATTGCGTCATTGCCAATATAGGACCTAGTCAACATGTTAAATGTGACTTACGATGCATGGCACTCTCTACGACAAATGACGGAATTGAATTAAAAAGACGATAGCACTCCAAAGAAAATGACAAAAAGACGAGAATGATAGTCAAACCAAGGAGGTTTAAGAGATGGAGTTCCAACTGGCTGTAATTATTCAAATAGTTGTCACTTTTCTATTGATGTACAAAAGAATT
Source organism: Diadema setosum (assembly GCA_033980235.1). Taxonomy (NCBI): domain Eukaryota; kingdom Metazoa; phylum Echinodermata; class Echinoidea; order Diadematoida; family Diadematidae; genus Diadema; species Diadema setosum. The sequence continues at coordinate 19,263,692 of CM067080.1, forward strand.
CCACAGTGCATCTGTGCCTTTGGTGGCGGGGTTTGATGCCGCCGTCTTGCTGAGCAATCTGAAGATTCATTTTGAACGTTAACTTAATGTTGGCTATATTTTGCTTGTTTATCTATTAAATGAAACGAAATCTCGCTTAATGATAAAGCTCATTAAACAAAGGTCAATCCCTTCAAGAAATATGTGCAAAAGTGTAAATCAGAGCTGTATCATGTGAAAGTGTTTAAAACTGTACCCTCCTGGAAAGCCGGTTTTATCGCTTTCCACTTGATTCCTCCAAATAAAACTGATATGGAATAATCTTCGAGTATAATTATATATTAATAGATATATCAGATTAGTGGCCGGGCACGGCCAGTCGAGTAATTTTCATTTTCATTTCATCATTTTTTGCGCAATTTCTATTCGCGCATCCCCGTGTCTTTACCAGTATATACCACCTATCTTTTATAAGTAGGGATGGCGAAAAGTAATTACCATCACAAAGACATATTTTCGTTAGAAAGTGGCTGATGATTATGCAATGAGACATGAGTCAATTGTCTTCCTATCTGCGCGGCAGATCCAGTTTGCCACATGCTTCAAATACTTTCGAGTGGCGGCATCAAACGTGACTTCAAAGGAAATACGACAGTTGTGACTCCATTCTCTTGAACCTCCTTGGTCAAACGGAGGCTTGCTTACGTAAGCATAGACAGCAATGGAGACAAGAATTAAGTGGGGAAAAGGTTAGGGTAGGGATGGATCTTATAATAGATGCGGAAAAAGAAAGGAAAAGAGACTCAGAAACAAAGTTAATGTCTCTCCAGTAGGCCTACCTGTAGTCGATACGCCAGTCTTGCATACATATGAAAACGTCTTTGTGCAGAGGTGGTCATGCCAGCTGTAGCTTTTATTTTTGTTTCCGATGCGCACACAGTCGGTCCCTTGGTTCTGCCCCCCTGATCCCCAGTCAGTAAAGGTCATAGGAGACCCGTCCGTCCATACCCATGACCCAGAGCCATCCTTGGTCAGTCCGATCCAGGAGTCCGAAGCCTCAGGAGAGCTGCTGGCAGCCATCAAGGATACGACGTAGTCCATCTCGTCCGAGCTGGTGATTGATGCGAGATGAGCCCCGTCGAGCTCGCACGAGTCCTCCGCGTTGGGGAAGGTAGCCGGAGTCTGCAGCCCTCGCAGACTGTAGCACGCCGCGTTCCATTGGTTGTAATTCGAAGGACACACTGTTTGATCAGAATAATAGAAGTTTCACATGATCAAGGCTAATAAACTTTCCGTTAATATTGCTAAATCTAAGTTTATGATTTTCAGTAATTCAATAGAAATATTGCCTAGGGACATATTTATCGATAATATTCCTCTTGAACAAGTCAATAGTATAAAATTTCTTGGTATTTGTGTTGATAATAAACTTACATGGAGAGATCATGTCAATGTTCTCTGTAAAACAATTTCACGAAATATAGGTATAATAAATAGACTGAAATATGTTTTACCAACTTCTACATTAACTATGCTTTACTCCAGTTTTATTTTGCCGTATTTGAATTATGGGATTTCCTTTTGGAAAAAAAAAGTTATTATTGCAACAACAAAAAAAAATCGTTAAGAGCAATCTCTAATTTAAATCCGTGTGCTCATACTGATAATTTGTTTTGTGATAATAAAGTATCAAAGATAAATGATTTATATTTATTTCAGTTGGGTCAATTTATGTTCAAATATAATAATAAGAGTTTATCACAAATATTTGATCAAATATTTAGACGCAATGATGCTGTACAAAATTATCCTACTCGACGTTCCAGTAAATATCATTTACCATTACTACGTATAATTCTCGCCCAAAATATATTCGTTTTCACTGCCCGAAGTTCTGGAACAGCCAGGATGATACTCTAAAAGATGCTCTGACTTTTCCTTCTTTTAAATCAAAACTGAAAAAAATCTTTTGTTATCCTCATGTAAACAAACAAACAAACAAATAAAAGTATTTTTTTTTGTTATTTTCATACAAATTTAATAAATATATCAATGATGAGTATTTTTTTTTAAACAATTCAAGAGTTTGTGTTTTAAGCTAAATTTGTATAGAATTTTAAGTTCTTCCTCATGCCTTGGTGACCTTTCCAGATAACTGAATGCAGACATTGTCTTGTTTTGTTTCCCTCCCTTTCTTTGTCATGCCTATCTTTAGTTTTATTTTCTGTCTATATATTCCGTCCCTGCTTTTGTTCTTGTCCTTTTCATAGTCTCTTTTTTATTTTCTGATTATCTCGCCTGACATCAGGATATCAAAATTTTATACATGGAGTCCTTGACGGATCTTGAGATGCCCTCACCTTCTAGAGTAATTCACAAATTTTACAAGCTATGCTTTTTTTGTGAATTCCTCCTTTCCATGTAAAGTTATAAATTAAGATTGCACTGCTTACTTGTTTATTTATCCAAACCAGAGTTGATATCCTTATGATACTTATATTCATGTCTTGTTGAAAATTACGTGATTGAAAGTTCCTTTTGATGTTATGTACTCGTGTAAGCGTTATGTATATTACTTTGTATGTCTTTATATAGAAATAAAATCATTTTGAATTGAATTTGAATTGAACAAAACATATTGTCATGAATGTACATACTACATATACCAGTATACTGGTTGATAAAATGGATTGTAAGTTTGTTTAAATGTGCCCTTAGATGTAATATGTATGTATATATGAGATCGACCAGGTGAGTGGAGTTTCTCATCGATAAAGCTGCTAATACATGCATGTTAAAGAAGAAGAGCTCACCAAATACAGAATGTTCTAGGAAGTGCTTACATATTTGACTAAGTGATGCAATAATACACACACTGTACAGCACATGTTATACTAAGTCTTGTGGCTCAGTGTTCTGTGGTAAGCCATTTTCAGGTATGATGTCATGCACATAATGAGACAGTGAGTCAGAGTGTCTGAAAGAATCTTGAACTCACAAGTATGTAGCCCTAAGTTGGAGATAATTACAGAACATTCAAGAAAGGTTGAAGGTACCTAGTATACAAAAGTCGCAGAAATTGTGAAGCAGGCAGAGTACCCAACACCTCTGCTCTTGGGAGTTACGTCACTTCTGGCCCTGAAGCGACTTGTTAGAGTCAGTGCTGTGTAACCCGCTGATCTGCTATATTTTGCGGAGACGTACTATTATTGCCTGCGGAGAATTATTTCGCCTATATGGTTGATGACCTACTCCATTTTCATGTCTATGGACATTGCTACATCGAAGCGTTGAGTGGCTGAATTCCTAGCTGAAGATTATTTGCTGGATTATCATTCACACATTACTGGACGCGGTCGTCATAACGTCCGGATTCTACAAGGAAAGTATCGCTGTGGATTTGTACTTTGAATTACAGTAACCTACATAATGTGCTCATTGCATGCTTTACACAAGAGGGATTATTCATCGGTGCATCGAAGTTCATTCATCTGTGCATCGAACATCATCTTTTGACATTTCCAGAGGATTACAATGAACTTATGATTTTTGCATTTGAGTGTAATACAGTCATGTCAATGATCGTGTATTATTACATACTGATTGATCAGTGTCTGTACCGGAAATTGAACCGCTTCAGTATTTTCGTTCTTTCGTGCAATCATTCTCAGTGTGATTTTGGTCGTAATAATATGCTCTAATGTCTCGCTCTGTTTATGAAAATTGAAAACCGTCAACTTAATTCACGAGAATGAGTTAAAAAAAAAAAAAAATCCAACATTATCGCACTCTCCAAGGTAAATCAGTAATCCATTATAGTAATTAAGCGTCATCACGGGTATACCCAATTTGCAATGCTTGAAGGGTTCCTTGTCTATAGATCCAATGGAATTTCACAGTGAGATGTAGGCCCTATTTATACAGTTAACAACAAAATTATTCATACCCCTGGGAAATATTTAGTTTTGAGCAGATTTCTTACAAGCGAAGGATTAAGTGATGGTGATTGGATGTTATATCTCAACATTTCTATTGTTATGCAAATGAGGTGTTACTGGAATCAATGTCAATTTGTAGAGGACAAATAAGAGTAAAAAGTTAACACCCAGTCACCACCACTCCATCCTTCACCTCCTGTAAGAAATTTGCTCAAAACTAATAATTTCTCAGGGGTATGAATAATTTTGTTGTTTACTGATGACAAAGGTGATCATAACTCACATAATGCTATTATCTTTAAAACAAAAATTTGAAATTTGTCCTTAAAGAACAGAGAATGCAAAATTGTATTCATACCTAGAGTTCAACCAGGGGGGCATTTCATGAATATATATATACATATATATATATATATATATATATATATGTGTGTGTGTGTGTGTGTGTGTGTGTGTGTGCGTGTGTATTTGTAGGGGTGGTTGGAGGGAGATATAGTGATGCATAAGGAATCTCCAGCCTGTGTCAAGAGCAAACTATTTTATGTTGTCCATTAAATTGTGCTTTGAGTTGATGAGGTTTGCAATTCGATCATACATTATCTTTGTGTAAATGATGATGATAATAATGATGTTAATAATAAAAAAAAAAGTTATCAATAATAAGATGATATTGATGATAAACAAAGAAGGAAAGAGTGACAAGGAATCTGTCGAGGGGTGAAGAGAAAACTCACCACTCTCGATTCCGATAGGAATTCCAGAGACAAACAGCAGCACGAAGATAAGCAGTGTATCATTCATCTTTCTGTAGGGATCTAAGCAGGAGAGATAATAATGGTGAGCTTTGATGTTTGATAGATACTTTATTTTCTGCAAATCAATATACATAAGTTACATAATCATGAACATGTAGGAAATATACAAAGTAAATTTAACACAGAGTCGTTTGACTTGCATAAACAACGATATAAAAGGCAATTAATGATATAATATACAGTATGCATGTCTATATGCAGCAGGGATTACAATAACACTTGTAATTAAGAAGCGATTATGCAGAGGGCCGCCATTATAAGCATTGCTTGAAAAGATGGCCGGCCCGAGGAAAAGGTAGGGACTTACTAGATTCATAACAATGACAAATTCTGCTGCGAAGATAGCAGGGGAAAAATAAACTTTCTTAATAATCAACGATTATTCTTATTTCATTATTCGTATGCGTCGCGATGCTTCATCTAATTGAATTGAATTGAATTGAAATGGTGTTTTATTAATCAATATCTTTCGCAGCCCGGAGGCTGAATTACAGACATTGTTAACAAAGGCCATGTATACATTAAAAATACTCACAAAATACAATGTAGAAATGAAAATACATAAAACAACAAAGGGTCAATCTTATTCATCTTAACCATTGCACAATTAGATTAACCTATAATACAAAACAAAAACAGATATTACAAATACAATATATTACTGTTCTCAATGATTATCAAAAAAAAATATATATTAATTATGTATGCCGGTCATTTATACTTATTAATTAATACAGATGTTGTGTTGTCATACAGCTCAAATCGACACATTTTACGCAACAAAAGTAATCAGTTTATCAAAAATAATCAAAGATAGTCAGATGAACAAAGATAATCAGATAATCATACAGCTCAAATCGACACATTTTACACAACAAAAATAATCAGTTTGATTTAAAAAAAAAAAAATTCCTCACAATCGTCTCTTCGTAATATTGTATACATAAACTCTCATATCAGAATACATTCAATCTATACACAGCGCAATACATCAAATCAGTCAATCAATAAATAATATATTCGCATTACATGTGCATTATATATACGAAAATAGCATCTGATCTGCATGTAATTTTATGTACTGCCAGATAATCTGAAAATTGTACATTGTACAGGCTGCATGTGTTTCCCAAACGAGCAACATATCATCAACACACCAAAAACAACAAAATTTGTGGCTGAAATTGACGCTGTGAGAAAGCTAATGAATGGTATATCACAGTCTACTTTTAGAATTGCAAACAAATTGCTTTAACTTATTCAGCAGACTTTGAGACATGGTTAATTTCAATACAGTTAATTCTTCGTAGATGTTCTTCTTTAAAGTTAAAGGATTTAAGACAATTTTACGTTATTTCGATAATATATTTAAATACATACATTGAGATTTCACGTATTGGCTCCACGAAGAAATGAAGAAACAAACTGGTAATGAATTTGGGGCTGATAAGGCATGAGTTTATTCTACTCAAATTTTCAGCGTCCTACCTCTTCATCAGGAGTCTTAACAATGACCATATCAAAACAAAGCAAAACAAAAATTGAACACGTAGAGCGTGCACTCATAGACTTGCTATTAGACACGGATAGGGGGGCGCACCATTTACAGTGATGTTGCCATGTAGACGCAAAAATTTGAGTCGAATAAACTCATGCTTTATTGACCATAAATGCATTACCAGTTCGTTTCTTCATTATACATACAATATATACGATCATATGCACTGGAATGTAGTTCTATGCGTCACAATTCATGTTTTTTTTTTTTTTTTTCAATTTCAGTCCGCCATTGGCTACTGCAAACCTGATAGCAGTTTGGCTCCTTGGCATATAACGATCCGACATGAGATGGAGATCACTTCCCCCCCCCCCCCCCCCCCGGAACTGTCTTGAGATCTTACTTTTGACTGTTTCGACAACAAACGCACAAGACTTAAGACAAATATTGCATTTTGCTGAAGAAATCTAATTACGCGTATCATTCTGCTGTTCAGATTTCAGATACTATATACTTACATTGGCAGAAATTAAAGCTCGCGAGCTTTTGTTCTCTTCCGAAGTCCGTTCATAGAGTTATATCCGATATAGGTCGTATGTTGTCTACGGTCACACATGCATATGAAATAGGATAGGATAGAATCACTTCAAATTCCTTTTAGCGTCATTAACGCGCTGCAATAAAGCCTCGATGCATTGTTCGCGCGTGCCGTTAATTTGCTATGCGAACAATGTGACAATACATTGCATTCGTCGTTCAAGGTTTCTATTCTATCAAAACCACATTTCGCTGTCACCAAGCTTTACGCAGGTGTATCTCTCTCTGAGTCAAAAGTGACAGTAATTTTATTGAATCAAAGTCTGGTCGGTAGCACGTATTCGCCAGGCAGGAAAACACTGTAAAATATATCACATATTCAGTGTGTTGTCGGGCAACTTTATGGTGAAACGCCGCACAGTGGGCCAAGGAAATGCCAAAGCGCGCCAAAAGACATTTTGGGCAATTTAGACATGCCATGTTGAAACACAATACTTTAAAAATGTTTCACAAAGTATTCAACTGAGGTATGTTAGTACTTTAAAGGGGTATGCCTACATTTTCTATACCTCAAGTAGCAAAGCACATCATTTTAAGAGTTTCAGAGCAAATTGTGACCACTTTGAAAAATAACTTTTTTCAACGTGAATGTTTTAATATATCGATCTTATTGCCCCCACATATTCTTCAGAGGTCATCTATTATTACTGTATGAATGTTGTAAGACTGCAAAGATACTTAATCTTCGTGAATATCATATGGTTAATATCCAGGAAAAAATATTTGTGTTTTGATATATCCAAATTAGATGTTTATATTTCCATGGATTTCCAACTCGATTTTATTACCTCTTCATTTCTTGATGTCTCAGCTTTAACCTGATACCAAATTTGGCTGCCACCTTTTGCCACTCTTTGAGTTAGAGCCGGTTTTTCCTAACACGTCTATTTTGGACCACGCAGCCGCTGAAGAATTCTCTGTCATCATATTGCGCCGCATGGGGGCGCGCATGTGTTTTACACGTTAAACGTGATTAACACTGAACAAGAAGTACGCAAGATTATAGGGCTCGTCATCTTCGTAAGATGAAAGTATATTGAAGGTCCACATATCAAGGTCAGGAGGTATTAGGCTCGCCCTGAACCTCCTTAGTAGGTATATAACTACAAGCTATAATTCCCTCTGCAATATATATGGATACCTATGAAGTTCAATCCTACTCTTCACATATGCAACGAAAGGCACCATTCCACTGACCATCGGAGGCTCATCTGATCCCCGGAATATTAAATTCTGCGTTCAGATGAGTTCCGATGAGATCTGAGCCGACAAGCGGAATTTGGGGGCCCCGATTTCTAGCAAATCCAACAAAGATCTGAAGTAGATCGGAATAATCGGATCAAAGGCTGGTAACCACCCGATATCTGTCGTCTGTTCATCATTCCGATTGTGATTTGAGATTGATCTGACACTGACCAAACACTTCCCGACAATCGCAGGACACCAGTCCGACTAATCGGTCAGTAATCGGATGGCAACCAGACTCAGACCAGATTCTGGGCTGATTTGCACCAAAATCGGAAATCGTGTATGGAAGCCGGTCAAACAGACTCTTAGAATAATAGGTAGATGCAGCAATACTAGAAGAGCACGTTGGTGAAATAATTTTGAGGAAAATCGGTCAATCTGCTGAAAAGTTATGAATCCTACAGTTTTGATGCTGCTGTCACCGGATGGAGAAATCTACAACATTTTTCCGAAAATATGAGAAAAAATATTAGTTGTTTCACTTTTCTGGCATCTAACAATATAACTTTGTTTACCTCATTTTTTTTTTCATAATTAGTATGCCAGTAACAAGTTTAGGGAATGTGAAAAAAGTTCAATTTTGTGGAATTCATTATATATTTTTCCATACGTGACGTCATAAAATGCTGTAGTCCTCTTATCCAGCAGCAGCGGCACCGAAAGTTTAACAATTCATAACTTTTGAACGGATCGTGCGATTTTCCTCAGGCTTTCACTGATGTGTTAAGTTAATATTGCTACATTCACTCAATCCACATATTTTTATTCAGGCCTACTTAAGGTCTCACTCCACATTAGAATACAGAAAGGGACTTACTAGGCCTATATAGGTTTTAGTCATTGGCAGTATATTTCCATGCATTTCCCAGTGTCAGTAAATGTGAGAAACATAAATTAAGCCCTTTTACATCAACCTTTGAAAAAAAAGTACATCAACAGACTACGCATTACATTGCATGATTCGTAATTTAAAGACATATTTTTGGTAGCCCCCCCCCCCCACAAAAAAAAAAAAATCAGCATCACAGTGACGTCATACGAGTCTGAAATTATGTTTAATCAATTCTATGCCCCCAATTACCTCGGAACTCCAATAGTAGAGAAGATAGCAACCCGTGAGAATTACATGCAGATTTGTGAAAACAAAATACAAAGCGGGGGGGGGGGGGGGAGGGAGCAACTTGGATCCCATCCGCCAGCCGATCTTCTTTTCCTGTGATGATGACCCCGTGAAGTCAACGATCCCCATCATAACCAGGGCACAAGGACAAAAGCAAGCCGAACATCGTAGATTTTTGTTAACAGTTTCCACAAGGAAGAAGCAGACCTCTTCGGCTCCTCATAAGTTTATTTTCACTTTCGGGGATTTTTGATAAATTATACAGTATATAATCGTATAATTTCTTACAAATATCAAATTGACATATATAGTTTACATCTACAGTCACTACTAATACACAGCAACCAGTAACATTGACTCCAAACGAGGTGGTTTCACGACAGTAACGGATCAGGTGCCCCGATACCTGATTCGTCCGAGCATGGGGAAGGTCCATGGTCCGAAGCTACTGGTATGTTGTATCCAGGCGTAATAATGGTGGAGGAGTAAACAGACATGACGGCTAGCAGGTTACTGAGGACAAACCAAAAGTTGTCGCGGAATTTATAATTTTCATTAATCCTCATTATTGTCCGTGTATCCAAACTGTGTGTCGGAAAGTTATCCTGATTGTTCTATCGGCCATGAGTCTTCATATAAATATCTCAAAATGACCAGAGACGTTCCTATGGAGTTATATGAGACTTTCAAATCCATTTCATGAAGTCTCTCATATACGAGTGTCTTTTGAGCGAAAAATCTCTCACAAGACTTTAATGAAACGGACCCACACGGTGTCATAATATCCTGCAATGGTCGGCATTTTCCGCATCATTTGCGATTGATTTCTCAGACACTCCTAGTCCTATAAAATGTGTCTGCATTAAACACGCAATTCGAAATTCGTAGTATTTAGTCCCTGCAGGAAATTGTGATTCGCACAATTTTTCCACGTCTGAAAGAATGCCGAAATTAGATGATTTGCTTTCACCTTTCTTAGTTTTGTCGGATCTATCGTATCGTGCATGACGTCGAATCAGCCCTGAAGCGGAGAGGCAACACTCACTGTGCAGTATTGGAGCACTCATGTAAGTTTTGTGTCTGTAGCGTGTTGGAGACAGAGTAAAAAGTAAAGACTAGTTGCCATTTTAGGGCCGGTGGTCATAAGAAAGAGTGTTCAACGTTTAGCAACCCTTGACTGATTAAGGAGATATTTTCACTCCCGCCTGGATAATACGAATTGAGTTTTTAACCAAAAGCAAGAAAATTAATGTTCTCTCCTCCGTCCCTTCGAGATGTCGTAACAACGAGAGAAATAAACAAAACAAACACAACAAAAGTATTGCAGTCAAGAGTATCTCGATCGTCAAAATGGTGTTCACTGATACTGCCGATACTACCTCAAATGTAAATGTACAACTGTTCAGGTAGTTTTTTCAAGTCAATGTTAAAAAAAGAGAGAAAATGAACGAGTTTGGCAGCTCTGGCATGCAAATTATTCTCTACTATAGAGGGCGTAATAATTTGAATCGTCGTCAGCTATTGGTTGACTTTGATCTCCCGCCGCAGTCAGAATCACACATTTATGATTGGTCGACTGATATGCAAATAGGGTACAGTCTGACATCTTACTGCAGTGACCTGCGCAGTGCGCCACACTCCGTGAAGTGCGCAATGACGTCACAAGTGCGGGATGAACTGTTATGCGTCGTTCGACTAACGTGAATGAATTCTCACGGAAATGTCTCCGAACGTCAGTGGAAGACGAACTTGGTGATGAGGTTGTCCACGCAGTTGACGGAATCGGATCTGTTGCTGAGAAACAAGTCAACAAAATTGTCGCAATATGACAAGTCTAATCAAAACATACTATAAGAGCGAAAAATTTTTAAACTTGTATTGAATTAATTAAATCAGAATTTCCAAACTGTTATGATACGTGTTTTTGGTCGCCAGAGGGAAAAATGTCAAAATTTGCTGTAAATAGTCAGTTTTGAATTCATTGATGACATATTAAGGTCATTAGAAGAATGAGAGAGAGAGAGAGAGGGAAAGAGCAGCCAAGAGCTGTATAGAGTAGCACACGACAACATTTAAACATTCAAATTTGGCTTTGAGTGCAATTTAATACATCATGCATTAGATTTTAAATCTTTCGTGCTGTACATACAAAAAAAGAAATCTCTGTCGCTATCTGCAAATTTAATATCGGAGATAAAAGAAATGTGTAATTCAATTGCCCTGTATCATTCGTGCAGTAGGCTATTCAAAAGTGAATAGACCCCGCCCCATCATATCAAAGCCCATTACACCCCAAAGTCGAGGCTCATTAGTGCATTATTATCGGACGACGTATAATTTGAGCTGATGATAACTGTTCATACAACCATCAGCGACAAAGTTCGATCTTTCTCTTGGCGTCCCCATTGTCTCCGTGGCTTACAGTTCATATATGCACGTAATTAGTCTCTCTGACGAATGCGCCTAAGCCGTGTGAAATATCAATTAAATGTCCACGTGTACCGCGCACGCAAAAGGGACCAGTCCGTCATTGTCAGTAGGCCATTTATCAAATTTGACGTGGAAGTCACTCCATACGAGGAATTACAAGATTGAATTAAAATGACGATAATATCACCATCGTACTATACACAGGGAGACAAGAATGGGAGAATCTACACAGACTTAATTATATAAGATGGGCCTTCATAGACAGCAATCGAGACAACAAAGTCGGAGAAAGGTTACGATATGAACGGATGAAGAGAAAGAAAGGAGAGACCCAGAAACAAAATGAAAGCTTACCGGCACTTGTAGTCGATACATCAGTCTTGCATACATATGAAAACGTCTCTGTGCAGTGCTGGTCTTGCCAACTGTAGCCTCCGAAAAGACCTTTGCTGATGCGCGCACACTCGGCCCCTTGGTCCTGGCCCAATATCCCCCAGTCAGTAAAGGTCACGGGAGACCCGTCCGTCCATCCCCACGACCCAGTGCCATCCTTGGTCAGTCCGATCCAGGAGTCCGATGCCTCAGGAGAGCTGCTGGCAGACATCAAGGATACGACGTAGTCCATCTCGTCCGAGCTGGTGATCGAAGCGAGATGAGCCCCGTCGAGCTCGCACGAGTCCTCCGCGTCGGGGAAGGTAGACGGAGTCTGCAGCCCACGCAGACTATAGCACGCCCCGTTCCATTGGTTGTAATTCGATGGACACACTGTTTGATCGGAACAAAAATACATGTATATCCATGCCTCACTCTATAATGAAAATAGAATACTGAAAAAAGTAATCAAGTTTTATTCGACATGTGATATGTCGATTAATTCACAAGAACAATTAAAAGAACCCTATATTTCAAATCGCACTCTCTTATGATCAGGATTCCACAGTGAGTATCATCTCGAAGATTTGCAATATACAATGATATAATACAAGGGTTCCATGTCTACAGATCCTAGGGATTTTTTTTTTAATTATTTAATGAATAGAATCATATCTATACGACAAGTTATCATAACTCCCATATCTTTGGTGAAATTTATATGTCCTTACAAAGAACAAAGAATTCAGATTTTTTTTTTTTTTTTTTTTTTTTTTTAATGCCTGTGGGACTCCACCAGGTCATGGAAGTAATAATACATTTGAGTCTAAGGCCTTTGAACCTTTCCGGTAACCCGACATCAAAACTGTTCTTAGCAGAAATAGTAAAAAAACCTTTCGCTTGGTCTTCCGCTTACTATCTGAGAGATAAAGTCAGGTGGGGGTAACAAAATCAAATGTCCTACTTAAGTTTGATATGATAATGTTTGCCGTTGATCACATTGCCCCCTTTACTTTAAAGATAGACCTAGATGCCGTCTGCCCGAACTGATTGGAGCTATTACAGGTATAAAGAGCGTATCAGGGCAATTTCTCCTGAGGACAATTACCCCCCCCCCCCCCCCCCTGACTAAACATATGGTCAGAGTAAAAATTAGGCTTAGAGTTAGAGTTTGGGTTAGGATAGGTTCAGGATTAGGGTATGGGCCAGGGTAAGGTGGGTAATTGTCCACGGGGTAATTGCCCTAGAACCATCAAGAGAGAGCAACATGAGGAGGGCATGTATGCGCAGTGGCGGATCCAGAGGGGGGGGGGGGGGGGGGGGGGGCGCAACCGGCGCACGCCCCCCTTGTTTTTCGTTAAAAGCAAAAGAAATAAAAAGAAACAAAATGAAATGAAACCCGGAAGTGGCACCAGAAATAATTAGTCACGCCCCCCCCCTTTACAGAATTCCTGGATTCGCCCCTGATGCGGTTCCATGACATTTGCTCATGCGACAGTTGCTCCCATGAAATATCTGCACACTAAGCAAAACATCAAATCCAGTATACTCACAAACATATCCATAACCCTTATCCTAATCATCACATCAAACTTAACTTAAAACTCTATCACAACCCTAACCCTAAGCTATAGTCCTTGGAGAAAATAAGACCGGAGCAACTGTCGCAGGAGCAATTTAATGTCGTGTCATCATATAACTACATAAAATGTGAACTAACGTGATACATAATAGAATATACAGTTATTGTATATATATATATATATATATATATATATATATATATATATACATATACATTATGTATATATATACATATATATATATATATATATATATATATATATATATACATATATATATATATACATATATATATATATATATATATATATATATATATATATATATACAATCTGCCTGGTATTGGGAATCTTGAGCAAACTACTCGTCCACCATACATTGTGCTTTGAGTTGATGAAGTTTATAATTCGTCGATACATTATCTTGGGGTAAATAATAATGATAATGATGATAATGCTACTATTATTATTATGATCATCATCACCGTTATTATCATCATTATTATTAACGATGATAACAATGATGCTGATAACATTACTAATGATAATGATAAACAAAGAAGGAAATTAGCGACAACAAGAAAGGAAGCTGTCGAGGGTAAAGAGAAAACTCACCACTCCCGATTCCGATAGGAATTCCAGAGACAAATAGCAGCACGAAGATAAGCCGTGTATCATTCATCTTTCTGTAGGGATCTAAGCAGGGTAATGATAATGATGAGCTTTCTAAATAACCAACGTTTATTTTTATTTCATCATTCGCACTTGTCGCGATGCTTCATGTAATCGTGTATCGGTATTAATGTAAAATAATACAGGTAATTTATGTTTTCTTTTTCGATTTGCATTTAATTTATCGAGTGGCGATCGGACACGTCTTTCTTGACGTCTTCAAACCAACAGACTAGCCAATGCGTGAAAGAGCTGGTAAAGTCTAGGTTGACACTTGTCTTCAGGTTTCTAACTTTTTAATGAGATAATGAGAAACCCCTTATATAAGGGACATTGTAATTCCAAGAGGAATTCGACATTTATTTGATGAAAATTGACTGGGCAATGGCTGAGATAATTATCCAAAACAAAGTGATCCTTACAAAAAGTGGAACCCACGTAAGGATCACTTTGCTTTGCTTTGTTTTTGGATATCTCGGCCATTTCAAAACCGATATTCATCAAATAAACTTTGAATTCCTCTCAGAATGGTATGCTCTGTAACATTTCATAAATGGTATCTTAATATCTCGCAAAAAGTTAAAGGCTCAATCCTCACCTCCACCAATAGTATACACTCCCTTGAAAGATCGACATTGCAATTTATGCCGTTTTCCTAACTGTGTCTTAAGTGGATTTTCAATTATTGTACTGGCAGATATTCTGAAAAGGCTGTGTTTTCCAGCGAGCGGTATTCGATCAACGTACCAAAGCAACAAACATATCCATTGTTGCAACTTATTGACAAATTGCCCTAAAGCGACATAAATAACTACTCAATAACGTAAATAACAATTTGTCAATCATTTGCAATGAAAACAACTTGACGGAAGAATTTAATGAATTTGAATATCCATTATTTGTGGCTGAAAATTGAATTGCATCATTTATCTCACTTTTCTTTTTAGAATTATAAACAATTTATTTTATATAACCACTAATACTTTAAGACATGGCTAATTTCCATATAGTTAATGCTTCATTGACTATATATTCTTGAAAGCTAGGAATTATGATAAATTCCGTTTTTCAATTTCAGTCCGCCACTGTTAACCTGAGAGCGGTTTGGTTCCTTAGCGTTCAACGGCACATGTCGAATTTAGACAAATCGAAGTGAAAAAGGATGAAGATCACTTTTTTTTTTCAGCATCTATCTTGAAATCTTACTTGTGGTTTTGATTTACAAGACAAACATTCAGTGCTGAAGAAATCTATAAATTACGAGTATCAATCTGCTGTAACGATTTCAGATACTTACATTTCGGCAGAAAGCTCGCTTGTTCTCTCCCGAAGTCCGAATTAAGCTTCAAATCAGTCTGAGTGTAGAATGACCATCGAGTAATATCCGTTAGGTCGTATGATGTCCACGGTCACACATGATTATATAAAGGAGGATAGGATATCTCCTCAAATTCTTTCAGCGTCATTAACGCGCTGTAATAAATAAAGCCTCGATGCATCGTTCGCGCGTGCCTTAATTTGCTATGCGAACAATGTGACAATGCATTGCATTTGTCGCTCAAGGTTTCTATTCTAACGCCACATTCCGTCGTCGCCTAGTCTAACAAACGCTGTGTGTCTTCTGCCAGAGTCAAAAGCGACATCAATTTTATTGAATCAAAGTCTGATCGGTAGCAAGTACTCGCTAGGGAGAAAACTGCCTCAAAACATATCACACATTCAGTATGTTGTCGGGGAAACTTTACAGTAAAACGGCGCCATAATATAATGTTTCATCATTATACCGCATTAATATTGCATGTCTCGGTGGACCGTGCTTTCATGACAACGTGGAAATTTTTATTTTGAACTGTCGGGGCCTTTGTGTCTGATTCAAAAGACTTTTATGCTTATGCTTGTCTTATTTTTACTACTTTGATTAAAGTAACTTTTGAACATGGAAAAGTGTTTCGCTAGCGACTTTGGAAATCTGTGTCTGGGTGTTTTCCTAACTTTCAAACTAAGCGGTCATAGCAGGCTTAAATCGACGTATAGATCAACGTCAAATCGCCTTTTAAAAAGTGTAGGGATTGCTCAAGGGAGAATGAAGGTCAATTAATATATTTACATTCGAGACCTCCTATTCAAGAGATGAGATTCACTGTCATCCATTACAGCTGCACTGTCCTGTTAATAGTATACCTCTATAAAATTAGCGACATGCAAAAGAATGGTACTGCATTTGACCGATGTTTCTACAAGTTTGATTCGTTCATTCTATTCATTCATTCATTCATTCATTCATTCATTCATTTATTCATTCATTCATTCATTCATTCATTCATTTATGCATTCATTCACTTTATTCATTCATTCATGCATTTCCATCTCCACTAGAAATATATGAATATAAATTTTGAAAGAAAATGAGCACGTATATCATCACCAACGTTATATTGTACAACAAACGAAACTCATCAGTTTGCAAAACAATTTGAGTATCGTTGCGTGAAGCCCAGGAATGGTCGTTGGAGTTAGATGATATCTTGACAAAGATTTAGTCTTACAAGCGTATCAATTGTCGGTCAAGGATGATGAACCCATGATTACATATTGGGAAATTATTCGTTGTGCCATCATATCGTACAAGTGCATGCAATGGACGCCGATGACTATCAACTCACAACTCTCGATAATGACAATGCGCTATTTTTCATTCTATTTTTGTTTCACCGACTGAATGGCTTGCACATATTGGGTCGAGTGATCGGAAGGAACTTCAATTTAGCTCAATGGAACAAAGAAGTAAAAGAGGTACTGTCGTTACGAAAGAATTTAAAAAGGGGAAGGGAAAAATTGCCTTCTCGATCAACAATATCTACTATCAACCTCGCTTTTATAAATCAAATTCAAAATGACCGGAATTTCGATTTACGCAGTATAATTAGAACATGTATAATACATTCTGGGACATATTTTATCCGACTTAACATTTTTTTTTCTTTTTTTACTGAAGTAGAGATTATTCTATTATTGTTTAATTTTTGTGTTTAGATTTATATTGGATTTGACTTTTTTTTTTCATGCCGCAGATGTTTCTCAAGATACTATTGAAATTACCTCATATATTTTGACATTTGCTGTGTTTTCTTTCCAACAGCTTCAACTGCGAATATCTCATATTGGTCAATACACCCGAGTATCACACACAAGTTCACCTTCCACGCATTCTTGCAGACTCCTACTTGAGAACATTGCAAACTTGGGGGTGGGGTGGGAGGGGGGGGGGGGGGGAGGAGAGGAACGCCCAGACCTGGGGGACAGGAAGCCCATTTGCATATTCTATCGCACTGGTAAAAATGCCTGCCAAGTTCACTCGATTTTGAAAATTTGACTGTGCAGTTATAAAAAAAAAAAAGACTTAAATGTAAAAACTGTCCCCATTCAATCTCCACCAACCCCATGTAGCTACTAGTGTGCACTCACTCATGTATTTCCTTCCAATTTTTAGAATTAGTATGATTATGATTATTAAAATCAAACTTTATTTATCTACTTATTTTTTATTTATTTTATTTTTTTATAAGGCTTTCTGAGGCCTTTGTATCAAGTATATAAAACGTCACATTTGTGATAACGGACTGGGTTTGGTGACAAATTTGCCCAAGTGTTTTCAAGAAGAAGACAATTTGTTGGTTCCCCCCCCCCCCCCCCCCCCACCCCCTGGACCTGCCATGAACCATGAACAAGGTAGAAACTACAGTCACCAATCTTCTAACTCACTGCATTTAACTTAGCTTATTTCTTCTTGTTCTAGATAGAATATTCATAAAGATTCCTTAATCTTGGGGGTTGGGGCCACCTTGGGGCCCCAGGAAGAGCAAGGTGCCCATTCCAACATGCTAAGACAATATCCCTTGGGATGGTACCTACCGAGTTTGGTGAAAATCCATCATGCCGTTTTGAAGAAGAAGAAGAAAATGTACAATTCCAGAGGGGGTGGGGGCCACTGGATCCATCATGAAACTTGAAACTACAGTGATCAATGTAACAACACTTCAGGGTCTGGAGAAGAAGATTTTTAAATATTCCTTAATTTTCGGAGTTTGGGCCCCTGGGATCCCCACGTGGGGCATGGTGCCCATTTGAATAAATTGAGATCCTAACCCTAGGAATGCTACCTGCCAAGTTTGGTAAAAAAATCCACCATGGGGTTTAAAGAAGGAGATGAAAATGAACAATAAGGCCTCCTAGGGATGCTACTGGCCAAGTTTGGTGCATGGGGTTTTCAAGAAGAAGATTAAAATGTAAAAAGTTTAAAGGGATCTTACAGTTTTGGTTGAGACCTAACTCCAAGTTTCTAACATTTTTTTGGTGAGATATTAAGAAACCTCTTATGAATTATGAAAGACCCTGTAATTCCAAGAGGAATTCAAACTATATTTGATGAAAATTAGTTCTAAAATGGCTGCAATACCCAAAACAGAGCGATCTGAATAAAAAATGAGACCCATCTTTTATTACGAGGGCTTTGTTTTACTTTGTTTTTGGGTGTCTCAGCCATTCTTAAACAGATTTTCATCAATTAAACTAAATTTCTCTTAGAATGGTATGCGCTGTACTATTTTTTCCTTTGTAACTATAGTTTCTTGGTATAATCTCACAAAAAATTAAAAGCCCAATGCTCACCTCAACCAATACTACACGATTCCCTTTAATGGGATGGTATTGTGTTGGTTGAGACCTAATTTCAGGTTGCTAAATTTTATTTTGTGAGATAATGAGAAACCTCTTAAGAAATATGAAAGAGCATGTAATTCCATAAGGAATTCAACATTTATTTGATGAAAATTGGTTTTGAAATGGCTTAACCCTATTCTAACTGGGGGGGGGGGGGGGTCAAATTGACCCCCCCCTCGACGTTTCGCGCCATGATTCCGCAACGCGCAAAGATTTTTCCGCGTCGTTTCATGACTTTTTTCATTCGAGTCTCTCTCATATATTTTGAGACCAAATTTGCGACGTCCGGGTACACCGTTCTGAAGTTATGCAATGTTTTGCATATGCATGTCAACCCGAAAAACGCTCGAATTCATGATTTCGTGTGCAAATCCAATGCAAACTGTGTTTTTTTGTGTAATTGATATAAATTAGATTATTTCAACTTTTAACCATTGAAATAAATCAATTCTAATGTGGATGAGCTTGAAAAAGTGCCTCCAACAAATTTTGGCAAAAAAACAATAGAAAACAAAAGATCGAAAAAACAATAAAATACATAAGAAATTAACAAAACAATAAAAAACAAAAGAAAATGATTTTGATTGCGCTATTTTTTTACTAGAAAATTGTTTGATGTGTCTTGAGGAATTCTGACACAAAAATTTAATAATCCTTCAGTCTTTTTGATGGAGTTATAGGTGAAAATATGATTTCATGCGTTAATTTGCATAATTAATTTATTAAAAAATATGAAATCAAAATTTTTCTATTGTATGACCATGTAATCTTGTAGTTGACATCCGGCTCTATGTTCAGGCAAAATTTTGCGGCGATCGCGCGATTGGCGGCCGAGATCTGAAGGGGGGGTCAAATTGACCCCCCCCCCCCCCAGTAAAAACTTGGTCTCAAATAGCCCAGTTAGAATAGGGTTAAGCACAATGGACAATGGACTCCAGAAGAAGAGTGATCACAATAGGTCACTTGAGCCTTAGGCTCAGGTGAGCTGAAAGTGGATATAACTTTTTTTTTGTTCATTTACGCTCTTCATTTGTAAACATATCATAACAACACCAGTGCATCAAATTGAAGTGTTGTTTGTTAAAGTTGCTGTAATGTGCATGGTTGCAGAACACTGTACAGAATAAGCACTCAAGCATTCTTGGTGAAGAGTCGCAGTGTTAGAGCATAATTTTATTTGTATCCATGACAACTGACATTGATATAATATAAGTGATGACTTCTTACACTAATGCATCGGGCACATGGAAATGAATGTACAAATTGGGCCTTACAATGGCAATGTACATCTAGCATATTTCATAATTTGTTCCATGACAACAACGAAAAATCCAAATGCTGTTACTCACTTTCTCTGTACAAAGAATGAGGATGGGACATTTAAAAAAAAAAATCTTCAGATTCCCAACCATTTTTCTCATATTAAAGCACTTCACAATGCACCAGGAATATTATTTTGCATCACAGAAAGTAGATGTGAAAGAAACTGATCTCGACTGATGCATTTGTAACATGAATAATCACTGATGAGTGTCATTCGCACTCATCTCCACTGCAAGCTGAAGCTCTCAATAATTCTATGAACTTGACTACAAATACTGACATAAGTTTGCCCGGAAGCTGTGTATAGATAATATTGGCCAAAATAGCATAACTGTTTGCATACATCCTGGCAAGCCGTAAGTCTCAGTTTTTTGTTTGTTTGTTTGTTTGTTTGTTTGAATCAACCACATATTCTTTCTTGGTACTTGTAATTGAATACAGAGGCAAGAAATGTGAATATTTCAAACTAAACGTTACATTGTTTTCATAACACGGAACTGACAGTAAGCAGTGATGCATGTGTGTAGCTTTACAACAATCTAGGTCTCTTGAAACTTATAATGATTAAATGTATTTCAGTATATCTATGGACAGTAGTTTGTAACGAATGATAATGTTTATCTAAATGCCATTTCTGGTGTGAGAAAATGTAAAAATACTGTAAAGCATTATATGCACTCAGAACAAATTGCATCGCCTGCTAGGAGGGTTTGAAGAATATGACAATTTGAACTAGATCTCGGTAAGTGCTGAATTTGGAATTACAACTGTTTACCAGGATGCTAAAAGAATTTTTTGCGTAAAAAGATTTATTCAAATATAAAGCCTGACAATTTCATCTATCAAATATAAAAAAACCCAACAAACACAACTAAGCAGCAGTCCGACAAGTCTTGTATATACTAAACCACAGTACTTATAATACTGTTGTCAAATTAGAAACAATTCACAAGTAAAATATTGCTACAGCCCGTTACATGCCTGTATATGTAAATTCTTGTACTTCCTGCATATCAACAAAAAATAACTTACAAGGGAGAAAATGTATGAATAAGGACAGTGATAAGCAACAACTAACAGTCTGAACTTGGTATGGTGTAAAACATACAGCTGACTTCAACAAGTCTTCTCTGAGACATGAGAAATTACATTGTGGATTGAAATTTGGAGACATCAGGTTTCAAAACACAAAATAACACAGAAGACTGAGAGGGAGGAAAAAATAGAAGAGGAGTCCAGATTAAATCGATAAATTTTAGTATGTTATTTCATATCATATTCTCAAAGCAGCAAATGGTTTTAAAGGAAACGCATTTGGCCCTCCTTGTTTTCTTTCATTCCCACTTAAATTTTGAATTTGAGATATGATGCCACTGTAGACGCTGCTTACTTCATCGTTTGATTAATATCAAGTAAACATCAAACTGTCAAAATATGCATTGAAAGGGACATATGTGGGGTCAAGCCATAGAGCTACACCTGTATGTAGCTCCATGAAAAAAACCATGTAAAATTTTTATCAGTGCACAATGAAAGCTGTTCTGCTTGTAAAATTACGAGCTGTGTCAAATACAATCTAGCCATGGAATACACGGCAATTTCTAGTTGTCAAACATGGACAGTTTTTACACAAATGAATGAGCAATTATATCCATTCTGACTGTTCACGCTCTGTTAGTCTCATAACAAAACTGCAACAACTTTCTGTAAAATAAATGGGCTTCTGTGTAAATTAGTAGCATACCAATTCTGAATATATCAATAAATTATATGATAATACTATCAAATTGTATTACACTTTTAAAAGACAGTTGCTTTCTGTACCATATACACTGAACAAAGACATAAAAAACAAAAACGCTAAAAGTGAACAAAAACCGCAAACTACAAAATATACAGAGCAGAATCATTGATTTGCATAAAACAAAGACGATGAATGTCAGTGGACAGTATACAGATTTGTTACTGGTGTATCAATGCTTGAAATAAATAATATGTCCTTGCAAAATCATCATGTGAACCTTGCCAAGATAACTGTGCCTATCAAGCCACATTGTAGTGCTGTACACTGACTAGAACATAAATGAAACATTTTCCATAACACAACTGCTTGAGAAATTCATTCTTCTAAGAAAATTATCTGAAATGTTAAACATTTATTTGATATTATGTAGATTGGCCAGCCTACTTTGGTTTTGAGTGCTCTGTGTGGTGTGGTTGTGTATGGGGGTGTGAGGGTGTGTGTGTGTGTTAGTGTGTTTATGGTCTCCATTTTTATGTAGGTTTATTTGCTGCCATTGTATAATATACATTATGATTGTTCTGATATACATCGCATACTTGCCATGTCGTAGTGTTAGTGTGTGAACTTACGTGGTACCTTGGTCTGCTGTCAGTGGTTTCAGTGACTGATCTGAATGTTCACTCAACTGATTATTATGATTTGGAATGTCACTTTACATCATTGGCGGTTGGCCTTTGTGCTGCTGAGTCCCAACTTATTTGTACCTTGCATAGGGCCCCACTCACAAGCCTTGCTTCTTTCGGGGTCCTAAAAAACCAAGTAAATTTTTGTATCAGCCATTTGTGTTATCTTGTTATTTATGTTTGGTTTTTGAATAAAATAAAATTGAACTGAATTGAAGCATCAACTCTACCTCTCATTTGTATATCAAATATGAAGCTAAGATCTTATCCAACAAAAATGTTTGATGGAGACTTGTAACATTTCTTGCATTCCAGGCTCAATGACACCATGTTTCCTTGAATATCACCATTTTTTTTTTCTTGGTAAATTACAATTATAATGAAAAGGCACCTAACTTTTATCAAGAATGACAGTGTGCACTTTACACATAATTAACAAAACCTATGGCAATGCATCCGTACATTTAAGTTTGTTGTATGTTTGGCATACCAATAGCACTGGTTAAAGGCATATCTCGACAAAAACAAACAAACAAACAAACCAAAATCATACAATTATTGCAAAGAACTGATAACCATGCTAAATTTCAATTCCTATGATTTCATTTGAAAGCATCCTTGATGTTTTTCCTGCAATAAAATTCTATCCACTTCATCAGACTTTTTTCACCTTCACTTTACTAATAATAATAACATGAGCTCGAACTGGACTACAGTAAGATCTAGCAGACAATTTTTGTTTTTGTTTTTGTACTGTATCAAAATGCAAGAAGAGACATTTCTTGATACTGAATTTTATGGAAGTTGGTACGAGTGCATGGATACCCTTTTCTAACTAAAGTCAATCAAAATTTACTTAATGATATGCCGATAACGTGGATACTATTGACTCTATTAGAGATTTCATTTGAGGTGCAACGCCCCAGGAAAACAAATACTTAATACTACATGGCAGTGCAATAACGTCTCAAGTCCATGACACAGCAGGTACCTTGATGACTATAAAGAAGGTATAGGAAGCCTGTCATGCAGCAAAGGCGTATCTCCGCCCACACCTTACTCTTAACTCATTAAAACAACATCAATAACACCAGCAGAGTTTCACTCCCATGTACACACATATCAACGTTTTCTAGCATATGCACCAACAATATACATACAGATATTACACATTAAAATGCTTCATATAGCTATATCATATATCATTTTTCTGTGTATACAAAATTATGCACAGGTTAAGTTCATGATTTATATGTCATAAGCCACATATTGGCAACTCAGATCGTCCACTAACCAACATTCCAAACATCTAGGCATGCACTGGTTTAAGTATGAACAGGCAAACTTAAATGTGAAAACAATGTGAGTTGTGCTATCAACTACTGCCACTACATTAAGGGGAAAAGCAGGTAGGCCTTTCTGGGACATACCTGGAAACATGTGCAGCTGAGAATGCATACCTATGCAGCTGGATTAGTAAATGATATTTTGACAGACTGACTGATTACACATCCTGGCACTTTACGCACTCTTGAATACACATTAAGACAGGGGGAAGCAAGCCTAGCAGCTGACTTGACATCAGAGCCTACCCTGGTCCGGTGAGTTCTGCTCACACTAGGTCTATTTCAATGACAGGATCACGACTAATGCAGAGCAGCACACATCAGGATCTGGCAAGGGAGTAAGATCTTGGCCTGAAAGCACATCACACAGTGGGCATGGTCAAGGATCATCTCCTGGGCCTTGGAAGAAGGGGTCTTTCTGCGCACCCTTTTCTAATTTTGATATATACACAACCTCAGTATTGTTTGTGTATTCTATTAACTAATAAATTTTTGGGTGAGTCTCCAAAACAATGAATATTTGATGTGTTGGCAGCAAAGAGCGCTGGATTATGTGAGTAACCCTGGCCGATATACCACAATTACATTGACATTATGGAAACAGCTAAGAACACTTTTTACATTTATGCTTGGAAATCAGGAGTTTTATGACTTCAAGGATGGTAACGCAAATTTGGGAAGGATGGGAAAATTTTGGGAAGGATGTTTTCACTAGCTACACTAACATTGTAGCTCCTTGTGTAAATGTTGCCAGGCACTTACATCACATCAAAATCATCTTGCTCAAAGGCAGAAATTACGATCAGAATCGTATGAAGTGTCTCCCTTCAGCATAATTGCACTACATGACTAATCGCGCTTGCAAGTATATCAATCAAGTCAATCCGGTTGCTTGATGTCAATATATTGTTGGTTATGATGGTTCTTTTTGACTCACAACAGCAGTGAGATACATCACATATTACTGAAAATATGGAAAGATGAATTGTATGATCTCCGAAGATGAACTGATTAGTGATTATGACAATTCAGTTACATGATAAATCTTGATTACAATTTTTTTTTTTTTGACTCACAGCAGCCATGAGATATATTATGTATCTGTTAAAATATGAAAAGATTAATTGGTAAGTAGCACATGCACATCCCACACTGCTTACTTTGATATTGGCAATAACCTCTCAAATGATTTCTCATGCAGTTACAGTGTCATGGGAAGCTTCTGCACACACACAACATCTGTTGCCTTGGTAACGATACATTCACTGACAGACGTATATCCATTCCACTATACAGATAAAATACTTCAGCTCTAGACGTACTGCAAAATGGTCTTTGATGCACAGGCTTGCTCATGTCATTAACATATTGTCACACTAAGACAACATTCTGAGATGGTTGGTTTGAATGCAACGCTTCATGTCCTTGTGTAAATAAATCATTTGAATCACACCGCAGATTTTCAGTTTGCTTGTGTTTTGCTTTCTACCTTGGGAGTGAATGGATTCCACACAAGAGAGCTGCCCATATTATCTGATGAAAGCAGTGGGCAGAGTCTACTAATAGCTGCGGAGTACTAAAAGTGACCAACACTCAGTGTGCCATAAAACCTCCCAATGCCTTGGTAAAATACAGCAGCTTACTCTCTGAGTGCTTTGGTTAACTTGGAAGAAAGGTTTGCATAAGACACTGTCACCACTACCATCATTCATTCCCCGGCCTCTTGTGCAAACTTGACAACACGGTCTAACCATCAAAGCCACCAAGAAAAACTTTTAGAAGTTGAACACATAATAACTATGTTACTTTGTAATCACAGTCAATGCAATTACCCGTGAAGCCTCGAGAAGGTTATTCTGGCTATATAGGGTATAATCTGTACGCTACATACATTCATAGACTATTGCAAAATAATATCTGTCATAAATATGAACCATTAACCCTATTCTAACTGGGCTATTTGAGACCAAGTTTTTACTGGGGGGGTCAATTTGACCCCCCTTCAGATCTCGGCCGCCGATCGCGCGATCGCCGCAAAATTTTGCCTGAACATAGAGCCGGATGTCAACTACAAGATTACATGGTCATACAATAGAAAAATTTTGATTTCATATTTTTTAATAAATTAATTATGCAAATTAACGCATGAAATCATATTTTCACCTATAACTCCATCAAAAAGACTGAAGGATTATCAAATTTTTGTGTCAGAGTTCCTCAAGACACATCAAATAATTTTCTAGTAAAAAAATAGCGCAATCAAAATCATTTTCTTTTGTTTTTTATTGTTTTGTTAATTTCTTATGTATTTCATTGTTTTTTCAATCTTTTGTTTTCTATTGTTTTTTTGCAAAATTTGTTGGAGGCACTTTTTAAAGCTTATCTACATTAGAATTGATTTATTTCAATGGTTAAAAGTTGAAATAATCTAATTTATATCAATTAAACAAAAAAACACAGTTTGCATTGGATTTGCACACGAAATCATGAATTCGAGCGTTTTTCGGGTTGACATGCATATGCAAAACATTGCATAACTTCAGAACGGTGTACCCGGACGTCACAAATTTGGTCTCAAAATATGTGGGAGACTCGAATGAAAAAAGTCATGAAACGACGCGGCAAAATCTTTGCGCGTTGCGGAATCATGGCGCGAAACGTCGAGGGGGGGTCAATTTGACCCCCCCCCCCCAGTTAGAATAGGGTTAAACATTGATCACTGATCCATATACTATTTTTGGGGTATGCTGAAATACTCCACAGCAACATGTGTGTGATGATATAAGGGGCACATCTAGTAGACTCAGTCTGTTCTCAGTGCATAAAGGCAGTCTTCTTCTTAACTGAAATAGGTGTTAAACTTTTGATCTCACTACAAAATACAAATGAGCTTCTACTCTAACAGTCTTCTTCTTGTTCACTCAAACAGTTCTTGGCTATTTGGAGCCAGAACTTCAGAATTCTCTTTTGTTTTTTCCCCCATGGCACTTGTGTATACAAAGAGAAGAGTCAGTTTATTCTAACACATTGTCATTTCATTCTGAAATACTAAATTTCAACCGCAGTTTGGCCACTGACATGCAGAGCGATGCAAATTTTACTAATAATGTGTGCACAGGCAAAGGCTTAAGGGGAAACATCAGATCAAAATTGTTGCCTAAGAATGGCTCCCCTTCACATACACATGACAGTCTAGGAACTAACAAGCGGGACTACGACTATGGTAGACTTTCATTGTGGGGAAAGGTTCTAGGTCCATGGCGAGGAGACTTTTTCTTTTGGTCTATCTCAGCCACTTGCTTGGCACCCACTGCTCCTGCGTCTGGACTCGCGAGATGACCGACTTGAGCTCCATGAACGTTCGCTGCAGGTTGTCGTTGACGATGGTGTAGTCAAAGTAGTGCTGGTACATCGTCTCCATGCGCCTACCGACCTGGATCATGTTCACGAGGTCCTCGTCCTGAAAGGCAAAGCAGAGAAGGAAAAGCATCCAAATGATAAGTATATTTTGAGTCTTTTTTTAGAAGCTGGTTATTTGCACTCTCTACCCACTTCCCATCCTCACTCAACCCTCCTGATCCTGAAACTGCAATTAAAGACCTAGTAGCGTGGGGAGAAAATTGATCTTCAATCGGGGGGCCGACTTTTTATTAGGATTGTTTTGTTTTACTTTGTTTTTGGATAAATCATTGTTGAAAAATTATCTATTTACTCAATCCTATTTTTCTTTTTTTTGGTTATACTACATGTACATAATGCTGTATTTTGATTTAATATTTTTTTCTTCTGTATTGATGCGTTTAGAAACGTCAATATTAAGTGCTATATAAGTGTTATTTATCATTATCATCATCATCATAATTATATCTCAGCCATTGCAAAACTGCTTTCCATCGAATAAACTTTGAAATCCTCTCAGAATTGCATGCTCTTTAACATTTCATAAAGCGGTTCCTAAGTATCTCGCAAAAAATCATAAGCTGAATCCTTGTCTCAACCAATACTATACCATCCCTTTAAACTCAGTGGGTACTGTAAAGTCTCCAGCATCACAACATACCATGAAGGGTCTCGTGTGCGTCTTCTCCACGGTCACCATGGCTTTTTGTGACATTCTTGTGGCACGTAAGGAGTCAAGCGAGGGCGGTTTGACGTATATGACGTAAGGCTTCAGTCCAGAGTTCTTTAAGATCTTCAGGGCCTGCAAGAGACAACACATCATAGTCAGCGAAAGGTGAAGCAGATAAACTTTAATGGAAGACAGCACAATTCAAGGCACACAAAAGAACAAACAAACACAAGAAAACCCCACTCTGTTCAAATGGCAATTCTGATAACTATGTATGTAAGATGTATGTAAGATTTGTCTCAAAAACCTAAGAGATATGCCTACATTCTTTTTTTCTTAAAGAATAGTAGAATTGCATGTTGCAAATAATATCTGTGGTAGTTGTCTCTAGTTATACTGACTCAGCAATAAGCTATGCTGCACAGTATCAGGTATATATAAAATCAAAAGCATTTAATACATATTTTTATTTGTACTTCAAATTGAACAAGGTCATCCTGAATTAGTTGCATTTCAGTAGATAGCCCAATAAGGATTGTGAATACATTACAATGCTTTGCAATTTTAATAGGTGGTGCAGAGGGTTTCTGTCATCACACAGATCTCAGAAGAAGATGAAATCCTCTTCAATCACCAGCAATGCAGGTGATATAATATTGTAAATGCAGAAATCAAATGTCTGGTACTTAAACAATTCCCGGAGTAGAGTCCTCCTACCTGTGGGTGCACACACAGCAAGCACGTCCGACCCTCATCGACCAGTCTCTTGGTTGCTAGGATACTGGTGCCATAGAGATGACCCTTGTACTCCCCGTACTCGATGAGGCGGTTTTCCTGAATGGCGGTCTCCATGACGTCACGGGAGATGAAGTAATATTCAGTGCCGTCTTCTTCCATGATCCGTCGTGGCCTCGAGGTGTCTGCAGTCACGTCACAAAATGAAAATTTTAGCACCATACAGAAAACTTTTATCAGTTGGGGATGATAATAATATTCCAGGAGGTTACAGTTCTACCAACCTTTAATCTCTTCAAATGTAAAACTACCTTTGCAAACACTTTCTTTTGCTTGATACTTGAACCATCAATTAACCACTAAAAATTTCCCATTGCAACTGCTAATCCTTTTGGAAACTATCATCTAACTCATCTTAAATTCCCCACAAATCTGTGAAAGTCAGACAAATTGGTTTGAAATTATATACTTGCTCTCTTTTCTGTTATTGTGAGCTACACTCAGTTTTAATTTCCACAAATCTTTAAAAATATCAGTTTTTCTCATTGAACTATGTGCATTTCTCTGAAGTGCCAAAAAATAAAGACAATTATTTGCACAACACTTTCCATTCATCATAATTGAGCAAAATTAAATCCCACATCACTGGCATTGTGTTTCCATGTTCAACTTCAAGACTTAAAGGGATATTCCAGACGATTTTCATAATTTCACATCATATAATACATAAACCGACAACTCCATGTATAGATTTGTGGAATTTTTTGTGGTTCTTGAGCAGAGAAACAATCCTTTGAAAAACCTTAAACAAATAACACTGAACAAGGATGATGACATAAGAGGTTCACATATTTCAGAAATGTAGCAGTGTAATTCCATTACAATACTGCTTGCTTGCGAGTTCACCCTTGTATAATCTATGCATACCTTCTTCTTTTGTTCTGCTTCCTTGAGCCCCATCTCATGCATTCTTATGGTGACTCTGCCATGTCATCATCCTTGTCCATTGCAATTTGTTCTAAATTTTGAAACTATTCTTATTCTTCATCCCAATTATTATAAATTCTGAAACTCTGTCCTCAGTATAACTAATTAATATTTGTTAAAATGTAAAAATCTGAAAATCATCCGGAGGTCTCCATGAATATCATATGAACAACCCACAGAGTGCAGGGGAGATGATATCTATGCTCCTGCCCCAAAATTAATGCATCACTACCGTATAATTCTTATACTACCTATCATAAAACATGGTAGTGGGACATTTATATTCTAATATCAGAGGTGCTGTTTCACCCTCATGCTTCTGCTTGAAAAGAAAAAAAAACTGATATGACAGGCACTGTAACTTACGGGGGATTGCACTTCCAAAGGTATCAGGATCACAGGCGATCAGTCTCCTCTTTAACTCATTGCGTCCCACGCCAGGTGGACCTAAAAGATCAAATATTAATAATAGTTGTACATCAATCTTATCTACATAAAAGCTGTTTACAATTCAACATGTCAGGAAATGTCTTAATTTGTAGATTACGAATCATCTTCCTTCCTACATTAACATGCGCAACAAAATTCTATTTGTTCGACATTACTGTATGCACATTTTACAATGCCACTTTGAAAATCTTACAAAATAAATTGAATGCAATTACTGAAACTGAAAGTCGATTCATGAGGTTGGTGAAAGGCTGAAAGGAAATAACAATGAGATGCTTTCTTGTACATGGTTCAAGAGCTATATGAGAAAACACAGTGACATACATCTGTACCTCACCACCAGATAATTGTAAGTTTTTTGTATATACATATTGGTGTAAACATAGCAGTAAATACAGGAAATGGACAAAGTCCAATCGAAAAGGATTTGTGTTGGATATAATCAATGCATCTAAGCCTTCACTACGTAATCATCGCAATGGCTCCGAGCTTCAACTAATACATATAGTTACAGTTGTTCTGGGCCCTGACGAAACAATCTATATATGAGTTATTGGGCCATATCTGAACAACAGCTATATTTGACCTGGGCTTTGACTAAACCATAAGTACTATGTGCCTTGTTTATGCTCCCCATCTTCTATCAATGAGGACAATGGGCAAATATATAGTTCTGATAACTTTCTTGATTTTAATTAAAAAGTACAAGAGAGGATATAAGACTTTGGCCTTGTCTGAACTAACATTATAATGGGATGGGCCCAATCTGAATCCTACAAGCATTATTCGCTTCGTATCCAGTGGAAAAGGCACTCTAAAAATATCATATAAGTCTTCAAGCAATGGACCTGTGCCTCATTCAACCAATGAGTGACAAGGGCCCCTTGTGGTCCTGCACCTCAACTTACCAATAAGCACAATGGGCCTGGGCCTTGATGGACTAGCCTTGTAGAGGGAGACCTCCTCGTAGGTAACCACCTCCTCTGTGTCGTAATCTTTGTGATAATATTTAGATCAGAGAGGCACATGTTATCATTCATAAGGGTATTAGAATTCATCTATAGTTACTGGTATAGCACAAAAACAACCTGTTTTATATGATGATGATGAACAACATTTATATAGCACAATTTATCTGTCAAAAATATTACAAAAACTTTATGAATTGCATCATACACTCTTCTACATACGATATACAAATAAATGACAATGCAAACCATGCTGTAATTCATTTGCTGCGCACATTGATTTACTATCATTAACCAATGATAACTTTTTCAATGTTTATCTTTCATACCATTTATCAACAGTAATTACAGGAAAACAAAATTATGAATCTTCATAACTGTTTAATTTTAAGTTAATTTGAGTTGGTATTTATGGGGGCTGCTACATGCTTTAAAAAAAATCCATTGTTATTACAACTATTCTTTGTTATTTTTGAAATGTCAAAGGACCTTACAATCATGAACTAACTAAAACTCACTCGATCAAAAATGAACACATATTCACACTTTCCTTTCTCCACATACAGTTTCAATATCAGGGCTCAAACCTAAGTTTGTGTGATGATCTGAGCTAATGCTTGAGAGCATACAGGGTGATTGTGTGACCAATTATTCCAGACAAATTTAGACAATTTCTCTCAAAAATACACTACAGTGTCAATTCCAAAACCTTTCCGGAGCTACAGCCCTGGGTTGTGTCAGTTTGCCTCCAGAATCCTTACCCCAATCCAATGTGAATATGAATTCACATGGGGATATATGACAAGCCATGTCTAATCAAACAAGGGTATGAGGGTCTACACCAGTTTAAGACCTGTCTAGGAGCTTTGCAACACTAAGACAATAATCCTACGTCTAGACAGTGTATGTTTAAAGGTATGTTCCCTCTCAAGAAAATTGGAGCAAAAGCTTCATGTACATTTCAAACTCACATATTTAATGACAACGAGAAAATACACTTACAGATACATCAAACTTCCATTTTTGTTTTGTTTCTTCTTTACCTTTGACAAGCACACTTGCACACTTACAAAGTACCAGGAAACCTACCTTCGTTCTGTCTGGCCTGGTACATCACTTTCTTGACTTTCCTCTTGTTACTTCTAAAGCTGCTTCTGGCACTTATTCTTACACCTAGAGGAAGAACAAAAATACCATATACAGAATATACTAGTCAAGAAATCTGTGTAGACAGAAATTGTATTATGAAAGAGAAATTTGTAAAATGCCAAGGTATTACAAGTTTTTTTTTTTTTTTAATGTGTTTTTATACCTATATATGCTTACGCAATAATGCCACATCACAACATGCACATAAGCGACCCCAGGATAAATAGAGAACAAACCTGGTAATCTATGCATTCATATAATACAATTTCACTGACAATCTCTCTCTAGCAAGATAAAACTGTGCACACATGACATGTCTCTGTAAATAATCTCAAAACCCTTCTATTATTTGTGCTAGAATGCATACATTCCAATGAAACACTATTATTGTGCTTGTGAGCAACAAATGATTTAAACAAGAGACCACATAGATCAATGTGCAGAAAAATGAATCCATTCACTTAAAAAACAAAACAGAAGACCCTCAGTAAGTGCTCTCAGTTAAGGGACAGCAAGGTGGCTTAGTTGGTAGCACATCTGCCTTTCATTTGAATGGCCTGTGTTTGGGTGTGGGTTCAAATCCAGGTGAGTCTTACTGAGCAATGTTGTGTAATTTCATACTGTCCCCTCCAATAGAGGCAAAACGCTCTGTCCCTTGGATAGGACATAAAAGTGGAGGTCCTGTGTGTGAGAGAGTCAGAACCCATGCATGTAAAAGATTTAATCTCATGGGTCTAGGGCAATTACCTCCTAGGCAATTACCCCAGACCCTTTCCCTGACCCTAATCCTAATCCTAAACCTAAACCTAACCGTAACCCAAACTCTAACCCTAAACCTAAGCTTTATTCTAACCTTATCACTAACCAGTATGTAACCTTGAGGTAATTGCCCTCGGGGGGTGATTGCCCGATACGCATTTAATTCATTCATCACAAAGAGCAGGGTGCATACTAGATTATTACCTAATGAGGTGGTCCCCAGTCCCCACCTCCTAAAAGTACATTCAACTGGACCCCATGAAAGACCAGCAAGTGCAGCTGAATATGAGCTATCCAGCCATTCTTGCCAGATGGAAAATAAAACATATTAAAACAAACAAACAAACAAACAAACAAACAATGTACTTACTACTGTTCTTGAATGACAAATCCAGAGAAGTATTGCTCCCTAGATTACCGTTGATGGTGGTACGTTTGTTGGCAAGTCTCCTGCAGCAATAAAATCAGAAATCAAGACAAGAACCAAAGCTATCAGTTATTTGACAGTGACCTGAAAATACTGCATATATCTTTAACAGAAATTTTGTCCTAACCTATCCAGCTTTAGATAGGAGGGTTACTACTACTACACACATGATGAAACACTTACTAAGCTGTACCAAGAGTGTATAGCATTGCCTTGACCTTTGGCATCTCTTATAGCTGCCTGGGAATGAGCGGATAAAAGAATGAGAAAGAGACTCTCCATCCACAGGCATCTCCTGAACCAGAGATTTTCCTGCCTGGCCCCCCAGCAAAGTGGAGACTTTTATCGCGGAAAATATTTGCACAATGTTGTGTGCAGGTAGCACACACCACAGGTAGCACACACCACAGGTAGCACACACCACAGGTAGCACACACCACAGGTAGCACACACCACAGGTAGCACACAACACAGGTAGCACACACCACAGGTAGCACACACCACAGGTAGCACACACCACAGGTAGCACACACCACAGGTAGCACACACCACAGGTAGCACACACCACAGGTAGCACACACCACAGGTAGCACACACCACAGGTAGCACACACCAAAAGCACGAAACATGATGCTACTTGCAGCTGACGTCCAGGTTCTAAGGTTATGACTGTAGATGTTCTCTGGTCCTATCTTAGCCTTATCTTTATCATATATATGGCAAACTTAAGTTGGGTGAGAAAAAGCTAAGTTTGATTAAGCTGGAGAAAATACATTTTTAGGGGAGACATACTCAAACTCAAGCGGGAGAGTGGGAGATTTACAGAAAAATGGCCTAAAGCCCACCACACACTATACAACTCACGACTATACGACTATACAACCTTAAGACCATAAGACCAAGTCGTACGACCTGCTAACGCACACTATACGACCTGACCTTACGAGTACGCTTACGACTGTCCTGTCTTCATTACCTTTTACAAATGAGTATTAAAGTGCATGCAGTGCGCACTGTGTGTGCTTGCATTTTACTGTATCTTGATCGGCTGAAAGCACACGACCGGTCATGGAAATCAACAAGTCAAATCTCTATGACTGGCGCTAAGACCCAGTCGTCGGACTGGAAACTGGCAAGACTGGTGACGTCACACTTCCGGTCTTAAGGTCGTACGATCGGTCGGATCGTATAGTGTGCTGCGGGTTTGAAAGCGGAGAGTTTGTGTCTCAGTATTGTACAGTATAACATCACTTGACTTGACCCCACTGACCTCTCTTGGAGCTGTCTGCCAGGAATGAGGCCAGCCCTGAGCCCCTTGTCTCCCATCTTCTTAGCCTGCCACCAGTGTGGGTCATCCTGGTCCACGATGTGCAGGATGTCTCCCTTGCGGAATGAGATGCTGGCATCCGGGCACGGATTCAGCTCGTCCTTGTACGGGTCGTAGTCAAAGTGGGCCCGCATTTTGACCTGCAGGGAGAGTGGACGGAGGACAACAGGCATTTAGGAAGATGCTGGATTGTGAAGTAAAGCCCATTTCACATTAGGATTGCCAGCCCCATTTCGGTGACACAGCCCATTTCATACTAGGATGGCTATCCCATTACATACCAGGATTGCCATTCCCATACCAGTGCCACATCCCATTTCACACTAGGATTGCCATCCCCATTCAAGTGTTACAGCCCACTTCACACCAGGACTCCCATCCCATTCCAATGCCACAGTGCAGCATATTTCTTCACTAATTGTTCTATTTTGTGATGACTCAGAACTCTGGAGAATATAATGATTATACTAGAGGGGGAAAACTAAGACAGAATCAGGTCTACGAGGTGCTGATTACTCCAACATATTCAGAACAGCGCAGTCACAGAAGGCTTAGTCATTTTAGCGTATCATTCCTGGCAATGATTTCTATCAGACCAATGTAGCTAAAATTTGCCTACATCACCACAAACTAATCATTCGTAATTCCAATTCTGCTACAGGTTGCCACAGCAGAATACATTTCATGATCAACACCGAGTGTGATGTGATATTGCTTAGTACATTAGTACACGGCATTTAAAAAGCTAAAATAAATGTCTAAAATGGGAATTCATTCAATAGAAGATGCAAAAATTAATGAAATGCATGATGCAAGCATTAAGGTATTCAGTCCTTCCACACATATTTACCTTTAGTCTCCCATTTCATATGTGACCTGTTGCCAAGAAAGCCTATTTTAATCACCAGAAAGCACTTATTCAACTTTGATATTCTTGAATTACCCAGATTCCAAGCTGATAAAATCATACGCCACGCTTAGTCTTAATATCAAACTTATACAGAACAATGTTAAGAAAGCTGCCCTCCAGACAGAAAAATTTGGCGATAATTGCCTTGGAGTGTAGGTATCATGAAGTGTGCAAGGGAATAGTGCATTTAAAGAAGAAGATAGTTTGAAACACCCCTGGAACAAGCCTCGTACAAGCCAAATAGGTACAGAATTCAGAGACATCCTTAAACTCTAATAAGGCACTATTTGATTTCATATTTTTTTTTTCTTTTTTTTTTTTGCAGTTTCTCTGCTTAATTGTCATTGACTTTATCTGGGCAATGTAGCGACTGGTCACATATTTTTACAACAGCCAAATTTAATACATGTTAGCTGAACAGGCCTCTGATGTAACATGCTGGTTAGTGGCCGAGTTTAGTCCGAAGCAAACAAACCTTCTTGGCATCATCCAGGGTCGTGAAGTCCGCTGCCGACCCATTGGCAGCAGCGCCGCCCAAGGCAGGAAGTGGTGAGCTGTGAAAGTTCAGCTATTGTGTGACGTGCAGTGATGGAGGAAAGGAGGAGGAGGTGGTGGAGGCGGGATGGGCGGGGAACCAGCGGGCGGGGGAAACGGGCGGGGCAGTGACGGGCCACGTGCGGGGATCGATCGGGAAAAATTGGTCATGTGATTAGTGAGAGTGCATACAAATGGTATTTCCATGACAAAACTAGATACGTGGTACACAACAACCAGTCAAGAGTCTCATCGCAAAATGGGCTAAAAGTGCCATTTTTAAACATTTTAAAGTATGTCCATCATCAGATAGAGCAACATAAAACCTTTCCAGTGATACATCACATATAACATAATAGAATTCCAGAAGTTATGATCAAAATGATTCCATATATTCTTTTATAATCTGCATTGTTTTTAGCATCTTTAATTGCAAACATCCCAACTTAGCAGGAATGGATTTAGCTCATTTTGCAATAAAACTGTTATTGTAACATAATCACTGGTGTACAGAATTGACTAAGTTTAAAAAAGTTGGTAAATGTAACTGAATGTGAAAAAAAAAAACCATAAAACAAACAGACCCAAAAATAGTGCCACGCTCACCTGCATTTCAGGGCAAATTTGATGTGAATGCACTTCCCTACGGTGCCCCTTGATAGTATCCTATTAGATACCAAATTCTCACTAGCTTTTCACAGGGGCATATGGACATTCACTCTTTTCACGTAATTTGTGACAAGCAATTTCTTGTATTTCACTGATTTAGAGATTAAGAGAAAGGAATAATTGAAGGGCCTTCAAGGATCTACATATGGTCAAGTTAAAGGCACTGTAAAATAAATGTCAAGCTCAAAGAAAGAATTTGAAGAACACAAGAGTTTCAAAGGCCTTTGAGAATGGTAGGTCAACAACAAAACTCTACTAGATTGACAGGATTTTTAAGGCCATGTAAGTTGGAAGTTAAGCAATTAACAAAAAAGTTTAAACTTGAAAAGAAAAGTTCATAAAATTGAAGGTTTAACAAAAGAGCTCTATACTTTCAAATGGGCAGATTAATTGAGAGGATTAGAGCCTGCAGCTCAGGTGAGCTCGAAGAAGAAGAAGAAGAAGAAGAAGAAGAAGAAGAAGAAGAAGAAGAAGAAGAAGAAGAAGAAGAAGAAGAAAAAGAAGAAGGAGGAGGAGGAGGAGGAGAAGGAGAAAGAGAAGAAGAACAGAAATCCATATTGGTGGTTCTTTACCTACATGTGCACAAGAAACCTATATTTTCTCATTTCAAGATAAATAATAGCTCTATACGACTGTCTTGGTGTTACATGGCATTCTCTGATGTTTTGCATTTTGTTTAACCCCATTTGGTCAATATACATCCTTCCTGGGGGCGATTGTCTACGACTAGAAACATGGACTACTGTGAAAGTAATTTTTTTTTTTCTCAGCCTGGTATGATGAATTTTGTGTATTTTTAATTTTGTAGACCA
The DNA here is from genome assembly GCA_033980235.1 of Diadema setosum. Classification (NCBI taxonomy): domain Eukaryota; kingdom Metazoa; phylum Echinodermata; class Echinoidea; order Diadematoida; family Diadematidae; genus Diadema; species Diadema setosum. The sequence continues at coordinate 19,301,555 of CM067080.1, forward strand.
TCACAACAATTGAGCAAACACTTCAAACAGCCGCCGCTGCTCAGGTGGCTAAGGGCTAATTTCCACTTCTACAGTATTGCCATAATGTAAAATCAACAAAATGTGTGTAAAGTGAAGCATACAGTGTCTGTGTGAAAGGCACTGCAGTCCTAAATTTAAGAGTTGAACATTAATGCAACCAAACTGAATAGATGTCACTTCCTTCATGTCCGATTTGACCTCTGACCTCTTATTCTTCACACAGACTGAGCAAACCATCATCACTTTTAATCAGTTGTTAAAAAACATTGTATTATGAGGAGCATGCTGCTATGTTAATGCTTTCAAGATGCAAACTCATTCAGTGGCACAATTCACAGGCAGATAGCTACTTCATGTTCTACAGTTGTCTCAATGTCTCCAAGCTCACATACACTCAAAAAGAAATTGGATATATGTATTTTTTTTCTACGTCATGACTCTGCGCAACATTAATCAAGGACACTAAGTTGTAACACATCCTCCGCGGAAATTGATTCCCTCATGTTACTCTTGGGGCTAAGAACATATCCAGTCACTTTGCAACACTGGAGAGATTGATTTCTGTGCGTGCTCTGCCATATCGGCATGATCAATGAGGTTATTTTGAGGTGCAGATACGGCACCATGCTAGATGTGTTGAGAATTTCAAATGATTATATGCAAAATTGTTCTTCTACCTAATACATGCTTCACTAGATTGTCTGATTTCCCTCCAATACTTAATATATCTTTTGTTTTTGCTTCACAGGTTCTACATCCAATCTCTCTGTCTTGGAGAAAACATAATCACTGAAATTTTCAACTATTATCATTATTTTTTTTTTGTACCCTCACCTGGCTGTACTGGCTCTTTTTCGTGTCCACATCAGCTGGAATCAACTTGAACGTGATCGATCCGTCCAGGGAAGCCTTTCAGAAAGAGAGGGGGAAAAAAAATGACCACATCAACATCAAATTCAGAGTGAATTCACATTTTTAAAACTTAGAGTAAGAGTCAACAATCACAATGCCTTGTCATGGATTACTACACAAACTTACATTGTACACATGTACTTGTGCACGACAGTTGCCCACAACACAAGGAGAAGTGTAACAATGAAGATGAACAGATTGGATGTCGTTAAATAAAAATGCTAACAGCCTCTGGTTTAAGAATAGTATTGAGGTCACAGATGTACAAATTGTATGTACTAATTTGTAATTTCAGTGTAAGGCATTTGCACTGGACAATGTTAGCAGTTTGCTGCCAACCTGAAAAAAAATTCATGTACTATGTTTTCACTGTTTACGTGCCCAAACACATAGGATAATTTGCCAAGCACTATCATCATTATTCAGTAATCCATCCAAACTTGACCTTGTTGTACAGTTTACAAGCCCACTCAAGTGTAGCAGTGTTCCTCAGTCTATCAGAAATGACATGGTGACACAAAAGGGATTTGGAGGATTAGTTAATCTAAATCTATTAATTGATGATTAGTTTCAGGGCATCTGTGCCCATCGGGGAAGAAGGTACAAATGTACACCAGTGGACATGCCAATCGATGAACAAAAATAGAGTAAGGGTTATAGACAGTGTGTTGAGGGCATTGTATGCCACTCCAGTCTGCAAACAATTTTTTTCACAATACCCAACGTTCACATTTGAGTAGCCACTGCAGAAGTGTTTGTGTAAAAGTCTGTAGCTGCTGGGAGTGGGTTATAAATAATGTAAAGCACACACACACACACAATGTTTCACTTTGTGTAGAGGAACAAATAGATTGGGCATTTCTGGGTTTGGGCAGCTGATGTGAGGTGCATCAATTCTCGGCCAGGAAATGAGGCTGATGACTGTTCAATAGATGCAACCAAAAAATAGAGAAAAACATGGCTGACAAACATTTCGCGAGCCACGCTCCTCGACGACCGACCGACGACTGGGGAGCACAAAAAACGGGTTGGGCTGACCCTGTATTCCCCGAAGGCAGGAAAGAAGGGAGGGTCCCTTTCACAAGACACTCACACACAGCATTCAGTGGAATGATGGCTCCAGGATGCGAGCGTACACCGCACGCAGACAATAAAAACTTGGGAGCTGAATTGAAAAGAGATGGGAGGGAGTGCAGTCGAGGGACCGCTGCTCAAGATGGCTCTTATAAATACTTTTCTCACCACCAAAATACACTTCACATCTCTCACAAAGAAAGAGAGGCAAGGGCAAGGGCAGAAGGAGGGAGATTTTAAAGGACAGACAAAGAGAATCAGCCAGACGGTGAAGAAGGGAGATGGTAAGACAGAGTGACAGAACGTGAAAACCAGACAGAGATGGGAGATGGTGAAATGACCAAAGAAGGAATACTTGGAAGGAAACTCACAGAAAGGTAACATAAATGTCACGGTGAAGAAGTAAACGGATCAATACCAGAGTGCATCCAGAAAGAAAGAGAGAGAGTGAGAGAGGCCGAGAAATAAACATCTCGGTAAAAAGGATAACGAGATGGAAAAAACAAGAAACAGAGCAGGAGAGAGTACGAAAGTTGTATTACCCCACAAAACAACTTTATACTAAGTCAGTATTTTATGGATGATTGCAGATAGTTGACTATTTCAGATGTTGGTTACCTTTACACAAATGAGTTTAAATGGGCAGATGGCATAAAGGATGAACCACACAGACTAGGAGATGTAGTGATTGATAGCACTGTCTTCTGATCATCATAGCATGACCCCCAAAAGAAATGATATTTTGATGCAGTTACACATGTCCCCCATGAAGATTTCACATCAAGATAGCACAGAATAAGAAATGGCATGACAAAAGATAGAAGAGAGATATATATACACAGAAGTAAGAAAGAAGGAAAGCATAAAGTGAGAATATATAGAGAGAGAAAGAGAGAGGGGGAAGAGAGAGGGAGAGAGGAAAGGTACAAAGATAAAAGAGAGAAAGAGATTGGGACAGAATAGACAGAGAGAGAGAGAGAGAGAGAGAGAGAGAAAGAGAGAGAGATACAGAAGAGAAGGAGTTAGAGAGGAGGGGGAGAGAGCATCCTAGAAGAAATGAAAGTGAATCCAGGCAATTTCCCCGCCTTCCTGAGCCCGAAAATTCAATTTCCACTGACATACTGTTGTGATTCGGCGCGGTTTCATTTCAGTAATTTTATCCACACCAAAAACTCCCAACTCCAGCTTCGCAACAGCCAAACAGCATGTCACCTCTGAGGCTTTCATGTATAAAGTTGAAAAGAAAAAAAGAGAAGAAAGAAAGAAAGAAAGAAAGAAAAAAAAAAGATATGAGAAAGTAGCCGCCGGTGTTCACATCTGACAAACTTTTGACAAAAGAGGTGAAGGGAAGACTGCATTGTCCGGTTTCGGTCATCTGTCCAAAAGGATGTATCATCTCCACAGGATTTGTCAAACAATCTTTGACAACCTTTGAGTTATATATTGCACTTTAAATTTCCATGAATATTCTATAAGTGATGCCTTCAAGAAAAAGAAAAAAAAATGAGTAAGACAGAGAGAGAGAGAGAGAGAGAGAGAAGGGGGGGGGGGGGGAGAGGAAGAGGAACACCAGACCTCAGTTTCCTTTCAGAAAAATGTCCTTTCAAAGATATCCAGTTCAATGCATTTTGGAGACAGTTGCTGTGAAAGTACAGATACAAATATAAGGACTTACGCACTCAAGACCAAGTTTTGTTTCTACATATCTCAGAATTCAGAGGGGCAATACAATATTAGTTTTAACAAGTTGATGGGATTCACAAAGTTTCATCAACCCCCCCCCCCCCCCCCCCAGATTCTTGATTTCTGTGCTGGCTGCACAGTTGGCATCCCCCGATGATACGCTGCCCATTCCGTCTTCATTGGCTCTTGGGGGGGGGGGGGAATGCAGGGAGGACCAGCAGTAATTACATGCCTCCCCTAACCCCCAGGGATAGCCCACATCATGTTGATTCATTTTTATCACCAGGCCATGCCACCGACCACTAATCCAATTTTGAAACATTAATTACTTATCCCTGCACACACTGACTCTTCAATTTGACTGATAACACCTTCTTCCACAAAACAAAATTGAAGCTATTCAAAGACAGGAATCTAGGGAACATATTTCAGAAATTAATGCTACATACATATATTTCTAATTACAGAATGTATCAATGTCTGTACATGCCAGTTGATTCTATTCTGTTTGATAATAAGGAAAATTATAAATAAAGTAAGGAGAGGAAGGATATGAGAAAGGCAGCTGAAGTAAACTGAAGGAGAGTCAGGTATAAAGTTGGGTAAAAATGAGATATGCAGCAAAGTTGCATAAACATAAAGGCAGATATATTAAGTTTTATATGTCTGCAGCAACAGAGTCATAACTCACAAAATATGACATTGATAGCTCAGGAGACTCCAATTTCTTTCTTTCTCTCTTTTTCAGGAAGTTGAACTAGACATAAAACGAGCTACAAATCGCCTTATACAGGGGTAACGTAGACAACTTTGAATTGGATAAAGTGTAAGCTGATAATGCAGAGGTGGGCGTCTGCAACACAATATTTTGCCGTCGCACATCTAACGGTACTCCAGCTGGCAAAACTGACAAGTCACTGTGAATTTCATCTCCTCGTAAACGAGAACTTTTGGAAGTTCACACTCGGCTGAATACCACACCCCAACAAGACTGCACACCTGAAATTTAAGCCTCCTGACGGCACGGATAAGGGGTCAATGGTGAGAACTTCCAGTAATTAAGAGGGGACCGGACCCAATGGATAAAATGTATTGGTGATAGCATGATGATGTATCACATCAGCTAAAGCATTCAATTACAGGATATCTGGGCCTAATTTCTTGACTGTCATGTAAATGGCATTTATGTTGGAAGGAAAAATGAACCGAAATTCAAGCACTAACCAAGGTACATGAACTTTCCAATAATTCTCGCATTCTCAAACAAAGTGCTACTTTATATAAGCTTTAATAATCATTTCATCAAAACATAAATGTACAGTGTAGCTTATGTATTAAAGTTCACTATTTGGGAACTGTTGTTTGAGGAGAGTAATTTAGTAATTCCTTATCACGCTCACTCAATTTGACCCGAAATCCTTCATACAAAAACAAAAACAAAAACCACTTTTTTTTTCTTCATGCCAGACTCGAAAGCATCTGCCAGGGTATGAATTACAGATATTTTATCCTCTATAATCACTTTCCTGTAAGCTCACTATATTTTAACAGAAAAAGCAAAACAAAACAAAATAACAATGGAGGAAATCGCTTTTATTCTCAACCATACACACCTACTCCTATGCATCATACTCTTTCAGACACACAAATATATGTATATCAATCCTGTTAAATGACTCAGCAAGAAAGAAATGGCTGGAACTAAGACTATCTAGAAAAAGTTCCCATTAAATAGATGAATTACATTCTATGGCCGTAAGCAACAGTTTGCCTGTGACTATTTGGTGGCCCGGTCTGCTTGCATCTGCGAGGGCACACATAGTCGTGTATTGTATACCCCACATATTTTGCACTGTTTTTATTCCTACAAATTTCACCAGTTGCCTGATAAAATGTATTTGCAAAATTAACAACTCACAAACAGGTTGCCTGATAGACACAAAATGCATATTGTCTCCACAGAGGAAAAAAAAAATGGTAATTTTTCTTTGGAAAAGAGATAATACTCATTTCACATATCGTTCCTGGGGCTTTTCAATCACAATTTCAACCACTCTTGAAATTGTCCTGCAAGTCCTGATTAGCAAAAAATTATGCTCATAAAATGTATGGCAGACATTATATCATAGAATCCAATGCCACTTAATCTGATTACTCTGCAATCCCCTTTCAGACATGCCATTGATTCCTCTAAAAAAAGCACAGTTTTGAAATTTTTTAGGTTAATTGCGTAACTAATCTTCATGGGACGATACAGACATGACAAATGTTTCTTTCAAGGAACGTAACCATTTAAAAACATAAAATATGGGAGGGATTAGATACAATTATGCTTGAATGCGTACATCCTTGTTATTTCAGTGTTGTCACATGTGTGCTTCACTAGACGAGGGACACCTGATAGAAATGGAAATTTAGATGGACTTGGGAAAGGGAGCAATCGATAAATTATGGGCCCACATTTGAATCGCTTCCTATCAGACACTTCTTATCAAATGTTTGCACGTGTGTACAAAGTTTGGAGGTGTGCAAACAAGCTATGATGACAAACGTCACCGCGGCAACCGCGATGAAGAAGATGCGGCAGCTTTTATTTGCTCACCTTCATTAACCTGTCTACCAAGAAAAGGTCCACGAGTCCTTCCCGGACTAGACGTAATCGTAAAAAAACCCAAATTAGGTCACTCGCATCCCCCCACCCAGACATGACGGGAGGAAAAAAGATGATGGTTTTTACGTCAGGAAAAGGAGCGGTTAGGAGGAGACTTCAGCGGCCGTTTTTCTTGGGCAGACAGAGCTCTCAACAGACCATAAACACAGCGGAAAACTGACCAAACACATTACCGCATGAATGCATTAAAAAACTTTGAAAAAGTTTGAAAGTCAGCAGAAATGCAGTTATGCCGCAAAAGATCATTAAGATGTAATGATACCAGGGAAATTATGGAGCATCAAGTTTTGTGATTTAACTATGAAATCATTGGTTGATTGTAATGTGATATTAAATATATCTCATATATTCTCTTTTATGATGTTAGCATTAAACAGACACCCATGCATCATATGCTGTTGTTTTGAAGATATACACTTGCCATTTCTTTTGCTTATTAAAGGAGAAATAAACACAAACATATAACAACAACAAGAAAAACCTCTGCTGGATTGGTTGTGCAACTGAAAGTTCATCTGAAAGAAGGTTTAAGTGAGCAAGATCCTCCAAATGCGGATAAAAGAATCCCTAGATTAGTGATTAGTCAAATGCCAAGGATCTTTGTCAAAGATCTCACAAGAATTTGCATAACATTTCAGCAAAGATAAGACTGTTATATAGATAAAGTTCCAGCTGTTTCCTTGTTGTTTTGTCTTCTGTTGCTTTTATTTTTTTTTCATTCTTGTTTATTCATGTATTCAGTTTCTTTTATTTTATCATCATTATTATTATTCTTTTTTTTTTATAGTGAGGAACAAGGAATTTGGGCCCTATGCTGTCATATTACAATGCTTTCACTACTACTGGCAATGTACTTCGGAAGACTTTTCTACTGGCTGAATGAGCACAGCATGCCCTGGTTTTGTGAAATCTAACATTCGTTTCACAGTTTGGGATAAAGCAAAGAAAATTATGAAAAAGAAGAAAGGACAGAGGAGTCATAAGAGATGGAAAGAGAGAGAGAGAGAGAGAGAGAAGAGCTGATACAATAAAACTATGACAAGATATATGTACTAATCTTTGTTCTGTGAAAAAAACAACAAAACCCATGAGAAATAAATTGCGTGGGAGACACAATTGTAGAGAGAATATATGGGCTGATACCGGAATCTTAGAGCTCTCTGAAGCCTTTTTCCTGAGTAATTTTTCGAGATTAATACCTAACCTTTTGTGTGCTTTGAGAGTAGATTGGCACTAAAACCCCTATAGCATTGTACACATATTGCCCAAAGTCAATGAAATGTTAAGAAGTAGATGCAAATATTAAAGATAAGCAATGTAAGAATATGAACAGTGATGAGTGATTCCATTTATTCCACTTTGTATGCAAAAGCGTTTATCTGATAGCACATGGGAAAGTTTCTAAGAAATACTGCGAAGGAAAAAAAAAATCCTGCTTGAATTAGAAAAGTACCATAAAATGATAATAGTGCTTTCCCCCTCCAGTGTTTCTACATCATGAGAAAAGTTGAAGAGCTGGAATCTTAACCCGTTGAGGATGGGTCCCAAGAATACTCGGGCAGGTGTCTATGGGAAATGTGTGTTGTAGCAAAATCAGTCTGTCCTCAATGGGTTAAAGTGGGGATGTGACTTTCAGTGCTTCCAGCGAGAAAAGACTCCTGATTTGGCTTGCAAGGTGATGACGTATTTTTTAATCAAATCATCTCTCCGAAAGCATGAACGCCAAATACTGCTAAGGGCGACAATTAACCCCTCTTGCATTCCGAGTATGAGGCCTTTGTGGAAGGTACTGGCTATCTCAACGCTGGCTTCCACGACCCCCGCAATCACGGTCAGCTAGCCGTCCGTGCACGGCCGCAGAGTTTCGCCCCCCGGCCATCACTGACAGGTTACGTGCACAGTAAATTAGCTGTGATTTCACGTGTGTGTGTGTGTGTGAAAGATAGCACCCGAAGTGTTGATGGGTGCTTAATGAATTTCAGGATATCTCCAGCATTTTATTTCCACTAAGTACTGTAGAATGTGCAATCGTAGAGAAAAATCCATTATTTCTGACATCCCCTCCTCAGCCCTTTGTGTGCTATGGGTGACAATTGACAAAGAAAACCTCATAGCATTGTACTCAGCTGTCCAAAGTCCCTGACACATATAGGGTTAAGGCCCTCTGAAGTCATGACCATAATTAATTTTACTATTCACTTCACCCGCTGCAGACTAGTCTGAAGTACACTCGGGCAGATGTCAATGGGAAATACGTGCTATAGCAAAATCAGCTAATCCTAAACAGGTTAATTTGTTGCAGAGTACGCACATTCATCAGCCCACAATTCTATAGATCTCTAATCATATTCATGCAAAGCAGGAAAGTTCACTTATTGATGGAAATAGACAGATTTTAGCTAAATTTAACAGTTGCTCATGAACACACTTATTTTTGCCTGCCGGTACTCTGATGTGACATGTAACATTAGCCTTGTTATCATAATTATGTGTGCCACTAGAAGAATTTGCATACTAATTCAAAAAATATGCTTGACTTTGGCACTCATAATCATGATTTGTTTACGACCACATAATGCAACTTTAGAACTAAATGAAAACCAGAACAAGAAAACCCCAATAAAATGGCTTCTGGAGATTTAGATAAATATCTTACAATGAGGGAAAGGGCAGATGCAAATAGAATTCAAGCAATCTCTGAACCTTGGAAGAAATGTGGAGGGGGCAGAGAAGGGGGAGCACAAGTGAAGAGGATCAAAATTATCCCCCAATCCTCAAAAAGGATTTGTGGAGGCTAATGCATCTTGAGTGCAGCAATGTGCGCTCGCCACGTCAAACAATCCTCAAGAGTGTGAACTCAATGAATAATAGCATCCCTGCTCAATTTGTGTGTCACTTACAGTACTTGCTCTACAGCACAAACCCATTCCACATCATTTTCAGGGTGTATTTTTTTCCTCCATATATCTGTTTTCAGCTTTGTAAGAAAATTCATTTTGTTCTTTCTGCTTTTAACTGTACCAAATGAGAAGCTTAACTGGGTGTAATTTATTTCCTCTTTCTGTCACTTCACATCACACACAGTACCATGTAGCATGTTCATTTCTATCCCGACCCTATATAATCAATAACTCAGGATAAGTTCTTCTCAAATGTCTTCCCCAATTTTCTGCTCCTCTTATTCTTGCGCGATTTCTATTTTCTTTTACTTAGGATATGATACAATAATACAAATATCATCATATCATAGTCAAAGCAAAGTAAAAAGAAAAAAAAAATGCCTGCCCGCCAGAAGGGCCTTAAGGACTGCGCTAAAAAACAAACAAACCACAAATTGACGATGGTTGTATGGTTACATCATATGTAAGAGCTTCAAAACTCTGTCGCATTATGCCACAAACCAAAATTTGATTTTTGTGGCCAAAATGTTATGCTTAAGCCCTTCAGCCAGGCAGGGGATGATAAATGGTGATGACAATGACACTCCAAATGAAGATTGTTCACAGAGGTACGTACCCTGGTCTTTCTCCTCTGCCATTCTCAACTTTGTTTTCGGTCAGTTGTAACGAGGTCAGCGTGCTTCCCTCCTGCCGAGGTGGTCAAGCGATATGACGACCCTTGCCGTTACTGATGAAATTTGTAATGACCATTGACTGACCGAAGGACATTCAATATTGGATTACGCTCTTCGCTTCTCGCAGACTGGTAATTATCAACCTCTCTTCTCTGGTTTACCTTGATGTCTCTGCTGTCATCATTACAACGTTCATTTACTTTTCAAAACTTATGAAAACACAGTCCTAACCTTCTCCCTGAGTGTAACAGCTCTGGTCTTATTTTCACCAAGGATTTAGGGTTTGGGTTAAGGTTGCAATAGGGTTTTAGGTTTAGTTTGATATGAGAATTAGGATTAGAGTTAGGGTTATATTTTTGGGTAGAATTTAAGTTTGGCTTAGCGTGCAGATATTTCATGGGAGCAATTGTCGCAGGAGCAAATGTCATAGAATCTTTAAAAAAAATTACCTATTCTATATATGTAACATCTCAGGATGCATCTTACTCAAGTTTGTCCTTCTTCATATGGGATGGATATCCACATCAAATTCATCTGATCTTATCCATAATTTCCACTCCATTCTGATATTTACTTCTTCTTCCTTCCTAGTTGATAAAATGTTTTGCTTCATATAGAATTCCTTGCTAGCCCCTCCCCCTTTTCTCTTGCTTCATCTTTTTCTGTGAATGCACTCTGCATGGCATCATCTGGATGTCCTCTCGCACTGAGCAGATTCGGCAGGACTGAGTCAAGACAGTCCTGGCCCCTTAATCCCACTCATTAACATCCACTGTGGGTATGAGCACTGTGTCCTCCCAAGTACTTTTGACCTTCGGTCTGCACTCCTCGGATGTACCAGAGATGGGACATTAACCTAGTTTTCCTTTTTTTTTTTCTCTCTCTGACTACTTCACAAGCCTCAAAGCGTTCACCCCTATGAATGGTAAATAACAACGAGGCACAATTCGTTCTAAACTGAATCCCAATCAGATAAAAGATTTCTAAATGTGAGGTTACGCTTTTGATGCCCTAGAGCCCTTATTAGCACAGAATTTCTTGAAAAGAATAGGTCCACTGTGGTTTCAATGATTCCTTACATGGACACCATATTTTTCTTTAGTCACAATGAAAGGTCCTGTGATTGTTTTTTTTTTTCCCCGAAGCACATGTCATAAGTACAATTCTGTTCTAATTAACCATTCCTGGTCCAATACTTATAAAAACATTGAGGGGAATTTGCAAATGAAAGAAATGTTTTAACCCACAAAGAAATTATTTCCTAGGAATGACTGTGTAGGGTCTGAAGTTAATGACTGCAAAGAATACTGTCCAATGTGAAATAAATACTGTGAAAAAACATGATATATTTGCGGCATGAATTTTTTTGCGAATTGGAACCTACGTCCTTTATTGCGGCATGAAATTTTTTGCGAACTGCCACTGGTATTCAATGCATTTAGTGTAGAAAAGAACTTTCGCGTGCATTTTAATTTCGCGAATCTTCGCGCTCACGAAATTTGCGAAATTAAAATGCACGCGAACATTCCTCGTTTTACAGTAAATGGTTGTAATTCTCCAGTCATCATCATATATGATATTGTGTTGTCGTACCTGATCAACTGCTATTTTACTGAATCAAAAGCGAGAGAAACAACAAAACATAAAAAACACTTGATTTTCAACATATTCATAAAAGTGAGTTAAAATGTGCCCATCTGCCAAAGTTTACACAGCCTTTCTATAATTTGTATTTCAATTTTTTTTTTATCGATGTTGTTTTCCCTCCTTAGAGATACAGCCCCAATCATCACCTTCAAGACATTTTGCACGGAAATTGATGCCTGCACGGCATCGAGGAAGTAATCAATTCAAAGTGAAATCCACTGAAGGATTCAGCTGCAGACGGGACGAGCTACGTGAGTTTTCTTTCCCCACCACAGCTTGTGCTGTTTCTCGGGGTTTAAACATTCATGCCAGTGGAATTCCAAGCACAAAAATATATTGTGCAGGGTAAAAGCGCAAGTGACAGTATTATTGGAAGAAGCATCCAAAGAATAACTAGACAAATTTTGATGCAGAGGGCCAATGCCTACAAACTCCTGGAAGTCTTATCTGACAAACTGTCTTCTCCATCACAAACAAGTCACTGGGCAAGAAGATTCTTTTTAAATAAATGCACAGAGCACACTGCTCTTTCCACACACCTATTTTTACCTCAACATCTAAATTTATTTACAGTTCTCATGTTCAGCTGTGGTGTATGACAGTACAGGGATATTGTTTTGGGTACTAGAAGACACTCTCCATGTTCCTTTATTTCTAGCTTGTATCTAGACTTTACTTATTCCGTGAACAACTCTCAGACTTCAACAATCCTGGCCATGAAACAATCATGATCCAATGTATACTGATTGAGATGACATAGGAGAGTACACATGTGACACGACGGTCATGTGACCAAGGCAGGCGTTTCAAGGGGTCAATCCAAAGCCAAAGTCGTCCAAACACTTGTCATGTCATGTCATGTTGGTTTTGTCCTACATTGTTTCTGTGATGCAATGTCGACTAATCCTGACCATTCACTTTACCATGGGACTTTTATCATCAGGATGTCTTTATTGCAACTTTAATACTCCACTCTGAAAATACTGCTGGGTGCATTGGTCCACAAAAAAAAAAAAATAACTAGTGGAAAGAATGAATACTTGCATAACAGGAATAATGACGAAGAAGGGATAGACTATGATAGTGAGGACCCCCCCCCCCAAAAAAAAAGAAGAAAGTGACATTACGAGATGAAACAATATTTGGAAGAGGGAGACATGGTGTAATAGATGAGAAGGTGATGGGGGCTGATGGGGGGTAGGCAAGGGGGATGGGGAGAGTCAGCCATGGGGGAGGGGAGTGGGGCTGTGTGTGATGACAGGAGATGAGCCTGCAGGATGTGACAATAAACGGGACTCTCCGCACCGATGAGATGTGTGCAGAGAAAACAGACACGCAGACAGACGGACAAACAGACACTCAGGAGTTAGGATGTACATAAATATATCGGTCATAAATATCAGTCATACATAGATGCAGAGACAAGACTAACAGGGCCCATGATGGAGTTGGGGGTTATAGTGGTTCTATGCAAGAGATATGTATGCAGAGGAGCTCCTTTTGAAGTTCATCCCAACATACCCACTCCTATACACAAAGAAGGACCATGTAGAAGAATAGAAAGGAAGGAGAATCACTGAAAAATGGGATAGATGAAATGAAATTGAAGATGCTAACAGTGTGATGCATCGAAGGAGATGGAATGGCACAGAGAGATAAAGAACCAATGTCTGATGAGGGGCATAACCATACAGGGAAGAGAACACAGCAGCACATATGAGAGAAAAAAGGACAAAGAGACAGAAAAAACAGAGGGGGATGTTACAGATATAAAGAGAGAGAAAAAGAGATAAAGACATACATATATTTATAATGATATGTGTGTCTATCTATCTATATTTCTATCTATCTATCCATCCATCCATCCATCCATCCATCCATCCATCCATCCATCCATCCATCCATCTATCTATCTATCTATCTATCTATCTATCTATCTATCTATCTATCTATCTATCTATGATCTATCTATCTATCTATCTATGTATATATGGAGAGAGGGAGAAAGAGAGACAGAGAGACAGAGTGGCAGGTGGAGTGAAAAGATGCCGCGTGGAGCACAGGATGTTGTGAAACACTCCCACATCCCAAGATGGCAACAGGGACGCGAGACCCGATCCCGAGAAAACACCTGTCGCTTCCGGCTGGTCCCCCCCCCCCCCACCTTCCCCCCTTCCTCCTGTTGCTCTAATGAATCACAGGTAGGATCGGTGGCACTCCTGGGAGATGTTTAGCCCGCCGGCGCAAAAACCGTGTCGACATTGTTCGAAAACAGAGATGCTCTCGGGCTTGTCCTGCTGGGGAATCGCTCCTGCCCTTCCCATTGCTGACAAGTAGGACACGTTCCCCGGAAAACTATCATTGCGGCTATCCCACGAACAATTGCACACTAGAGATGGAATTCGTTTGTCTACGAGTAATCCTGAAACAAGATTACTGTGAGAGGGCCAAAAAAAAGGGGAATATCTCTGCGGAAGCCGCATCTGCTGTGTAATCAAGACTCATAAGCCGAAAGAGAAGCTCTACGAATACTTTCTAATCTCGAGATTAAGCTCCGGCGACGTAATCTCCGTCCTGCCCACACTTCTGCTCTGATGTATCTGTTTACATTTGTACATGAATGTGCAGTCATACCATCAGTAATGTTGCTTGAGGAATGAATCATCCAACAATCCAGAAGTTGCCACTATTAGCATGGATGTTCCAATTAAGATTACAAACCACCAAATTTCAGTTCCTGAACAAAGCTTTGGCTTTCGTGGCTCTTGCAAAACACAAAGAGAAATAAAAACTGACCTCTTATGGAAGGAAACAATCAAACAGTAATGTAGACTAACTGAATTCACTAATTTGAGTTGTAAAGATGAGTTTTGAATAATCTGATTTAAATGAAATACATAAATGAGTGAAGCAAAAAGGGAGGGTCAAGTCTAATAATCCTAAAATATCAGCTGACAATGAAATGGGTGTCTCTGCAGCACAGCAGAACAAAGGGAAAGAAATCAAACGTACCAATGTTACAAGCAACAACTGTCTCTCTGCCTCATAGCATGAAGATAAGAACTAGTATTTCATGGTAGAAAAAGAAGACATATCTCACGGAAGAAAATTATTGTTCCATCAAAGTCGGAGATATCTTGAAAGAAAGTTGAAATGTCCCTTCCACGATACTACACTCAGGGCGAGATGACAACAAAATTCAAAACCATTCTTTTAAAAAAAAATCTTATGCCATGCTCAAGGAAAAGTAGTCAAGGTAGATTATCACAGCTTGCAAAAGAGGGCGCCTGCATTCAAGTTTGTCATTGGGACTAACCACCTTTTTGTTACTAACATCTATGACATTTCCAAACCGTGGTCCAGTGAGGCTTAAATGAACTACGGCCTTCCAGTTTTAGAAAACACGATGCAGGTATTCTTGGTATTTTGTCAGGGCCGAGTTGAATAACTTTCTTCCTGTGAGTGAGCCCTCTATCTCTTGAAATCAGACACTCACCAAAAAGTGGGTCACTTCCTCTGGATCATGACCTTTGACTGAAATTCCGTTGACCTCCTGAACTTTGTCCCCAACGTGGATGAGACCTGCAGATATGGTGGTGATGGAGAAAACAAAAGATTGGTGGGGGGGGGGGGAGAGAAGAGACCAAGAATAAGGTACAATGCAGAGAAATTGAAACAGATATATATGAATCAAACGTTGATAAAAAAGCATGGCAGATAGTGAGCATGATGAAGAGTACGCCAAAGATAGACGGACAGATAGGGAGAGAGAGACAGAGAGACAGAGATATGAATATGGAATGCAATTGAACGTGACATAAGAAAGGAAAACAAAATAGAGTGCACTTTACATCAAAACAGACATGAAATCTAAGGTATACACAGGGAATAACTTTCTTGGTATTGCATCGCAATTTGCAATGCATTTTTTATACTGCTGCTTCACAAACTACCTTTTGTGTAGCAGTTTCATTCACCAGCATTGTACAGGATACTATTTGAAATATTATTCATTGCCTGAGACCTCTACTCAAATGCAAGTTGGAGAATTAATCTGCAGTACAGGTGGAAAAAAAAAAGAGAGACATATTAAGTGAAATCTTGAAATGCTGCAAGGAAAAAAACAAACTAAATCAATGTTCCTGAGGAGTTTTATAATGACAAGAGAACAGGTATTCTTTCTTCATTAAGTCCCACTTCTGCAACATGTCTTCAAACATGTTTACAGCAACAGAGTGTTAAAACACTGACCGAGTCCCCTTGGTGACTGCAAACCACAGATTACATTTTACATAACAGCTGTGTCATAAACTCTATCACCTGTCAATCAAGCATGCAACTCCCGATTAAACCTTTCTCTGCCAAAGACCCCCCCCCCCCCCCCCCCCCCCGTTCAGACGCAGGCCAGTTTACATCAAAACTCGATAAAGAAACGATGTATAAAGAATCATCGTATAGCCGACAAGACCATTCAGATGCTTTCTCTGCCTTTCTCTGCCAAAGACCCCCCCCCCCCCCCCCCCCGTTCAGACGCAGGCCAGTTTACATCAAAACTCGATAAAGAAACGATGTATAAAGAATCATCGTATAGCCGACAAGACCATTCAGATGCTTATGTGAACCATTCTGAAAAACATTGTATATAGATATACAGTTTCTCACTGCGCATGCTGTTATGGTCATGAGTGACAGGTGTAGGGTCACCTTTCGTGCGTACTCCCATTAAGCCCCGCCCAGTTATACCGTTCTATGGTGCCCATACATTCAGACGCACAATGGACATGATGGAATGCCGATTTGTTATCGAGTTCTAGTTCGAAACGATGCTTTGACCGTCATTTCGCTATACATCGTTTTGTTATACCTGGTTTCATTAGTCAGCGTTCAGACGTGTAAATTCATCGTATAGCTATACCGTTTTGGTATAGCTATACCGTTCTGGTCTAATCTTTTTGCGTCTTAACACCCTGGACTTTGGACTGTGTGTACAATACGATGAGGTTTTCTGTGCTAATGGACACTCAAAAGCACCCTACGGGTTCAGCTACGTATGCAAGAGCCATGAAACCTGTACTCTACATGCTGACCATACACATGATTTGAGAAACATGGTTGTCAAAAAGTGATTGAAGTTTGCTTTCAGAGTCACCAAAAACAAAAGAAGATTCCTTGATTTGTGTGAAACTCATTTCTAAACATGTTTACAAACATGTCCTTTTGCCAGTCTGAAAGGGTTCCCCAATTTAACAATGACCACAGGATGCTTTGATGCGCACAGGTGCATCATAAAAGATTTGTGCAGACCGGGCGGCACCAGATGACCTCCCGATTAGATGTGAAATTCGGGAGGACACCGTAAAGGCAGAGCCAGGGAAGGAGAAAGTACAATGAGCTGACATGAAACAGACAAAAAATGACAACTGATGGTAACATAAATCAGATGCAAGCAGTCGCTGGAGGCTAAACCTGTTTCTAGCAGTCATCAAAACATGAGTAAGGGAGCCCTTTAGTGATGCTTATCTCAAGCTGTGAGAGGATGTAACTCACAGGTGTGCTTAAAAAGAAAGAATGGAATTTACTGATGATGTTGAATGCGTCACACACCATTATTTGCTACGATGTCTTCCTTCCTATCATTCTTAGAAACATCACAGCGGCATGCGCGAGTCTAATGAAAGAATAGCACGCCAAACGGTAAAAACAATACAAGCTCATTAATAAGACAATGAAACACCTATTCACACTATCGTGAAAGTATTTTTTGGTTGTTTTTGTTTTGTTGACTGTTGTTGTTGTTCCATTTTTTCTCCACTTTTACACCCACTTGGAATACTCTCGAACAGCTGTTGAATGGTACAAAAATCACTATCTTTATGACAAATTTAAAATTTCTACTTCAGAACAGGTCCATTCATAAAAGAAAATACAGGTGATGTAGCACTCAAAACAGTGCAATGCCAACAACGAAGAAACAGTAAAATATTTTCAAATGGAACAGAATTTCTATGACTTCGCAACAAAAAATATGCCAAATGCACTATTTGAGCTCCCACTGACAGAGGTTAATTAACACATCATCTGAGCATCTGTCACCCTTCTTCTGACCCTTTATGGTAAAAGTAATGATGGAATCACATTTGTGATGGCTTTATCATTCCAAAGAAAATAATATGTTTTCCAGAAATAGTGAACTCATATCTTTGTCACACAATAGATTGACTCTGAAACACTGTATGAGGCATGATTTGATTCATCAGTTTTGTTCCATAGGAAAATGCACAACAATGAAGTTCATTTCATTCTTATTTACATACCCTGTAAATTTCTGATAGAGATATAAATGCTTGAAATGTTTTACTATTTAAAATAGTTTTCACACATTGAATTCTACGTTTGAAAGTCAGAATTCTATTTTTTTTCTCCCACTCCTTTTCTCTGCAGTTTGTTTCCCTTACATTTCTGAGGGCATACAAGGTCCATTAAAGAAATGATTTTGACAATTCATGTATCTCACTAGGGGCAGAGATTTGATGTTTTAGTCTTAGACTGACATTTCATGTTTCTCTCACTTAAGATGGACCCACAACAAATGTTTTACATCACTTTGGGGTTTGGGGACATTTTAGGGTTTCTTCAACTCTTCCCCGTAATTCAACCGATGTGTTTTGCTGGTAATTACCCAAGATGAATAGGCACAAAAAACGGTGGGAGCGCCACAATCGCCACCACCCGGTCTGACCCCGCAGGGGATGTCTGTCCCCTAATCGGCACATCCCCCGCCCCCAAGTGAGCCAATGACATTTAGTGATCGTGAGGGAAACTCGTCTTTCCTCGTTACGTGGACAAAGGGGATTGTGACATCACGGACAGGTGTGATGCGGACTCGTGAGTTGGAAACGCTCACATGGGGATCTACTCGCCTTTAGTGTGTATGACTGTTAAAGAAGACAATAACTTTTAATTGCCACGGCTACTTGATGACACTGTCAATCATGTTTGGCAAAAATCAAGAATCTAATTGCCTAAATTAGGTGTTGGAAATTGGCTTTGGACCTGCCGAGGAGTAAATAATGACTGACATTTGGGGGGTAAATACGGAATCCACTTTAGGATACAGTCATGATGACTATGCATCCACAGAATATAACGCAGTAATCAAACCCATGCAAACAACCCAGTTTCTCCGTAAAAGCACCGAAAGTTATATACTGCTAAACACGATATTTTCGCGGCATGAAATTTTTTGCAAATGGGAGCCAACGGCCTTATTCGCAGCATGAAGTTTTCGCAAGTTGCCTCTAACATTTAATGCATTTAGTGTAGACAAGATCTTTAGCATGCATTTTGATATTGCGAAACTCAGCTCTCGCGATATTAAAATGCACGCGAACATAACAGTAAATCTAGCCCTCTTCAATCAAGAAGGCACATGCAATGTATATCTAATGATCACATGTCAAGCAGTGAACACATTGGACACAATCCTTAATTGGTTTGAATTAGCATTCATGACAAGGACTATAGAATATCTAACGTTATCCACTGTTACGTAGAGTGGATGTCAAAATAAAAATCAGCGTTGACTTCTTACATCACTGGAATGTTTGACCCTCTATATTTAACAAGGATGTTTGTGGGTAAAAGGGAAAGGAAACTGTACAGAATGGTGCTACCAACAGGTTTCAAATAACTATGAAGAATCTACTATCCCAAAATACTATTTCAAAATGCTGGGGTGAAAATATCGCATGATAATTGTTTTTGACGAATGTAACATCTAAAGAATAAGAGTATTCTTTTTTTCCTGAGAACTGTATTCATCAGTATTCAGATTGTGCTAGGTTTTGTGACACTGGCAGTAGAGGAAAAACTTTCCATTCTTTACGTAAACCTTTGCCACTTTATATGAACATGTAAGCGACACGGTACTCTTCACGGGTTTTTAAAGTTGACTGTGAACACACGCAGTTTAATTGTACTGCATTAGTTGTATACAGAACTCATTGCTAATATCACCATTTGATCATTTGAAGAAATTGTTGTAATCAGTCTCGTCTGGTGTCAGTTTGTTTGCACATAAATGGTGCTTGGTCATGTTTCAGTAGCTATGGCTACGGAACAAAGTGAAGAAAATTTGAGCCAGGTGTCTGTGCCAAGCCAATCACTAGTGTCATTCCATACAGGCAAAATAGCAGATGTCGATAGCCATCCAAAATACCAAGTATTTTGTACTCATTTAGATGGACATAAATATCCCAAACTGTTCATGCTGAAACCTAGTAAAATGGCGTCCCTTGGCCTTGTGTTTATGCACTGTTTTGATCTGTGTTTTGAATGATGGGATAAATATCTTGAGATAATTTGCCAAAGCATTCAGACACTCGCTGCAGTGCAACTTATCGCAATATTTCTAAAATAATTGCAGGAGTTCCGAAATAACCGCAAGATTTCTTGGGATTTGGATCACTATGCTGATTGTAGTACATGTATCTAGCCAGCCTTTATGTCCACACTGGCAAAAATCTTATGATATGGATCGCGATGCAAATCTGAAGTTTTGTATCCCCTAATTTACTAGATTTGTGCCAGTGTGAATGCCGCTATCAAGAAGTATTACACAAATGATGCACACGATGGAGTGGATCAGTGAGAATTGGATATATGTGAGTTTAACAATGGAATTGTTTAAAACTCATGAGCGCAGGGAGTGGGTTTTAGACCGTTTCCAAAGTTAAATGGGAGCATCCAGTTTTCACTGATCCACAAAATAGGCCTGTGAATCATTCATTTTATAAAATGGGCCCTTAAATTCATTAAATTTTCCCCATCATGTGTCTGGTACACGTGGTACGTCTGGTACAATACTACACAAGGTTTGAGCCATGCGTTTGAATTTTAGCAGACGCATGGCCATGCACTCGGATTGTACCGGATGCATAGCTCAGTGTGGTTCAGTAAAAAAATCAATGCATGATAACTGACCAATCAGATCGCAGAGATTCTAAAGCCCACTTTATAATTGTCTTTGACCACTTCCTGAAATGTGGTGGGATGTATTGTTTCTGCTGACAGGTCGGTAAGTGAAGACTGGCAGCGGTGACCCTTGGTGGAGTGACTGGAAGCAGGGCCAGGAAAAAGCACAATTTGGTACAGGAAGGGTTAAAAGGAACACGAGCAAACCTCAGTATTCATTTTAAATGGGATCTGACATTGAGGGAGGGGGAGGGGGAAAATGATCATCTGAGTATATCGGATAGGGGAGGGGAGGGGTGGAGAGTTTAAAGAGCAAATGGGTACCACACAGGAGCAGTGGATAATGTTAGTTGGCAGCTCTACCCCCAGCGGATCAGCGTTCACTGCTATCGAGCAACGCCAAGGACCCAGTGACTCATTAATAAACCCTCCAAATCAATTCAAATTCAACAATTTCCTCAATTACTCCCCGTCTGTTCTTCTCACTCGCCTTCTCCCCTTTCCAAACAATATCTTTGTATTCTGTTTGTGCCAGTGATATTTCCCCATCTGGTTTGAATTCCCTCTTCTGACAATTACGCTTAATGCTGAATAACCTTGCCACTGTTTCTCTTTAAACCCCCTTTTCCCCTCTTTGGAGACAGAACCTGCCTTGAACTCTCTGAAAAAAGGGAAGAGAGAAGGGGAAAAATAAATTGTGATTATTTGACTTTCAGCTGGAAATGTAGAAATTAACCTCAAGCCTTTAACAAGTTTGAAAAAAACAAAACAACTTAATGGCAATGGGTGAGAGCACTGAAAATACAAACATAATTGTGTTATCATGTGTGGAAATGAAAGGGTTGTTTTTGCATACGGTATTCCAAACCAACTTTATATATCACATAAATCAACAAGGCAAACAAGCAACTCTATACAAACACGTGTTTAATAGAAGGTTTACTAACTTTCAAAATGTACAGTTGTTTCTTTCATCTTGACATAGCAACAAGCTATTCTATTAACCTGTACCTCAAAAACACTTTTCAGTACTTGGAATACAGTTTGCCATGCATTAGTTGTTGCTATGTCGGGCAAACCAAAGGCAAGCATACAATTTGAATATGTTAGTAAACTGGTCTATTGCTAAACCACCACTATAAACTCAGGAAGGTGATTGGCATATGTTGATATGTTGAGGTAATGGTCCCATCTCTGCCATAGAACTACTTCTGCTGTGTTACCACGGTTTGCATTCATGCACTACAAATCACCCGTGAGACTTTGGACCTAGGGCACGACAACTCACCGCTCCTATCTGCAGCGCCACCATGCATCACCCTGGCAATTACAATCATCCAGACTTGTGGTCGTACTTGATTGTAGCTCCCTACATGACATGAACACAAAATGGAAAGAGAAAAACCATATCAAAAACATTTGTGTGGTCATGAAAGAAGATCCACCATGAATCAACAAATTCATTGCAATTGAGCTCTGCAGTATGATACTATCTCACAAAAAGACACTAGTGTATAAGAAAACAGACAAGACATTTATGAAAATCATGTCTAGAATAACTTAGAGAACCAACAGAGTACCAAAGTAATGATGTCATAGTCTTATGTTACAGCTTGGTTGGAACCAGATGCAAGCATATACAGTCAGGCTAGGTGAGGTTGCTTTGAACCAGTTTCCATGGCGATGAAAGGCTATGACATCACACTTTGGTACTCTATATGGTGGCTTTGACTAGACATGCAATTTACACATCCATAATGTAGCTCCTGAAATACACACTACTCTCAAAGCCTAGAGAAAAGTGTCACATGCCTGTAAAGAAAGTGCATTGCCCGCAATGGGCATGGGTTTATGCATTATTACAATTCTTATTGAAAATAATGTTGTCAAGGTGTTTTCCATCTGGCAACAGGCAGATAACAGGCAAGATTTGAAAACCCATTTTAGATATCCATCACCATTTACAAATTTAAAAAAAAACCCAAAGTGAATGAAAAGAAAGAGATAGAAGACAAAAGAGATAAAGGAGGGCCCCACAGAAATTTAAGCCAGGTAACAAGAAATAAACACAGAGTTTTCTAGATGTAATGACCCCCAGAATGTCCAAGAAGAGCTATAGGCAACTTGTGTATGACACCTATCCAGGAGCAATTCTCCTGTAGACATTCCTCCGTTTCTTCCTTCATTTCTATCATATCATTCATTCCTCTACCAAGTCATTCTAATCACATGAATCCCTTTTCATGTTTCTTATTTCTAGTATCTCTTTTTGCTGTTCTATTTGTTTATTCATGGGCATTTTTCCCCACAAATTTTATGGGTGTTCCCTTAACTATCCTTACTATCTTATATTATCTCTACAGTCTTTTTGCCTTCTTCTGGCTATGACAATTACTTTACTTTAATTTAATTCAATTTAATTTAATTTAATTTAATTACTTTACTTTAGCTTTTACTTTAATGAATCGTTAAATTCATTCTTCTGGCTTAAACTCTTCTGTCTCGCTAATCTACTTGCATCTATTGTTATTTGTATTCCCTTATATGCCTCCAGATTTGTGTAGTGTTCTGGAATATAAAAAGACAGAAAAATGATTGAATATGTGAGCAAAGAAGTGGGCTCGAAAAAAAAAAAATGTGCACGGATAGTTTCATCTTCCTCTTGGTGCATACTGTTCAACTATCAGCTCAAATTAGGTATTATATGTACTTCATTCGGTTCAGCTATGATAGCAGCTAAGCTTTTAATTTGGTACCACCTTGAGACCGGTGGTTAACCCAGAATGGGCTGGCTTCCAAACCAGGCGGAATCACGTGCATCCACTAAAAATTGGTCAACACCACGAACAGGAGAAATTGGCTCCAGCCCCAGGTCACCACTCAGATATAATCCCCCTTGATTTATCCCCTTCTTGCTCTATCCCCCTCTCTCTGCCTCCCTATTCATTTTCTCCTTCATCATTTCTCTGGAATTCATTTCCTTTACACTGGTTTCACTTTCAAGCCCTACATCATGCATTGACTAGATTGTCCCCCCCCCCCAAAAAAAAAAGGAACAGCCTCCATAACAAGTGCAGAATCATATAAACTAAACAAGAAAGCGCACAGAAATAATCAACAGAATAACTACATTCCCGAGCAGGGACAGGATGGCCAGAAATCTCAAAGTGAGAACCAAATGTTTTAATATTCTGCTGACTCCTACTATCATGGCCCAGAACCACCTGTTGGGAATAAACCCAACTGCCTGGCAATTGTGCACACCTCTAGATCTCTCCTCAGTGTTGATGCCTAATTGATAAGTAATTCGCCGCAGCCACTTCACACTTTGGTTGGGGCATGGAACTTTTGAAAGGGAAATTGAATTGTGTCCTGGATATGTTCAGTGTATGACATCATATCTTGGAAAGAAAGATTAAATAAAGGTCTTCATCTCCACACTTACACAAAAATGGATGTAAGAACAATTTTTGGTTATATGATTGTGATTTTTGTTCTGCTCTGAATCACATCTTGATTTCAGTCAGCAAAAAATAAGATTGCTCTGAAGCTGGATAGACATCATTGGGAAATTAAATAAGTTTTCTTTTTTTTTTTTTTGGTCTGTTTGTCAATTTGATCTTTTAAAAGATGTCCTACAAGTAGACTTGTGGAAATGACTGTGAAAAAAAAAGCTCATCACAAAGTGATCATAAGTTCACGGTCTAAAGTCAGGGTTGCTATACTTTCTGCCTTGCTTAAAAGGCGTTATTTTCTTGACAATGTGACTACGAGTTCTCAAGTACCCTAGATGTGCAGTGTGAGTGAAATATAGTGTGGATTAAAAGTCAGAGAAAAATCAGAAAGTCTCATCAAGTTGAGGTATATTTCTACATTACTTATCGAATTTGTTGCTTCACCTTAAATTGGCATACAAGAGTCACACATCTACTAGATATAATGATGCAATATTCAGTCTTTAAAATACTTTTGGGGGAAATACAAGAAATTATTACCTATTGCCAAAGATACATTACTTCTTGAATCTATCACTGTGAGGTAATCAGAGGTTCGTTGTCAAGATTTCGTAGTTCCATGTGGTGGTCACGAAAGGGAGTGTTCATATTCTCTCTTGGATGACTTCTCAAAATGTACTGAGAGAATGCTATAAGTACTCTTGTCACAACTCATCCAAAAAGAGTAACATTTTTTTTTTTTTTTGTCAAGACTATTGTGGTGCACCACAGATCGCCTTCAAACAAGCATCTAGCTTTGTGAGAGCACGCCAATCAACAACACATAATCATTGGTTTGATGTTATTTTCTTGCTGATTTGATATATGCAATACTTCTTATATTAAATACAGTATACGCCATATACAGTATTCAGTCAGTCTAATTTTTCGCAAATCGGGACCTCCCGACAATTCCGTGAGTGGTTAAATTTGCGATTGTGGAGGACAGTAATGAACAGAGAAATGTACACATGCACCTTGCATCCATGTCAAGATCAGAGTCAATAATTTCGCGCGTTGTAAAATATGCGAATAGCACCTTACTAGCAAAATTCGTGAAAATGAAAATCTCACGAAATATATGGTGAATAAAGTATATTATGATACTAATACAATGATGAAAAAGATAAGAGTGAAAACATATCCGTGAATCTGATGATGCTACCAAATGGCACTCCATATGTGTAAATTTGTTCCACGGAAGGGTGCGTTCTCACCAGAGGTTCTACGCTTTTGACGAGTTTGACGATTTTGACACCAGCCTCTTCATCGTCACTGCAGACAGGTGTGAGGTCTTCGGGGAACTCGGGCGGCAGCTCCGGCGTGTAGTCCTTGTTGGCGATCTGGTCGTGGATGTCGAAGATCGCCCTCATGTGGGCTCGCGTGAGCAGGCAGCACAGTTCCATGACCTCCGGCATGCTGACAAAGTGTTGCAGCTCCTCGCAGACCTGTACGAAAAAACAAACAAAAACAAAAACAACAACAATGAAACAACAACAAAAAAAAATATCAAGGAGTCGAAAGAAAAAAAATACACCCAGCCATAATATACATCCAACTCATGTCTCATCTGAAAGTTCATATCTATTTTTTGGTTCTTTTTTATACACTTTATTACAATAATAAGAGTAAATTATCATTATTATTATTTTTTGAGCAGAGGGAAACCTCACTAATTTGCATAAAAAGCAGAAAGTGGGTGAATTCCACATAAAAATAACCCCACACAGTTATGGAAATGGCAATTTTGTGAATAGCTATTGAACTATTAATGATATCAAAGTAATTCAAAATGCTCAGGGTATGTTTTGATGGTCAATGAATCTAATAATAGATGATATGAATGCAGGACTTCAACACAAAGTGGAAATCAAAAAATAGGTTGAAATGCGCTGCTTGGTGAAGGTCTGTACTCCGTGAGTGCTTTCAAAAGCTGTATGTAAGGGAAACAAATCCTTTAACTCATTGTTTTTGCTGATAGAACTCCTCATTTGCGAGGCATGGGAAAAGTAGGTGAGGTCCAAAACACACACCAAATGACTGTATCATACAACATTATAGAAGATGATATACAGTACATTGTATGCCTGGAAGGGAACATGCAGACCTATCCAGCTAAAGGGTACGAAATATCAAAATGCTATTGAGAGATTAATAACATCCCTGAAATAGCATTTCAAACCCTGAGGTTAGAACATCCGGGACTCTCTTGACAATAAAAAATCCTCACCTGCTCTTTCTATGGATTAGTCAAATCATTTCATGAATAGCGCTTGTCTTACACTTGCAAATTTTGTGGAAGCTACTTTCACCACACCACCAGCAAAGCCCACATGTAGCTCGCTAGATATGCACAAGCAACTACTGCCAAAGTTCTTATCTTTGTGAGAGTTTAATTTTTGTGAATTTTGCGAGTCACTGTTGGGCTGCAAATTTAACAACACGCAAAAATATCATTATGTGATCTTGACTGCATTAGATTTTCAGAGAGGCTTTAATTAGTGCACTTAACGATAGCCTTGCTGTCAAAATGTGAATACAATATTTCACAAAAATATCTGTGACCCCCTCATTGGGGAATATATCTATACGCAAAAATAGCTTTTACAGGGTACAAAGCTACAGTATAGTGTCTTTGAGTGCACATTTCTTCCTTTCATAGGGAGGTTTCTCTGAAGTACATCAATGTACACTGTATGCATTTTCATCCTTTCCCTAGTGTCCTCTCAGTTTACACATCAAATGAAGCCAAGCTTAATCTTCAAACAGAGCAAGAATAGACCTAAATGCTTTAAGAGTAGAATTTTTTTGTGCAAGTTATTTCTTTTGCACTCAGCTGATTATGATGAATTACATACTTGTGTTTGATTCCACATTATGAAAACATTAAATACAAACATGTAACAAGCCAAAATCTTCATGTGCTTTTATCACAAAAAACAAAAACAAATGTATGAAAATTTCCACTTTTAAAGTATCTCACATACCAATAAACAACAGTGAAATCATAACATATGCAAGGAAATAACTTCAACCTAAATCAAAGTGGTAATTTGCAAGTAAACAGCCAAGTCTGTGCATTTGTCTTTCACTGTCTTACACATACTGTGTACTAGTACATGTGTATCCACTTTTTTTCTATGCCCCTTTGAAAAAGACTACCCACACTCCAAATGAAAATTGAGTGAATGAAACAGGTAACAGAGGCCATTGATGAAGATATACACTGGCAACAAGCTGGGGGAGAGTATATATTCTTATACAAATCACCTAGGCCATCATATAAAATTTGGCCTAAAGTGTCATACAATCCATTTCTTACTTTAAAAGTCTCAATCCCTTTTATTGACTTAAAATGCCTTTTAATTATCCACAAGTTCCACTCTTCTGAGACAGGTGGAGAGAGATGCAAATCTAAAGTTCCTCCATTTTCAGCAGGTTTGGTAGGTGAGAACTGCATGATCATTCTACATACAGCTGGTATGTCTAGTCAACAGGGCAGTTTCCAAATAGAGTTGTGAAATATACACCTCCTTGCCACTTAACAATTGCGCTGTTGACAAATTGGACTCAGGCTGCAACTCGGTTGGGGGAGCGGATCAGCGAGAACAGCGCCATGAATAAAAGATGCCCGCTACCATCGCCATGTTATACCGCGAGAAAACTGCAAGCACACACTGAACATGAATAAGTTATGGGAGGGCTGCAACGAAACTTTCTACCACGGGAGCAGGGCGATGCGCGCACATAATGGAGTAGAAAGATGTGCCACATTTTTGTAGGCTCCATGTCCCTTCATAGCTTTTTTTGCAGTATGTTACCACGGCAACCCAACAGACGCAATCCATACACAAAGCCATGCATTAGCCACAAAATGAGGATCAAGATGTAGCAATGAAAGAATTTGAAAAAAATATAAAGGGTAGATTGAGTACCCTCTGGTAATATGAAGTATAAAGCAAGACGTACTGTAGGAGAGAAATAAATCATTCATGTATGGTATCAAGAGGAAAGGCTTAGGCTTAGAAGTACAAGACATCTTTTTAAAACCTTCTCTCGTCCAACACTTGTCTTTCAAAGTTAATGCCTCTAAGGTTTCTCTAGTATTCATGAAATTCACCGCAAGACCTGCTTCCATCACACCGTGATGAAGAAAACCATTATTTGCTCATTGAAGCTGCATTACTTTGCCTGGATCTCAATGGCTTGGAAAAATATTGTTCTCTTTGCTAAGTGCTCTACGAAGAGAGAACACACAGTCGTTATAGAGAACAGTCTGTAAAACTGTAACAAAATTAGACCACAACGGTGCAAAAATATATACATGTATCAAGAATAATTGTTAGCATTCATGAAGCATTTTATTATGTCACAATTACAAATACAATATTAGAAGGGTAATAATGCTACCTTTCCTTGGCTATCCCTTTTGTTTGTATGTATACTTTAAAGGTACTAGCCCACATTTGCAAACCCACGAAAATCAAAACTGCATAAAACAGGTCCAATATGACTTCAAGTACAAGTTATAACAGTAACATACCTCACCTGTTGCTCTTTGTCTGTACCATTCGATAAAAGAGAGAAAATCATCGTTTTAAAATCAATTTTCAAACCGGGTCAACCCGACCCAAAATCGAATTACGAGCGCGGGCTAGCTACGCACATTAACTTACACATGTATCGCATGCATGTAGTACGTGCGTGGACCGGAGCTAGCGAGCATTTTTATACGCATGCATACGGTGCATTTTCATTTATTTTTGTGAAAGTAATGGACTAATTGGAACGAAATTTTGCACAGGTGTTCCTACAATCATACCTAAACTCCATGCTAACTATGAGACCAATTGCTGCAGGTTTACAAATGTGGGCTAATACCTTTAACCTGTTGAGGATGAGCTGATTTTGCTAAAAGCTGCATTTCCCATAAACACTCGCTCAAGTATACTTAGGACTACATAAATGCATTAAAAAAAAATATAATTATACTTTTGGCAATGCCTTCAAAAAAAGTTCACATTGCGAAGTCAACACATCATAAAATTAATTACATTCCAAGAATGTACTTTCTAGTTTGAATCCATTTCCAGAGAGGAAATCTAGTGCAGATTTCTGTGCCAGCCAATGGGAGAATTGCCATGGGAAATTTTACAGGTTTGTATCTCATCAAATTTGCATTTATAGGGGATGGTGAGCAATGATACCATTTTATATGTAACACTGAAATTCTATTACTTTATTTTGTCAAAATCTAAAATGACAGATTTTCACTATTCTATGTGTAGAACTTTATCCTACTTACTACCTTCATCATCCTCAGTGTCATCTTTTTTTTTTTTTTTCGATAAAAAGAATCTTAAATCTTAAAATCTTAAAGAAAAAGTTCTTACATTCTTTTTGAGTTCCTCATTGAGACAATATTATGTAATAGCGAATTGATCAGTATCATATTGGAAGTACATGTATACTACATAAAAGATGGTTTATCAATACTATTACCATTAAAGTCAACTTACACTTGGAAATGGGTTTCTTTTCAATTGATAAGAATGCCTTAGTATCGCAATGATGTAGCAGTCAAGGCAAAATTGCTAACCTCACAAACTGCAAACCTCATATACATTCAAAGTGATGATATTCTTCTGTCGAGTTTTTTATTGCAATTGATTGACAAGTTGCCCTACATCAACATAAATGAGCTCTAAATTAATCAGTATTTTAGTAGTAGATATGACAAAAGAAATCATGGGCATACATACTCAAGCAGAATTCAAACCTACAACCTCCTGATCACTGGACAGGCATCTCATCCACTAGACCACCGAGCTTCTGCCCGACAGCCAGTGCTGGTTCTAATCCTTATAGAACCAGCACTTACAGCATGCAGCAGGTGTATACATTGTAGATGGAAAGTATACTGACATAATTCCAACATAAAATGCATTTTTTTTTAACCAAAAAGGAGAGAGCAGAACTATAATTGATCACTAAATATTGGAAGGCTTTTTTGAATGATTTTTACAAAGTTAATCACATGGTGCTGACTCTGCTTCATACACAGATTGCTGCAAAGATTTATATCACACAAACTGCCATTCCAACTCTGCAGAAATTAAGTTCCAGGTAGTCCAATCCAATCCTCTCTGCACACCGATCACATCACACCAGGATTAAAAGCTTTCCGTTCTCTAACCTGAGGTGTCCCTTTTGATTATAAAACGGCACATATAGGTGGCTCCGCCCTTCGCCAAATATAGAAGGATAGAGAACCAAATTATGGGAGGGGGAGCTCTAGAGAGATGGGTGTCCCGGAATGACCCCTGCTGACAGATTGGGTGGTGGGAGGGGTGGGGGTGGTGACGCTGTAGGATGGATTTGGATTAGGAGTAACAAAACTTTCATTGGCTGTCAGTGCCACTCTGGATCAATGTGGCAGGTTATTGCAAGGTTGTTATAAAGACGTGGTAGCCAGCATGGGGATAGCCTTTTGTCAAGGCCCTCTCGCTGTATGGTGAAGAGAGCCCAGCTGAGTGGTATTGCGCAAGGGCCTTTTGAGATCTGCTTCGCATCCTTTTGTTAGCCCTTTGAATTACCGACTTTTGCTCCCCGATTTCGGGAGCAAAAGTCGAGGTCCAATCAGCGTGTCTGTCTGCTCGAACCCGATTTGAATAGAGCGAATGCACGCCGCTGCCGCAGACCTCACAGAACTCTACACACTCTCACAGAACTCTACACACAGAGTGTGTAGAGTTCCGTGGCAGACCTCCTCGGGTGGTCAGTGATGCATGCGAACAGGCATGACCACCAAGGCTGAGGATGCGGGGAGCGCGCCATTCCATTGGTTGACCAGAAGCCATTAAAATGAGTATTCAGAAGGGTTCACGTGTCATGAATAATAATGTGTGCAGCAGATCTCAAAAGGCCCTCGCGCTGGCGCGCTCGGCTGGGCTCGCTTCGCTCGCCCATTACAGCGAGAGGGCCTTGACAAAAGGCTAGCATGGGGATAGCATAGTGTGGGAAAGCTGGCCTAGCTCGGATACAGTCAAGAATCTCACCTATCTTTATGTAAGTACACACATAGCCAATAATCTCAACTGGAATCGACTGTTACCAATGGGCCACGCACATATCTACTGATGGGCGCTATTTGTGGTTTTTCGAACATATTTTTCGAATGAATTCTGTGAGAACACTTACTGTAAAACGAGAAATTTTCGCGTGCATTTTAATTTCGCGAATTTCGCGAGCGCCAAAATTCGCGAAATTAAAATGCACGCGAAAGTTTTTGTCTACACTACATGCATTGAACACCAGTGGCAATTCGCGAAAATTTCATGCCACGAAAAGGGCTGTCAGCTCCAATTCGCGAAAATTTCATGCCGCGAATATATCATGTTTTACAGTAATCATAGAGACGCCACCCTGATCGCGACTCACAAAATTTAGAAATGTTTGCAATGTGAATGGTACTACACCTCTTTTTCCAGCTAAATTATGCAGACAAACTAGCCATCATGATATGATTGTTGTATTGCAGCAGTTAGGCATTGGCTAACTCAACTCACACCTCAAAGCATGCTGCTAAAATATCATTTCCACTGCATTAAGTAGGTGAGCTCTTTTCAACTGTTTGATTCTGACAAGATCGACTTTAGTATTCATATAGGCAGGAGGATTTCAGGGCTTTTAATGCATACCAAGTGTCCTTGGTTTAGACTGTGTGTGTGTGGGGGGGGGGGGAATCATCCACTAACAACACAGAGTATTGCTTATTGAGGATTGACTTTTGTGTGAAAACCTGCCAAAGCATATTTAGCAAGGGTGCACGGATATCTTGATTCAATGATGAAAATTCCTGCGACCAAATTTCGCTGGTTCGGCTACTAGTGCAGCTACGAGTCTCCCTTGCTTAGCTACACACTGAATTCATTGACATAGAAATGAATGCATTCAAAGTGTGAATGGGGCTCAAGAGAGGAGAGTACCACCCCCCCCCCCAAAAAAAAAACCAAACAAACAACAACCCACAAACAAATAAAGGTCTTTCATCATTGTAATATATATTATTTGTGATGATTTGCATCCAAGGAAGGTCAAGCCAAGAGACTCACTACAAGTCCATAATTTCAGCAAATCATGATAAAACTATACCAAAAAAACAAACAAACAAACAAACTGCCTGTATAGTGGCTACACTCTCAGCTCATTTGCAAGTCCATTTGCTGTTTCATTATCAAACTCATTAAAATGTATCAATCCATGTTACATACACACTAACCTTTTGCGTTACAGCATAGATAGTGATGAAAAAGTGCTTTTTAAGTACTTATAATATGCAATATTATGTAAGTCAAACATTTAGCTAATCTAGGATACTGGAAAAACCCCAAAACGGTGCTCAAACAATGATTATTACGCTTGTACATGAAATGTACTGCCAATGTGAAGCCTATCTTTTGAATATATGATTTGGCTCAGGCAAGTTTGACTGTCTAAAGATATTTTAGTGAGTATAATTAGTAAAGCCACCAAATTAACGGGAGTGCAAACCCGTATCTACATGCATAAATCTTACTGACTGCTCTCATCAAGTGAACCATCAATTGGACGTGTTCTTACCCCTCCCCCATGCCCCATCACGCCCCCCCCCCATCCCTCTCTCAAATAACCCCTTTCCCTCTCCAATGCACTTCCTTTGAAATAAACATAGAAGGGCAGGTGAAGAAATGAGCAGTAAACAAGTCCATTCTGATTTATGGCTGGAATAGAGAGGGAGGTAATAATTAGAGCAAGCAGTATATTTTTTCTCATTTCTTTTTCCCCCCAAGGCTGATGAGTTTACACTGCGTTTTGGTTTGTTTTTGTTTTGTTTTGTTGTTGTTTTTTCCCCATGGCTCTCCGGAAATGTGGCTCAGACCACGAGCATGTGGCACGCAGAAAACTCATTAATGAGTAAGAGTGTAATCTTGGCATGATGGCAAGTTTGAAGGTGGGGTCCATTTCTTTTGCTCAACTCGATTCAAACTGTAATTCATTAATAATATATTATCGTTTTAAAGGTACCCTAACTGTTTATCATTTGGACCAGTGATTTTTAAAATGTTCAAGATATCACATTTGATGCATATGCATAGGTCAGATGCATCACAAAACATCCTACCATATAAAAAAAATTGCAATAAAGTCTAAAAGATAAGGATATAACTGTTTTCCCCACTAAACCATAACTATAGAAGGTTTGTCTAGAAACATTTTTATTATAACTTTTGTTCACATTTTGTATATTTAACAATACTAAACACTGATTTAACTGATTCAAATTTTTACATTCCTTTTTCTATCCCTCACTCACATTTTAGAACTATTTTGAAGCACTAAAGCTGGGTCTTTGTTTCAACTGCAAATGGTAAATTATGCCTTTAAGATGTGGATACTGAGCTTATCAGCAAAGGTTCAAATTCACAAAGGTAGCTTACATAGAGCCCATAGATTTTGCAAATTTTATCTATGTTGTAATGTGCGTGACAGATTGCATATGCCACCAGATATCCAATAATCAATGCATGCTCATACACTAACAAAAAAGGTACAACTTAAATGCCTTTCATGCTTGTTTAAGTCTACAGACTTAATTTAAATCATGAATTTGATTTAAACTACCATTACGAATTTGGGCCTTAGACCCCGTTTACAGTGCGAGGCTCGGCCGCGGCTCGGCCGCGGCCCAGCCCAGCCCCGCTTCAGTGTAAATGCGCAAAAGGCCAAATGCGAGGCCAAAATTGGCCTCGCTCTGGAGTAGTCATAACTACTCTTACAATTTGATATTTTGGTCACTTTGGCTCAAAATATAAGTTATTGAAGTCAGTATGCATAAGTTGGGTATACTGTCCATAAAACTTGTCTCAATTAAGAACCTCGTCAAATTCATAAATCATCCATTTTATTAACAGACAATTTTTTTCCTCAAATGTAAATTGGACATCCTATACCTTTTTCTGTCCAATGCATCAATTCCTCATGCTTACGTTAGAAATACATGCATGAAAAAAAAGAAGAAGAAAGAACCATTCCACAAATAATTATGCAGAGGGAGTATTAGTTTCTCCCACATTTTTCATCCACAAAATACATGTTGTAGAGAAATATACACTGTCATCTTCTCACCTCATACAATGTCTGGAATGCATTATTATCTGCTGGTGGGTACTTGCGGTCATCAAACTCTTCTATGATAGAATGTGCCTGTAAAGAAAAAAGAATAAATATATTGTTAACCCAATGTAGACTACATTCTGTAGTCCTGAGTATTCTTGGGCTGGGGTGAATGGGAAATGCTTATTATAGGAAAATCAGTCCATCTTCAACAGGTAAATGTGCAGTGAAAATAAAACTCTGCCAATTCATCACAGGTGCAGAAATATTGAGCAAATATCTCAAAAAAGTAATGCATTTGGATACTGTCCTTCTTTAGTTTTTGGTATGAAATGAAACAAAATGTCATATTTTGTCCAAATTCATATTTTAATGATGACCAAGTATATACTTAGTACACATCAATCTTTCAACACTTTACATGATGCAAACATAAATCTGTCAATAATATGATATGATTTCAAAGAAATATATGATATTCTGGAATTTTCATTCCTACCAAATGAGGACGTGTGTCATTGTGTTAATTAGTATAACATGGCTGAATCACAGTCTGCATAAGATGTGTAACAGTATCTACTTTTTTTCCCGCACCATACATTCACTTGTACTGTTTTGAGATCTGTTGCCCTTATCTTGAGCTCACAATATGATTCTTTTAATACATGTATACAATTGCACAATTATTCTCCTCCAAAGGGAAAAAACTCTTTGTTGGCTGATCTTATAATAGAGAAGGAAGATGTGTGTACAGAAACAAGTTCATTTCGAGTCATGATGATGACATACTTATAGTGTAAGTGCAAAGAAGAAAAAAAAAAACTTTCAATTTATGCTGATGAGATGAGAATTCATAAAGATATTATGACCTTTTGCTTCTCACACCAATCAATTATCAACATGTTGTGAAATATGGAAAAAGGTCTTAAAATTACCTATGGTGTATTTGTCAATAAAGCTGAACTAACAAGGCACTTAAATTGTAAATGAAACAAAAAGCATGTCAGACATGACACATTTTATACATCAATCAAAGTTGATTGTGAATAGCAAATATCTCATTTTCATCACTGCAAGCCAAGAGAACTATGCGCACAAAGGCGTGCAATGATCACCCTTATCTCCAACATCCGTGTGAAGCGTTAATTATACCTATCATCGTAAACATCACTGGTCTGATGTCACTAATGCGTGACCTTTCATTTGTAAACACATCCAGGATCAACAAATCAAAATAGAACACAAGTTTGATCACTCCGGAATCTCAAACGCTACTAAATATAGCCGTGCGGAGACAATTCAGGCCTTTCTACTAATCATGTGACGCAGCCAAGTCGCTCTTTGTCTATTAAAAACATAAAAATTAGAAATAATGGTGAGAAAAATACACTGCTATTAAGACACGGCAGGAAATCTGCACTGAGCCGTAGGTAGTCATCGCTACCCTCGCCTCCAGTGGTAGTCGGCGGCGGTGTTTGCGACTCGAATGTTCCACCGTGACACATGGGGGGAGTCATAGGTATCGCAATAGCTCTCATCTTTCTTCTCTCGTACGTAAGATTGTACATCTGACAGGAAGACATCACTCAATGCACTCTCATCGACACATTCTTCCCATCAGCCTCCGCCAGTGAAACAAGGCAAAAGCTTGATATTACACAAGGAGGAGGATATGATTTCCGAGATAGTCTGTGAGAAAGAGAGGATGTACTGTTCACTATGACAAATACAGCAGAAGCTTGTCTTCCATGACCAAATTATACTTGCATTTAATTTGTGCCCAAGTCTTATTTCCTGTGCCGATGCATTCTCCTTGCTTTTTAATGCCTCAGGAGATACACTATGAATCATTTTAAATGTGGTGTTTCACCTCGTCTAGACTCTCATAAAAATGCCCAAAGTGTTTGCCATTTGCTCGCTTCAACAAAAGGACGGGTCCACTTTATTTGGGGACATTACACTTGGAACGGTTTGCAAATCATAAGGAATTCATTCATGCATCCTTCCTATGTTGTATCAACAGAAACTGTACATGCAATCCTTGATTTTGATTGCTTTAGAATATGCACCTTCTTGCATAGGAATCCTTTTCCCCCCTTCTTTTCAAGATTTATGACTCAACATCAATGAGACATATATATATATATATATATATATATTCTCTTATTTTCTTTTATTTTGCATGACGATATATCATACATGTACTATAGTAATGTAAAACACAGATCACTATACAGGAGGTATACTATTCCAAAAGCATGCCTATACCTGAAGGGGACAATGTAATTAATTGCTACTTCACAGAGGAAATCTCTTGAAAGCATGTGAATACTGCATACATGGTAAATTTTTGATGTATTAATTTTCATAAATTTTGGATGTATTAATTTTCATAAATTTTGCAAGTCAACCAATACCCACAAAATTCTAATGCAACAAATATGCATTGCATATTCTCTGCGTAAAGGTAGTTACACGGTGTAGTATCTAACTTATCTACTGAATGGGGCAAATTCTTCTTTCTTATATTCCATCAATGTGGTCCTTCATAACAAATGTAACTACTTGGAATACTGTCTTACAAGTACCAATCTACAAAGTATGTGGCATACAGTAGTTTTGAGAGTACCATTCATCCTTTAGAGATAGATTTCAAGATTTCAAGTTGATTTATGATGAAACTAATGACAAATCAAAGGTAATGCCCTTGTTGCAAAAAGGACCAATTGTCTGTCCACTATGACTTGAATAGAGCAAACTGATGAATGGACACAAGACTTTAAAGGGTGTGTACAGTTCTGGTCGTGGCAAGAATTTAGCTTTTAACGTTTTGCGAGATATTCAGAAACCACTCTATGAGATGTCAAAGAGCATGCAATTCTGAGGAGTATCAAAAGTTTATTTGGTAAAAATCGGTTTTGAAATGGCTGAGATATCCAAAAACAAGGTGAAACAAAGAGATCCTAATAAAAGGCGTGGCCTGTCGCCTTCTTTTATTATCACTTTTTTTGGACATCTCAGCCATTTGAAAACCAATTTTCATCAAATAAACGTTGAATCCTTCTTAAAATTACATGATCTTTCATATTTCATAAGAGGTTTCTCATTATCTCACTTAGGAATGCTCAAAACATGAATCCTCACCTCAACAAGTACTGTACGGTCTTTTTAATAAGCAGTCTCTCTTTGGTTTTGGCACGATGTTGCATCCACAACGAAAAACTAACCAAATGTTGTATGACCTTTACCATTTAGGCCCCAGTATACCATGGCAAAATCCATAAGACCTGATGACCGAATCAATTATGTTGTCGGCCAGCCCAAAACGACAAATATTAGAGAGGCTCAGATCCCAAAGGAAATCATTAAATGACCATAACTAAGCATGCCGGTAAATGACCATAAGTGAGCGCATCCTGGTAAATGAGCCATAAAAATGATATCCCTCAAGCATTTCAAATATCCTATGAGCTAACCAAGCTGTCACTTTTGCCCGAGTAATGACGCATAACTTGGCGTGTCGACATAAGCTTGTGCACTATGTTTTTGTCTCCTTTCTTGCATGCTTTTGGATTGTCTGGAATTCAGACATTTTCTAGGTTATCCCTGACAAATTGTTCTTGAAGGGCCCAAAGTGCCCATGTAATATTACTGTAAAATTGGACATTTTCTGCACTTACTTGTACAAGTCATTTTTCACGCTTGGTCTAGAAAGGATGGAATTTGAGTGAAATTAATTTGACTTATGACACTTTGCCGGTGATATAGCATTAATGAACATGACAAAACAGAATACACTAAGTATTTACTTAAAATCTTTCTCCATTTTGCTGCTAAAATATGGAGAGTAAATTGTGTGGAAATTTCCTGACTGAGAGACATTCAAGTCTATGGCATCTTGGTATCATCATGTCTTACCAATCTACATGAGCACCACGAGAATACGATTATGCGGTCTGTTCATAATTTTGTATCAGCATTTCAGATCGTTGTAAAATTTGCCCACTATACACCATAACAAGAGAAACTCACTTTGTGTGAAGGGGTAGGGCCTACAGGGTCACATCAATGGGTTCACATGCTCATATGAATCAAAACTGAGACTAATCAAACACAATATAACATAAAGATAACTACTTCAATACACACTTATGTACAATGTACATGTATAAAGTGTCATGATTATTTAAGCTAATTATCAGTGCCTACTGCTAGTAAAGCTGGATTTTAAACACAAAAGAAACAATAGGTGTTTTGTATATTATCACAAGACAGCCACTTACATTCCTCAATTCACACAGATTATTTTGTGCATACAGCGAGTTTTGTGTGTGTGTGTGTGTGTGTGTGTGTGTGTGTGTGTGTGTCAATTGTTATTTACAAAATTAATACATAATAAAAGTTTTGCTTCCTGGAACCAAAACACATTGTTTATTGTCTCTAAGTTTGAAAATCACTATTTTTTCTCTATTGAAAAGAAGTAATAATTACTTCTCATTCCATCACTGTTGCTCTTGGAAGTGTGAATTTGACCACTCACAATATTGTCTTAGAGGTTCCATTTTTAATGCAAAATATTTCACATGCAAAATATAAGGCAAATGCAGTATTTGCAACCTGAAAACCACTGATTGAATGTAGCCTAGCAACAATCTCTGTGGACAACTGAGTTGGTCAGTAATCAAACTCCAAAGATATTCAGTTCACAGTTATAGCCTACCAACCAGAATTATCAGGGAAAACTCATAGTAATATTAACTAGAAATGTCGCTTTGGCGACTGGTATGCCTCCGCCATAATGCATGATTTTCCCAATAGGTCTAGATAGTACAAGTGGACACTGTGTGATCACATTTTCACAAAATTGGCAAAATATGTGTTGAATGTTCACCTTCCTTGTCGTAGGTTTAATTGGATGAATAGGAGAGCATGTATCTAGGGATTTAAGGACTTTAACTTGACTTTGACCCATTCATACATTTAGGCATTGAGTAATTTTCAAGGAACAGGTGTGGAGAAAAAGTGCAATTTCTGAATTGAATAGTAAATTGTTACCATTTTCATCTGGCCCTTGACCCTAAAATTCATAAGATAATTACTTTCAGGTAGAACATGCATAATATGTACTAAGTTTCAAGGTAACTTGAGCCACTTCCGAGATATGGAGGAAAAAGTTAGTTCAGCACTTTCACTTGATCTTTGACCTTTTGACCTTTGAGGCACAAAGAGAAAAAAAAAATGTTTCCAGAGAATTTCTATTAGGTTACACATGCATACACCAAGTGTAAAAAAATAACCCTGCTGGCATTGCATAAATATGAGGGTAATAGTAAAATTTTGAAGTCCTGCACTTGACCTTTGACCCGTGACCTTTGACCCCATGAACCCTACATTCTCTAGATAATCACTTCCAGTCAGTACATGTATATACTATGTTCCATGAAGATACCTTGAACGATTTTCCAAGGTACAGAGAAAAACAAGAAGGGCAATTCCGCAGTTAGGTGGACATGACATGGGTAAAAGAAATGTGCCTCTTTATCTTACCCTTTAATCTAGGTATCAACTAATGCCATGGATGTTCACCAATCATTAGGGTCTTTCAAATTCAGTAGATTTTATTTTTCGTATTCATTGATTTTGTGAGATCTAAAACCATCATTTAAAATGTACATGTGGGACTGGGGACGCTGAAATTCACTTAAATGCAAATTACAGTGGGTTCCTTTGAAATTTTTTCCTCAAAGTTTTGCTAAAGGGTAAAAGATGAATACATTTAAATACTCCAGAAGTCATGTGACATTCTGTCAATTACAAAAGGGTGAAATGACCTGCGGAATTACTCCGGACAAATGTAATGTTACTAACCGTAACGTTACTAACCATGCTTTTGGGGGTCTAGCTAAAAAATTATTGGTCGAACTGCTAAAAAAATTTGCATGAACATTTGTCATGATGCAATAATTGAAATTAATGCAACACTTTGTTTGAAGTAACTTGAATTTTTGCACACTTTTTGTTACAAGACATTGATTTTTTTGTCATGTCCTTTTTTCGTAACGTTACTAACCAGCCCTTTAAGTTGCTATAGCAATTCTAATATTTCTTGGATTGTGTTCATTCTTTTCTGTATCATAAACCCGGGAAGGATGAACATATTTTTGACATAATTTTGACTTGAAGTGAATAAATGGTAATTTAGTGGTAAAAACAAATATCTAAATTTGTTCAAATGTAACGTTACTAGC
Source organism: Diadema setosum (assembly GCA_033980235.1). Classification (NCBI taxonomy): domain Eukaryota; kingdom Metazoa; phylum Echinodermata; class Echinoidea; order Diadematoida; family Diadematidae; genus Diadema; species Diadema setosum. Next base: position 19,342,007 of record CM067080.1, read on the forward strand.
CGCGGAATTGCCCAGAAGTTTGAATATTTTTACTTGACCTTTTGACCTTTGACCTTTGACCTCATGACCCAAACTTTCACCAGAGAATCTTAATTGGGTAATACATGTATACACTAAGTTTCAAGAAAATATCTTCAGGCATTCAATAGATATGGTGGAAATAGTGAAATTCTATACATGTATTTGACCCTCACCTTTTGACCTTTGACCTCATGACCCAAACTTTCACCAAAGAATCTTAATTGGGTAATACATGTATACACTAAGTTTCAAGAAAATCTCTTCAGGCATTCAATAGATATGGTGGAAATAGTGAAATTTTATGTATTTGACCCTGACCTTTTGACCTTTGACCTCATGACCCAAATTTTCACCAAAGAATCTTAATTGGGTAATAAATGTATACACTAAGTTTCAAGAAAATATCTTCAGGCATTCAATAGATATGGTGGAAATAGTGAAATTTTATGTATTTGACCTTGACCTTTTGACCTTTAGCCTTGAGCATGTGCACCCAAAAGTTGATAGGCACAACTTCACCCCCTAATACACATACATGCCAAGTTTCATTAGGATACCTCAACAGGTTTCGATATACCTTGTCCACAAAATTCATTACAGACGGACGGAAGGACGGACGGACGGACAACCCGAAAACATAATGCCTCCGGCACCACTTCGTGGCGGAGGCATAAAAAGTGTGAATAACACTAACAACTTAACACATTGAGGATGATTTGATTTTGCTACAATACACATTTCCCATAGATGCTTGACTAAGTATACCGAGTATACTCGGGACTCGTCCTCAACGGCTTAACTTGGCAACAGGTGCTACAGTGTGGCCAAGGATGTTACCCTCTATAAATTTGATGAAAAATTACAGAATACTTGTTGTGTAAGACACACACAAAATGATATATCCAAGAGTTTCTTCGTCATTTTCCATATACCTACCCTGTAAACTGGCAATTATGAACACAGCTGTTTTTTGTAATGCAAAAATTCATCATGTATGTCACATTGAATGAAACAAGAGTTGCAAAATTCACTGATCACAAATAACGTGTGATCTACACTACATCATCATTTCAACACTCATTCAATACCAAATATGAAAGTACCATTACAAGTGAAATAAATCATAATTCTTGATGGATCTTTTGTTTTTGTCTTTGGAAGCAGCTATCAGATACACACCTGGCACAGAGCGGCGAGTTCTTTGTTGTTGAGAAGGTTTCTCAGGAACATGTGGTTCTCGTGCCGCTCTCCGATCGTTCCACAGATCTGATCGAGGCAGCCCAGCAACTGCTGAAGAGCTATGGATACGGGCACAAACAAGGAAACAAACACAAAACTTTCATGAGTATTTCGGTGCATTAATGTTGCAAATGTGCTGCAAAAAAAAAATGACTGTTTGGGAACCTCTCATTTACAAATGAACAGTCATAGCACAAGTGACAACAATGGTGATAGAAATGTAATGATAATAATGACAAACACGATGATAATGGTTATGATGATGATGGTAACAACACCAACAATGATAGAATAAAATAATAATACTGATAATATAACAACTACTCTCCCCCCCCCCCCCCTTCTCCTTTATTGAAACTTTACAAACATTACCAGAATGGTTTATAATGCACTTTTCTTGTAGAATTCATAGGAAATCTTGATTGGAAAAATATGCCTGAAAAGACTTGCACAGTTTAGAAGGCCCCGGTCACTACCGGTACTTTATCCCTTTCTTATTTGCATTCTGTTTTTCATTGCGGACACCTCCTTTCGTTTTCCCCAATGAGCTGCATATGTTTACATAATGTTTAGACATGGGTCTTATGAACAAATCCCATGGTTGTCATTATATTGGGATTCTACACTCAGAATGAATGAATTATCATTTCCTGTGTTTTTGTTCATTTTTTTGTCCTTGCATCTGGGACAACGGGGCAGCATCTTATTTTTCTCCTTCTTCCTTCAAACAAAAACAAAAACAAAATACCACAAGACGAGGAAACTTGGCACAACTATTCAAAAGTCTTGATTTCAAGTATGTATTCTTATTGCTATTTGAAGAAACTTTGAATTCGTAATGGTATCAATGTTGTTCAACACTTCTTGAATTCAAGTAGCTGGTGTATCTAACACAGTATTGGGCCTCCTGTGAAGTGACAGACGCCAATGGCTCCGCTTAAAGGGGCTGTACAGTACTGGTTGAGGTGGGGATTCATGTTTTGAACATTCCTTAGTGAGATAATGAGAAACCTCTTATGAAATATGAAAGAGCATGTAATTTTAAGAAGGATTCAACGTTTATTTGATGAAAACTGGTTTTCAAATGGATGAGATATCCAAAAAAGTGATAATAATAAAAGACTACAGGCCACAACTTTAATTATTAGGATCTCTTTGTTTCACCTTGTTTTTGGATATCTCGGCCAGTTCAAAACCAATTTTTATCAAATAAACTTTTGATACCCCTTAGAATTGCATGCTCTTTGACGTCTCATATAGTGGTTTCTGAATATCTCGCAAAATGTTAAAAGCTAAATCCTCACCTCAACCAGAACTGTACACACCCTTTAAATTCTTTATTAAGTGCATGTGCCTGTTATTAAACCATGGATGGAGCCTGACTCAGAACCTCCTGGCTGTGAATATCTGAAAAGTTCAAATGGGCCACAAACATGTCAGGTCTTTATCGCCCAACACATTCTCCCAAAGACATCATCAGGGAAGGTGATATGTGGCAGTCACTATCTTTCACGTCTCCTCTTTACAGAGAGCACTGGAAGGTGATCATAGGTTTCGGGCATCATCGCCATTATGGCCTTAGCGGCATTTTCTCCTATCCCTGATGGGAATCTCTTGATTCTCGGAATACTAGCCCAGTACCGCTGCACTACTTCAGTCAAATGAACCACACGAAATGATGGACGCCAAAGAAGTTGCCTCGAAAGTGTCACTGTACAGATCGTACACCTCTACCTTGCACGTTTGTCTCGTTTACAGCAGAATATTGGGTTTTCTTTGCACTGCATCAGAATGTGCCAAGAGATATCTTGAGCTATTGCCAGATTTGGTAATGACAGATTAATGTTTTAATTTCTATATGAAAGCAACTATATAAAAGAGTTTTGCATACATCCCACCAACCATAAAACACTTTGTATAGCTTACTACAACATGTGTTACAAAAACAGGTAAATATGAATACTAATTAAATGTTAGCAATGATAAAAAACTAGATGGTCTACTGGTATACATAATATATACAGCAAGTGTATTTATTTATTTATTTATTTTTTATTTTTTTGCGAATTGGGACATCCCAACAATTTAGCAAGTGGTCAAATTCGCGATCATGGAATGCAGTGATTAATGGAGAAATGTACACATGCACATTGCATTCGTGTCTGGATCTGAGTAGATGTTTTTGCGCATCATTAATTTGATGAATCACGAAGTGCAAAAATAAAACCCCTGCAAAATCAACAGTACTTCTACAATCGGTTTTATAAAGACTACAATTTTAACAAACTCGGGCTTTTATTAAATTCAGTTTCAGTGTCTAGTCTATGGCAAACTGGATTGATGTTGAACCCAGCATAAAACCACAATGAACTCGTCCTCCGCATGCACTCTGAATGACATCGTAATTACATTTTAAGCACACATTACCAGTAACCAATGCAATTACCCCATTATAAATGAAAATGGCCATTAAGAAGTACAGGTATTGAACTTGTTCAGTCACGCTACTAGTCAAAAGGGCCCCAATCCACAACACTCATGTACTGTAACTCCAATAAACTCTTCACACTTCCCAAAGAAAAATGAAGCAGCTGAATTATACCATATTAACAGCAGTTGATTTCAAAGGCAATCAACGCATTATATTATGTTTCTTTTGATACATAATTGTACATATATCTCAGTGACAAAGTTGACCTTGAATACATCTATATTTCATGCTCCTTATCTGGGAAGATGATACCCATGGAAATTACCTACAGCTAAATTAATTATCTAGAAATGGCACTATTGCAGATAAGAACATGCATTATACTGTGTACTCCCGAGTGCATCTATAGGTACAATGTACCTGATCACAGAATCACCAATTACAGTATAATGCATTTTTATACAGTGACATGTTTACACACAATCTTATTTGTCAAAATAAATTGGGTAATGAGTGCATTTGCAAATTGCAATAAAATGTACTCAACACCGCTGTGAGATTTTCACTGTTCTTTTTTTCTCAGCTATTAACTGCCACTAGAATTTGATTAGGACGAATCTGCTACATATTAAAGTACAACTGTATTAGCATCAATTAGGCCATTAGTGGCTTGTATCTCTAAAAGATCAATTCATGTGAGAAGTTCGAGTTCTTATGCACAAAACATTTTTAGCCAAAGAGAGGAAAGAAAAAAAAAATGTGGGTTATTATATGGTACAACTGTATTCCGATTGATCATTAGAAATGAAAAGACTCAGAAAACTGTCTACATAATCATTATTGTAAAAGAAAGGGGGATTGAAATTACTGTGACTAGTCGTTCAGCAAAAATATGTTTGCTATGTAAAACGATTGAAACCAACACAATAAGATGAAAAGAAAACAAATGCACACACACAAAAAAACAAATCATTCACTCATCCCTGCATTCATCGCACGTCTAGATGAATTATGAAACGTCTCATTAGGCAAACACTCTACTCGATCAGCCGCAAAATTGTCTTCACAAGATTATACCCAGCTCACTGATTACTCTTTTCCCCAGTCTGGAGGTTCAATTCAGAACTAATGGCAAGTGACATTAAACACATCAATGGATACTGTGCCCATGAAAAGTTTAGGGAACCCAGTGGAAAACATATGTTGAAGTGCTTCAATCACAAAGGTCACAAAAGAAGACGTATACATTACGTACAGAACTGTAAAACCAGAAAGCTTCGCGTGCATTTTAAGTTTGCAAATTTTTGCAATTCACAGAATTGTGAAATGCATGTGAAAGTTCTTGTCTACACTATATATATGCGTTGAATGCCAGTAGCAATTCTTGAAAATTTCGTACCACAAAAAAGGCTGTCGGCTCCAATCCGTGAAAATGTCTTGCTTTACAGTAAAATAATCTAGGCTTTGCTCACTGCATAAATTTAATCCACCACTAGCAGATAGAATTTCAAAAATTGCAGACAATGCATTGAAAAAGATTTTTTATTCCTATTGTACAGACAAGTCAAGATATCAAGCGTGTAAACAAAAGCGAGGTCAAACATATGACTAACACCTTTGAGCACAGCATGATTTTTTTTTTTTAGTGCTGTACTTTGAGGACTAGCGTTGGTTGCAGACCTCCGACATCGTAAAATTGCAGGTCTGCGAGACGACTCGCGATAAGGTAAAGACGTTCTTCCAGTCTGCATGGATTCACACGACATTGGGATGCGCTCCCTCCTCCGTGACGCAATGCGATCTTCTCGGAACATGATGCAGGTGTGTGAGCAAGGAGCAAACATCCCGAAGACCAGGGTAGTGACTGTCTGACCTTTCAAGTCGCGAGGGGACACATTACAAATGAGGTAGATACATTTGTATGTATATACAAACAGTGTACATTTAAATTTTAAAGGTCCCTCGTCGGACAGAAGTGAAAAATGAGAGTCACGGAGGGGTTAAAGGAAGAGGAGGATCTTGAGTGTGTTGCATAATGGAGGGGGAAAGAGAGGAGGCGGGATAAATGGAGGAGGGGAGAGAGAGGAGGTGGTGAGATGGAAGGAGGGGGATAGGAGAGGAAGAGGGAGGGTTGGGGAGGGAAGGGAGGAGGGAAGAGAATTAGCTGCCAGCAATGCTTCAGATGGGACCTGGTATACAGGGGGTTATCATCATTACCCACTGTAACTCTTTGGCAATAACCAGATACATCAAATATTTACACCCTGGTGGGGTTTGAGGGGGATGACAAATATGTTTGTCTGTCAACAGGGCTGGCTTGAACATGGAATATCTGCCGTGGAAGGGGGCAGAAATGTACGCAACCCTGACGGAACGTTTCCCCCCTGGAAGTGTTTGAACAGCTCCGATGGTGACAGACATTGGAGATGCACAAGTCAGCGCTGCTCCTCATACCAAGCTGACTATCAAGCTAGTAAAGATGCAGCTTGAAGCTCCTTTACTCCCTCAATGAGAGTGCAGAGATGGGCTTATACCTCACTACAAAACTAATTTCAATCTTCACTAGTCAGGGCCCTGTTTTATGAAGAGTTAAAATTGATTATATAGTTGATTTCAACTGTAAGTCTATGGCAGCCTGTGTGGTAAGGATATTTAAAATCGATTTTATCTTTTGATAAAACGGGGCCCAGATCTACCAAGATCAATGAGACTCGGATCTCAGGTATCTTTCTCATGCTCACACATCTGACACGCTTTTACTCACGCTTCACAAAAAAAGACCACAGAACAGACACCAACGAATGGATTTCCATTTCCCAAAATAGTCATATTAATTTGAGAAAATATCTTTCTTAACTTTGATTTCTAAGGAAAACTATTACATTTAGTATGCACTAGATTACACAATTTATAATGTTAAAGCTAACATGGGAGGGGGTACACTCACAGAGGTAGAACCATTCTCAGTGAGATACACAGATGTATAGATACCAGGGAATAATTTTCCAACTCAAATTTGATTAACAATTTTAGCTGATGAACAATGTACTTCAAATGGCATCATGTACACTTCTGTGGAAGAAAACTGCTATACAAAAGTTAGTTTGTGTAGCAGTGGTGTAAAAATGCATAGCAAATTGTGATGCGATACCAGGAAACTCATTCCCTGGATACGAAAATGTACAACTGTAAGAACACAGCTTGATCAATTCACCTTTTCCATTCACACTGCATTTGAAACTTCTGACATTACAGCACTTGAAAAATATTACCAGTTATTGCTGTATTATAAATGGAATAGAACTTGCTCCTTCAGTCTACGATTTTCCTCGTGGACATAAGAGGAAGCTCTTGGCACAACTGCCTGGTGACTTTCACATTTGAAATTCAAGTTTCTGAAAGGTCACAATGTTTCACTGGCAGTGTGAACAGCCCTATTGAGATGGGATAGATGGGATGGAGAGATAGGGAAAAAGAAAAAGAGCAGAACAAAAACAAATTGCATCATGATGGATAACAAGGTCAGTAGGACCAGTCAAAACTGGCACAACTGGACCAAATCTAATTAGGCCCAGGAAGCCTGGGAGTGACGCTGGGTGCAATAAGGATGGGTGAGCTTGTTTTGTGGGACAATGAGGTCCCACCGGTGGGGCTACTCATCGGAGAGGGTCTGGGACTTGAGGCCACTCATTACTGGCTTGTTACCTTATCCAGGTCACGTTCCATCCATTTGTGAACTGTTTTGCCACCCAACTCCCCCATTCATCAAAGAGCAATTTTAGGATGGATTCACCCACTGGGTTATCTCTCTACATAACAGATAAAAAAACTGTCATCATCACTGAAGAAGCAGCACGAATTGCTAGCCACAATACACCATGATTCCTATATTATGCTCTTTTTCCCCTACAATTTTCCTCAATAATCATTCACTGCTACTAGTTTTCAAATGTATGTTTGGCTGGGTATATAGGGACCTACAGAGCCAGCTAACCATCTCAATATGACTTATAAAAACATACAGATACGTGTAGGTTGTCAATGGTAATCAGATGTAAAGTGGCACTCAAATCACGCTTTCTAGATGCAATGTGTAGCCCATTAAAGGGAAAGTCCACCCTTGAAATAAGTTTGTTGAATACAACCAGAAAAATGAGAGAGGAATAAACTTGTGAAAGTTCGACCAAATTCTGATTTTGATGGTGTGACCAATCACACAGAAATGGACAACTCTGTGATTTATGATTTGAACTCATCTTCCACTTGTCCTGAGCATGAAATTCAATAAAATCTATTGTCTTTTTGTTATAAATGACAGAGTATATTTGCATGCAGGGGTTGCATACAAAAAATATCTTCAGAGTATCTAAGAATGCATATGATTAGCAATTTACTTGGTTGGAGAACTTAGTTTCTTATTTCATAGTAGGCTCTACAGAGCAAATAGAGGTGAGCTCATGTGACATCACAGTACTGTCAATTCGTGCTTGACTGATCACAATTTAAAAGAAAAAAAAAATCATTATTTTGTTACTTTTTTTCCAAAACCAGAATTGGCCCAAGCTCTTACTGTCCTGTTCCTCTAGCTTTTCTGCTTCTATTCACACAAACTTATTTTCAGGGTAAACCCCCCCCCCCCTTCAACTCACATAAAAAAGAAAAAAACATTGAAATATTCTGCATTTTTAACCCAGTGAGGACAAGTCCCGAGTATACTCGGGCAGGGGTCTATGGTATGTGCGTGGTGTAGCAAAATCAGTCCGTTCTCAACGGGTCAATAATACATCCGATACTTTGCAAAGAAAAGACAATGTGCTACAAATTCAACACTCTTCTGAAGGAAATAGTAGAATAAAGGAAAGCAGTTTGTTACCATCTTGAAATGGCAAATTGAAACAGCCACCACTGACACAAGTACTGTAGATTATCCCTGACAACTGGTGAATTAGAAAGTCTATATATGGTTGGTTTTATTTGTTGTGATACATACTTGGTTTCATAGATGTCACTGCACTCAAGGAAACAGACAAGGCAAAAGTAGAAAGGCCTTGGTAAAAATTTTTCCAGTAGACATCATTTCCTCTGCTGGAGAGCACGAAGGACTCAAATACAAAGATGAGCATTCCTCTAATTGGAGTGAAGAAGAGACCAATTTGTTTGTACCTAAACAAGCATAATGACTTCCACTCAGTCTGCATCTAGTTGCTTCTGTGTAGTACATGATTGATTCCAGAACCTGTATATACCCAATCTGGCTTGCAGCTCTCTGTAATTTGTTTGTTTTGTGACTTTCATCACATTTTGCCAAATTCATTTCCATCATTTATCTGTAATTGCCATCCCAAAGCAGGGCTTGACACTAACTTAATTTTTTTTTTTTTCCATTGGTGGCACTTTTGGACCATTAAATCTTTGAATTTGCAATTTTGATGCCCCAAAAGAGAAATGCAGAAACAAAAAGGAAAATAAGAAAGCTCATTTGACTTTTAGATGCCCAATCGGGCCACCAAAAGATAACCTTTTTTGGAAGTGTGGTGGTCCGATATGCCAAATTTTAGTGGCCCTGGGCCACAGCTAATGTTGAGTTCAGCCCAAGTAAGGCCCATTCCTCTTTGTGAAATGTCCCAACCTTTAAATTCACAATGTTTGACATATCCACTGGCAACACAATCAAAAATTGAGTTTTGGCCGCTTTAATGCACATGCCATGAATGGCTTTGCAGTCTGTAGCGGGCAAATACAGATGTCACACTGTAAAACCAGAAATGTTAGTATTCATGATGCAAAAAAAAAAGGCTGTTGGCTCCAATTCCTGAAAGTTTCATGTCGTGAACATTTGAAGTGTTTGTTCGCAAAAACCAATAAGTCCATATTTGCCAAGTGGAGATATTTGCGATTAAAGGTCAAGAAAAATAAAGAAAATAATCAGAAATTTTTTGCTTCTTTTGACCATAACTTCAAAAATGTACCTTTATATGTAGTGACCAATATATCATTTAAAAGGTATTATTTTGTACTTTATGACAGAGACCGTACTTCAAAATCTTCAAAAATGGACTTATCGGTTTTTGCGAACAAACTCTTCATTTCTTGCTGTACATACTGAGTAGTTGGTAAATAGTAGCCTGGTCATTGATTAGAAGTCAGTTGACATACAAACACAAGTTTTCCTTATACCTAGTCAGGGTTCACAATCTGCAAATTGTTACTGTGCAGTATATTCCAGTGTATGATCATTCTGGCATGTTTTATGTGGCACTTGTCACAGTTCACCTTTACGTGTCTAAATATTGCAATTATTGTCACTTTTTTGTTTAAACTGTGAATACAAATGGCCTTGTTGAGCATCAATAGAAGTTATCTGGAGTTCATTATGGATCAAAGGTGATATAAGCACTGCTCAAGACTGTTCATGTTTCAACTTTGTATAATATTAATGATGTTCATGTAAATGTAGGCCTAACTTTTGATGACAATAAAACTACCAATGTATCTCAGAATTAGCATCATAAAATGCAACAGATACAGTCAGCACATGGTGATATCAATGCCGGTGCAATATCATTAATTGGGCTGGAGATTTCCTGGCTAGTATCCTTTGAATGGCTTTGTGACCTCTTGTTCATGTTTACAATGAAAAAGAAAAAGAAAAGAATACACAAAAAATATGGGAACCTGAGACCATATTCACAGACATTCCCCTTTTCTTTTGTTTGCTTTCTTACTTGTTTAAATAAAAGGCCTACATTTTGCTAAAACATCAAATTTGCAACATTTTGTATTGATCATACTCAACAGCAAATGTCTACAATTTTCCACTATATGATTCATATGTAAAATCTGAGAATTATATTGCTTGGAAAAGCAGTAAAGATGTTTTTTTTTTTTTCAATTCTACGATCACAGTTACACAGAGATGAAAAAGCTGGATCAGCAAGTTTTGAGAAAATTTCTTTCTTACTTTAAGAAGAGGCATAACATGTCATTATCCTCATAACCAATGTTTGGGACTGACATTTATATCTAGATGTCAATCAGCTATATAAAGCTTCTATATACTCATCTCCTACCGTACATAATCGCATACACAATTTACTTTCATGTGAATGAAAAAAAAAAAAAAACCAACAAAACAAATCAGAGTTCTAAAGTCTTGTTTTTCCATGATGGTCTCTCCCCAGTGGGCTTTGGTTGTATTGATTACTCTATCCTCCTGGAGAGCCTTCATTGCTAAGATGAGGAGCTCCCTGGGAGAATCAGATGTTCATGGATGACATCATATTCTGAGAGATGAGACGGCTTCCCATCCCAAGATGACGCATGAGTCAAACATTACCTTCCCTGATCTAATCCACAGAGGGATCAAGGGATTAGCTCATCCCTGATGTCAGCTTACAGGTGGGCTCAGATCTCCAAAGACAGTCAGCCCCCAAAGAATAACACAACTGGCAAAGAGAATCTTTGCTTTAGACGTCTTGGAAATGTCAAGGGAACTCAATATTCTACTCTGAGCACTTAAACTTGAAAATACACAATTTCACCTGCCAGTATATTCGATAACACAAGAAAAACTGAGGGGGAAAAAAATCATATTATGCCTCAGGATATACACTAAATGCAATTTGTGTTTGAATGGACGCTTTGTGCACGGCTCTGATATACTACAAAAAGCTTTCTGAAATGAACTTAGCGTGCAGTGGGGTTCTATGAGGGTATATTGGAATTATTCAGACTTCACACAGCTAGAAGCAGCAGCCTGAGTATTCACACATAAAAGCAATTTATGCAGTGATTGAATGGACAGGCTGCCCTTGTACTTTGAACACAAAAACTGTTATATTCCCAGGGCCCAAACATCTCCAAAAACATAACAAAACAAAACACAACAATACAACATGATGCCAAGCAATATCCGAACACAATAACACAACAAAACAAAACAACAAACAAAATAAGAAAGTTCTGAGAGCTACATCCCTTGATTTTAAAGATTTTGAGAAATTACACCCATATTATGAAGCATGGTGAGAAGTAAGATAATACTAGCTAAAAAGTAGAAACATACTAACTGGTAGCTCTGTTCTCAAGATTAAGCAATAGCCATCATTACATCACCTCATGTATGTAATTGACTTTAGCTGCATATTGTATTTACTGTTTATATATATTACAACACTAATCACTTCAAGCCTGAAACTGCCTCCAGATTTAGCTATGAAAATGTAATATGCAGCCCACAATAAAGGTCAATTTGGGACCAGTTAAATGTTAGTCTGAAAATAAATGATATAATTCAATGAGCATAACAGTGAAAATTTGATCAAAACTGGAAACAAGCATGCAAATAAAAGCACAACTTTTTTTTTTTTTTGCTCATTATACAAAACATATGTAACACTATTTCATGTTTTGATTACGCATAATTTAAAATGTAAATAAGTGTAAATGAAATGAAACAATCAATTTTCATGAATAAAATAGTTTATTTAATCAAAAGTGGATAGATTTATAAGATTTGTTCCAAGTATAGGGTAGAATACTATAGCACCCTTGTTTTAATTGTTAACATTTTACTGAAAATGAAAGTAATTTCAAATTGACACCATAATGTAGATGAGATCAAGCTTTTACAACATAGTATCAATAACTCAATACCCCCCCCCCCCAAATTGCAATAAAGTCCTTCTGGTTCTCAGCCAACAATATGCATTTTACTCTCCATGATTCAGATGTAAATGTGGTTGCTTGCTTTTCATTCTAATCAACACTACAAGACAGTATAGTCTGAGCAAATCGCACTTATCAAGTTTTAATTCAAGTCTCCTTACTACTTTCTTTCAACATCACAGAAGCATTCAACGATGTTTATTGCAGTAACAGCTATTTTCATTTAATTTGCTTTACGATAAGTGCGCAAACACAACGCCTACACTTAGCTGTACATTACAAATGCAGTCATGCTTACATACTGGCGTACAAATTTACAGCACTCAATCAAGATTTGTCAGTTTACGGATGGCTAAACTGAAGTCTGAGTGATGGGACGGTGCTATACACAACCATGCAATCCATTTAAAGAACAAGCAAATGTACTATTGTTTGAAAAGCTCAAATAGTGGTAAAAGTAATATGTAGAATATCATTAAAGATAGAAGTGTTCCTGTGACAACTCCAGATCAGATGCAGGTCTAATCATCTATAGTGCAGAATACTGTAAAAGTGGAAATTTTTGCGGTGTTGAAATTTTCGCGCATTTCGTGCATCAACAAACTAGCGCGAAAATAGAAGCACGCGAATATTTTTGCTTGCCATATGTTCCTGTGCGTGATGTCTTGATTCCGCGGAATTAAAAACACGCGAAACTCTTCTTACCCGGCCAAGCGCGAAAAATTAGTCGCGCGAAAATATCCACTTATACAGTACACCTAAAGAATTGTTGTTTATGAAGAGTTGCTCATTAAAAAGGCTCACATTCCTCCCACCATCTTGGAGTGTAACCTCACTTGATACCATCCTTAAAAAAAAAGGCAGCAACATAAAATATAGGATCAGAGAGTGATATGGGCCTCTTAAACCTTTCATACATACACTGTACCTATATAACTCTTTTCACATGACTTTATGAGCTGGGCACCTTTGAATGTTTTTTAAAGGTAAATGGTGCTATATAAATGCTGATCATCATCATCATCATCATGTACATATGTACATGGCAACTTAAACCATATGAAATTATTCCATTTTGGTGTGGCCCTTGCACCTCCTGATATAAATTCTTTATACTTGAATATTTCTACTGTGATTTGCATCCATATTTTACCAGAAAGTGCCCAAACCTTGTTTTGAACAGACTTGCATCATTTGGTTATTTCCAGAACTCATGGAAATGTTTAGATCTGCCATCATCTTATTCGAGGAAACATGACAAAAATGTTTGTTAAAAAATGCAATAAATACAACTTTCACTTCTTCTCTATTCCATGGAGAGAAAGTCTGAAACAAAGTGGTGGGTTTGTTGCGTGAAAAATTCCCTTTCCTGTCACGCTTTCAGGAAGTCCCACAGTTAGAAACCATTCGTCAGGATCCTCCCCCCTCCCTGCCTATCTCCGATGGATCTCGCTGGACACCTAACCACATTTCACCAGGAGGAAGTGCCGCTGGTTTCAGCTTTCCTTTCTGGAGGCTGCAGAGGGCTACTAATAGCCAGCCTCATGCAAGGACGACGAATTTCTCCGTTTCGGGAGCGACTCTGCTCCTAAAGGAGTACATAGACGACGTCCTTCGCAAAGTTAAGCCAATCCATCATAGAGGAATTAAGGAAGCCGATTGAGTCACTCGGTTGTTGAAGATGAGGTGGGATGTTGACACGTTTTTCTCGGCGGGATGCACAGAAGGGAGTGGGGTAGCGACCAATCCCTACTGTAGCTACCTCATACTGAATGAAAAACGATCGGCCATGGAACGGTATCTTTGGCTGAACAACGGGGGAGAAATTGTCCTGTGCGATGTGCCGGATAGCACAGATTAGCAAGACACGTCGCTCGCCGTGCAACTACCTAACCTAGCAACTCTCCTGATGACGGAAGATGTTATTGTGGGGAGTAATGTACCTCCCTGGGGAAATTATGACGTCATGTCAGCCAAACATTCTGGTAATAACACTTCTCATCTATGTGTATTGCTGATATCCCCTTCACATTATGCATTCCCTACACCACGGAAGACCAGAGTAGTACGAACATATCTGTGAAAGCACACAGACCAGACACGTTAAAGGCATAATTTACCATTTGCAGATGAAAGCATTAGTGCTTTAGAATAGTTCTAAAATGTGAGTTAGGGATAGAAACAACCACTGTCAAAATTTGAATCCATATAATCGATGTTAAGTGTTGTTAAATACACAAAATGTGAACAATAGTTATAATAAAAATGTTTCCTGACTAAACCGTATACAGTTACGGTTTACTGAGAAAAACCCTGATATCTCCTTATATTTTAGGTTTTATTGCAAATATTTCATATGGTAGGATGTTTTATGATACAACAGACCTACACATATGCATCAAATGTGATATCTTTAACATTTTTGAAATCACTGCTCCCAAAGGTAAACTGGACCTTTAATATTCAGCACCATATCTAGATATTGCCAATAAGGATTGTTGTCAGTAAAAGCCAATCAAAAAACAGTACAACCTGTCCTTCTTTCATATTCATTGATTACAGAGAAGTAGAAGAAAACATCATGAGCTAAAAGGTTCATTTTATTATCAGCATGTTGATTTCAAATTCTTAATGTTCATCTGCCTATTACATTGTCTAAGTGGTGATATTCTGTTCAATCAATGAGTCATGCATTTCTTTAACACCTTTCCATATTATGAAAATGGGTAAATTTAGCGTACTATGGTTCTCATAAAACCCATCAACTTTCAACTAATAAAATTTACTTCGGGATATAATGACAACCAGTAAATTCTATGTTTCGAAGTTTCATTATGAACAATAGTGTTTGTGGTACTGACTAACAGGAAACTCATAACATATAATAGAGACTTGTGGTGCAGATCAAAGTGCAAATAAGATCAACTATTTTTTTTTTCTTCTTTCTGGCTCAGAATTATCACAGTAGTTCTCCGTAGTCTATAGACAAGCTCCTTGTCTGTACTGATAGCTTCTAGACAAAGTGGATGGTGTTGTCTGTCCTTCCTTTGGCAGATTTCTTTTAATGCTGAATGCTAAGAGAGGATTTTATGCATTACGTGCACTTCCACTCTTTCTAGAAAGTTGACCAATGCAAGATTAAAGAGACAAAATATTTGCATCTTTATACTTTACTTGCCAGGGGTTACTATTAAAGAAGATTACAGCAGATGAAGGCGATTTAAAAGCCAGATGAAAAGAGGCTTGCAGGATAACTTGAATAGACAGTCCAGTATTGCATCTATACACGGTATCGTAGCAGCTCTAACACATCTAGAGAAAAATACTCATTCAACACATGTTGTACATTAATTTTCATTTTCTTCTTCATTATTATTATTATTTTTTTTTTTTTTTTGGGGGGGGGGGAGAGGGTGTTGGCCAAATGTTCATACATGTGGTTAATGTCAATGTCAGTCCAAATAGGATCTTGTGGTTTTTATCTACATGTACACAAAGGCCTACATGGTAGAAGGATTTTTCTGGCTTTGGTGGAGGACACTGTACAAAAAGGACAAAAATAGATTTATGCAAACAAGAAAGCCACATCTTGTATCAAACTTAAAATAGTTATTTCCATTGAAATTGGGATGTGGGTGAATATATTATGCTGCCAACATCTCATTATGATGCAAAGACCAACTTTATACATGATGGATTGAGATGTCTCTATTTCACAGTGCAATAAGCATCACACCACTGTCCCTCCCTCCCCCCTCCCCCTTTTCGCTTGCCTGATCCCTGGGCCATTAGTTCTGCCAGCTCTGATTAACATCACGTCTGAGAATGAATGGACGTGCTAATGACATCATGATGTAAACATGAGGGGGATATCTGTCATATTGTCAATTACAGGTCCTCGGTCCATGCATGCTATATGTCAGGGTGATATGCAGAACAACTTTTTAATGCAACTAAATTTTGACTGTATCTCGAAATGCAAATTCTGTGGAGTACCTGAGTATTTTACACAATCACACACATCATTGAATTTCCTGAAATCTTTATTTGATTCTATCCAAATAAGTCAATAATGAAACAAATATCTAAGAACCAATAATCAAAATTGCATTTTCTACAAAGTGAACAGAAATGGTGACAGTATGCAATAACTTAAAAAAAAGGAAAAAATATATATGCACACACACAAACACATAAAAAACAAAACAAATACAAATACAAATACAGCTATTGAGTGAGTGAATGCCATGGATATATACCAAGTATCAAAATTCCATAGCATTGCATTGCTCTCGATCCTTTGGGGAAAGCCAGCATCAGGAGATTTAAAGCGATCAAAGAGCAGAAAGTGAAAAAAAAAATGTACTTTGCACGTGGCTTAGACCAATTAATTCACCTTAAAAGCTGATCCATAGGCATGAAGAGAATGTCCCCCATATTTGAAACGCATAGCAAATCATTAATACTTGCTCCAAAAGGCACTGTGAATACATTCTATTCTTAGTTTGCAGCTCCGCACGGGCAAACAGACTCAACTGTCAAAAATCAATACACCTTAATGGAGGACTGTACAGTATACTCATAAATAATGCAAAACTAATTGGCTTCAAAAGATCATGTAATATTTGTGGGCTTCACTGCGCACACAACAGGATGAAATTTTCATCCTGCTCACTTAGTTTCTAGCCTTTCGCAGTCATTTTGTAGGATCAGAAGCTATTAAGCATGGTGGCCCAGTGGTAGAGCTGCAATCAACTAAATTATATGATGTACTGCAAGAGAGAGGAAAAAAAAAAATATTGACCTCATTTGAAGCAAATACAGTTGGTTA
Organism: Diadema setosum; assembly: GCA_033980235.1. NCBI lineage: Eukaryota > Metazoa > Echinodermata > Echinoidea > Diadematoida > Diadematidae > Diadema > Diadema setosum. The sequence goes on from CM067080.1 coordinate 19,359,196, forward strand.
ATGCTAAATGCCTAGAGGTGAATTGAATGGTTTTATAGAGCAAAGAGTCTCGGCCAAGATGCCAAAACTGTATAGAGGTCGATAAAGTTTTATAATACAGCTTTCCCCCTCCTCCCATTTACTGTACGAGCTGAAATTTTTGCGGTGGTTTTATTTTCGCGAATTTCGCGGATCGCCTTTGAACCGCGAAAATAACACGTGAAAATAACAACGCGCAAATAACTAAGTTCAGTTAGACCCTCGCAACCACGAAATTAACAACACGTGAAAATGTCCTCCAAGTAGCAGTTCGCGAAAATTTCAGCTCGTACAGTATTGGACATTAAGGTATATTAGGGATGATATCTTACAAATATTTATCCATATCTCAAGACAAAGTGTACAATCCAGTAAGCATCAAAGGACCACATGTGGTATAATTGTATGCTCAAGTCATATATTGTTTCATAAATTACAAATTTTTGTTAACATACATGTAGCATACAGATGTTCTCCCTTTTGTACAAAACACGCACATGATACCTGACCAGTTATCAATGCAACAGATATCACATCATGTCACTACAGATATACATACATCATAGTGTCATACAATTTTGTACATCAAAATCAATTCACTGAATGATATCAAAGGTCTTTATGATATACACTTCAGAAATATTACAACATTTGTATCTTAACACTAATTCATCTTCATGATATGCTGCATGGCCCTTTGAAAATTATGGAAGAAGAAGAAAAAGACGAATATACGTAGCAAACTATATATTGTAGTCTGATAAAGGCTAACCAACATTAACAATCCCATCATCGCAAAATAGCTGTCACTGTCATGCCACGCATAGTATACTTTTAAATGCCCTATGAATATCTATCTCAGTAGTGCTATTCAATGATGAGAAACTATCATTGAATCACGTCCACCGGCAGAAACATCTACTGGCATCTCTCTCTGTTTGTATGTTTCTATAATGTACTTCATGATGTGCTGGGAATCTTCTACACTCCATTCTACATAGAGTACATCTTGAGAACCAGACCCAGGACAGCTCTAGGTGCCCTCATTTTGTGTCCTTAAACTCATTTCACACTCTGCATTAATTCTTGTCATTAGTCTCAGAAACAGAAAAGCTCTCAGATATCATTTGGTGCCGCAGGTGTGCTGGACATTTCCATACCCATTACACTGTATCATGAGAATGGAAAAACATCTGATCTGGAGTCTGGAAGTGTTTTGATGTCGTGGTATTTCTCAAGCAAGTTTCAGTGTACATGTATGGTCAGTTGTGCCTTCTACTCTAATGCAAACATGCTCTTTGTGCATATTGCACTGCAAATTTGCTCACTGTCCACTCCGCCAATGACTAAAAACTATTGATTGCAGTCCCATCCATATCCAATCAATTCTACAGTGCTGGAGTGATGAAGTCTTCAGCATGTGTACGTTATCTTCATGGATACCATAGCCAGTGTGATAAAACTGACATTTAGTGACGTAACAAGAAGCACTGCAGCATCATTTCAAGTAAACTGAATGTAGACAACAAGCCTCCATAATACCATTGTGCAGTTGACTCAATACATATTGCACACAAGCACCAAGTGACAATGAGTAAGCAAGCACGCTGTATTTGTTCATTGTCGCAAAGGTATGCTGTAGGGAACAACATATGATATTGTGTGTACATACCCATTCATGAAAAGCTGATTCTCCCCACTGGTAATATCATCGAAATCTTATCTGGCAAGACGCTGACGTGGACAATTAAGACAGCAACATCACAGCCTCGATCACTGACTGCTGCTTTGCAACGACTGCATGTTTTCGACAAATGTTGCGCCCACAAACAAACTATATGCACGTTCCACAGGGTATGTACTTGTAAGTCACCACAAGCCCGAATGTCCCTCCACTCACAACTGCCCTGTGTGGAGGTGTGCTCTTTGTAAATAATCGCCAAGCATACCACAGCCCCCTTGCAGTGTTGCGCTGAGACACGGGCTGCATGAGTGAGTGAGTGAATGAGGGGACAGTAAAAGACTAGGCTGAGGTTCTGATGCCCCACTGCAGTGATGCCCTGAGTTGTGGGAGTGTGCACGAGGGAAAATGCGGGCAGCACTCAGTCCAAAGACTACGACTTCTCCTCTTCACCGGGAGATGGCCATTGGATGGTGGATGGATTCCATCCAAAAAAGAGTGCGGCTGATTGGGAGATTAGTCTAATCCACGGAGGGGCGGCCTAATCCCCAAAGGCAGGCACTAATGCTCTCTTCACGCTAGCTGGATAGCAGGCTCATCAGATCCAATTACAACATAATTATCATCACGTCTTTGTAGGACTAGGAGCATGTTCACACGATCTTGCTTGATTCAAATCTATTCTAATAGAGCTTTTTTTTTTTTATTTTTGTAATTCTTTCCTTCAGATTAACATGGAAATGTTCCAACAATATCCTGTGCCTGGTCATTTTTATTTTGTTAAAAAAAAAAAAAGGAACACTCAACTCAAACCCATCCTCAAAAAAAAAAAAAAATAAATAAATAAATAAAAAAAAATCAATCATATATCAAGACCTACATTGTATGGCAAGGGCCTCATGTTTTTTTTTTTTTTTTTTTTTTTTTTCAATGATTCGAAGCCAGTAGTTTGGTTGCATGTTAAATATTACTATGTGCATGAATGTCCCTTTAAATCCATGTCTACATGGGTATGTTGAATTAATAATGCATACTTGCTTACTTGTTTTGACCGGCTACCGATTTTCTCTTCTGATCTACCTATTTTGTAGCAAACCTACCATAATATGAAATGGAAGTCATATTTTCCCTTCATTGTGCGTTGATTCCCTAAAATAAGCTAGTAATTAGAATACTAATAATAATTTCAAGGAACTCGTTCCTCAAAAACGCCGTATTCAGCCTTCTAGTATGCACACATGTATGCACACTGCAGTGGCGCACGTTACAGTCTCTATCATATCTACGTGCGTGCAAGACTTACTGTACACGTGTACGTGTAGCTAGAACCACGCGTAATAGTAATGTTTTGGTAGCTCATGTTCTGCAAGAGTGAATGCTACGAATGGAAACCCTCCCAAACACCGCAGAAGAGAGCAAAATCTGCCACGTACAAGAATCTCACAGCCAGGTCATCTGCTAATTAATTTAGATTTGTGAGGGCAACATTATGTCTTATTCATCAAACTAGCTCCACAATAGAAAGTACACTATAAGGGGATAAATTATTTGCCAATATGTTTGATTACTTTTTCACATATGCTTAGCCTACAAAAATTATTTACCAATATGTCTGATTTTATTTTTATATGCATAGTCTACAAAATAGTTCATAGATTTACATGGATTATGTTTTTTTTTTTATCAATACCAAGAACCCTTTAAAAAGGTTAAAAAGCATGCACCAAACCTCATATTTTGATATTGAAAAACAAAAAAAGTCCACACCATGGGAGGGGGGACACCCCCCTCCCACACCCTCCCCCCCTCGCGCGCAAGCGCGCTCAGGCTTGGTCGCTTCGCTCCCTTGCAAAATCTACCTCTTCAGGATTTCAAAATGTTGGCAAGTATGATAATGATGTTTAAATCCTTGTTATTAGGATACACATATTGGCAACCATGCAAAAAAAAAAAAAAAAATCACCACTATCAAATGCTATATTTCCAACAGTGTTAAGTTTTTTCAAAGTCTGGTGTTTGTGTATAATGTTCATTTCCTCCCAAGGACAAACTGCTCACATTTAAGAAGTCGTTCCAGAGTTAATTGTTTTGCATGAAAGCTGAGAGTAAAATATAGAACGGCTCAAAATCACTGTGAAATGTGAGCAAATTCAGACAAAACATTACGAAGTATTATGTGGAAATCATGACAAATCAAATTCATCAAGCAAATAAGCATTGCATCATTCTCAGCATCTTCAAATAACTGCTGCAATCACATTTTTGTAATGTCATATTACACTGTTAAAATGCATGACATGAAAAATTATTGCCAACTGAACTTTTTTTTTTTCACAAGAACACTTACTTCAAAACACTGCAATCATTATAAGTAGTTTGTTTTTCATATGTATCAAAATAGATCTGTTTTGCAAACATAAGAATCTTTAACCAGAAACCTTAAGAATCATATTCCAGGAATATTGTGTACAAACCACTTGAGTAGTGCTATACAAGAGATGTCACAGAACTTTACATGTACTTGACGAAAGATACAAAGTTACACCATATCAGATTACATGCTGACATCAAAATTAAAGGATTTTTTTTTTTGGGGGGGGGAGGGGTGGGAGGTATAGGAGGGATAGAGGGGCAATTTAAATGTTTATTAGCCATTTTAGAATCACATTGATTTGTAAGAGCAGAATGATTTTAATACTTTAATATGGAAAAAAAAAAACCATGGTAGCAAAGTAGTGTGCAATTTACAAAATTCAAAATTAGAGACATTAATTTTCAAATAAATCGTAATAATAGATCTAGACATAGTAAAGACACAAAATTGAAACTTTTTCAAACACTTGACCTTTAGAAAAAGAAGAAAAAAAAAAATAAACTGATTCATTTTGCCGCCATCACCTTTAGAAGGTTTTCCTGCCCCAATCCACATTAAAGCTCTTTGAAGAACAACTACTATCATTGAATAAAGTGATCCATGCTTTGCACATCCTTACATGCCAAATGAAAAGAAAATATTCTTAAATTCAAAGAAAAGCCCTTCCACCTTCCCTGTGAAATTGGTTTTGCAGAGAAATTAATTTTCTCACAAAAATACATACATGTATGTAGTTACTATTGGAAAGGTCAATATCACATTACTGGTTTTAGAATTGGGTCATGCAATGAATAAATTTGCCATGGTTGAATTCACTCTTCTTCAAGGACTGTACAGCATGTACAGTAGTGTATCTTAAAGGTAGGGAATCCCATTTGCATGCCTTAAATGAAGAGTTGTATAAATACAGAGGTATGCTGAAGAGAGTATCATTTTAGAAACTCCCATAATGTATTGAAAGTGGAAGGTAACATTTAGTACATTTTTATTGACCGTTAGATTTTGAATTGAATTTTTTTCGGGGCTCACCGTAAATTCCAGTACATTACTAGGCTACCTTTGCAGACCCATGCACTGTATGTGTGTCCATCATGCATATTTTGTGAAGAAAGTTCATCAAAACTTACAAACATTTCTATTTATACATTCTTGCCACACACTCTATATATTATTACATCAGCTCTTATACTTTTAGATTTGTGTCTAAAGATAAAAAAATACAGAAGACTGCAACAAAAAGGCTTAAGTGTGGCTGACACACAGAACTACTGAGTAGTTGAGTTTTGTGCATTATTCAAATTGTAGATAACTGTTGACTTCCAAATTTCTCAGCAGTGGCCTAAACAAGTCCCCTGAGATTCATATTTAATGTTTTGCTGCATTTTGGGAGGTCTGTACAAGGTATCCCCTACCTTTAAAGCAGAATTACGTATGCAAAAAAAAAAAAAATATATATTATAAAAATAAATAAATAAAATAAAATAATAATAATAATAATAATAATAATAATAATAATAATAATAATAATAATAATAATAATAATTAAAATAATAATAATAATAATAACAACAATAATAATGATAGTACATACATGTATACATACATACATATACAATTTCTATAGCACCATTTTCCATTCTGACTAACGTTCAAATTCAAAGTGCTTTATACCTTAGCAAAAGACATCGTGAAAACACATTGTGCCATAAAAAGAAGATGAAGAACAAGAAGAACAAGAAGGAGAATTGAATATCTGTCTTCAAAATGCACGGCTGAACAAGAAGGATTTTAGGTAGCTCCTATAAGACGTAATGGAGATCGAGCCTTTCAGCTCAAGTGGAAGTGAATTCCACATGTTGGTCCAGCATGAGCAAAAGCTCGTTACCCCAAATTTTCCCAAGAAACTGGAAGTATCCAATCACAACAAATTCTTTGCTAAAGGTATGTACTTTTATGCAGTTCAGATTAAAATGTTCAGCCAGAAAAAAAAAAAGGTTAAAATTTCATATGCCAAAAGAATGTATGCCTCCATGTACATGTTTACTTAAAGAAAAATAACCCTTCAATAACAAAAATATATAGGTTAAGGAGTCTTGGTGTTTCACATGTCTTTGTTTATTAATTTGTTTTTAAACAGTAGAATAGTCATAATTACATATAATGAACAATAAAGGATATGATGTCAATATCTCACTAGTCTCTTGCTGATCTTTTTAGACATTTTCACTGAATGTCCTTTTTTAACAAAAGATAAAATGAATGTCGCATCCTTATTGTCAAATTACTGTAGTATTGAAATAATCTAGAAATCATGAAATTTAGGGAAAATTTGGTAATAGGGGCTATATCACTGACCAAATATATAGTTGGACTTATGTTCTGTCTATGTAGAATAAAAAGGAAAGTTGTGAGGTGATTACATCAACACCTCTTTGAATTTACATAAAGTTGTAACAGATATCACTATTATGTGAAAACATATTTCATTTCCATAACATTTACCAGTCTCTTTCTGAGCTTCTACTTTGTTTTAATCAATTACTACTCTCACATGGATTGGTATTGTACTTAATTGGTGAAATTTTGATCATTGTAGCATCAACTAGAACATCATGCATACGACATGTTGTCTTACATTTCTTCCACACATACAGCAAGTGAAAACATCACCAGTCCAGACATGAAGAGAGTTTCTATGGTGACTCTAACTTCTTCTCCAGAAAGTGAAAATGTTTGGTTGAAGCAATTGCTCAGAGCAATGTTGGTATGAGTCTGACAGTTGAATTTCAGCAGCTAACTAATGAGTAATTTGAAAGCAGGACTACATCTTCACAGCAACAACAACAAAAAAGTCATCATTTCTGACCAAAAAAAAAAAGGAGAAATAAGTCAAAGAATTTACTGGAAAAAGCCACATTATGGTGACAAATTTCTTCTCACTCACCTGGGTTGAAAGGTGGATTCTCCGAGAGCACAGGCATGGTTGCAGGCGTCTTGATCGATGAGGAAAAACTTGAGTCTAGCTCCAGAAAAAACTTTCTCCTCTCATACGGCTCCTTCTTCTGACAGTAGAGACAGGGAGGGAGAGAGTTCAGAGAAGAGTTGGAGGAAATCTCTCGGCCCAATTCCTCTGACTCACGTCGTCCCACCAACTTTTCTCATTGGCCGGGTGGCTCTGTCAATCACAGGGCGAGAAGGTGGAGCTTGTTGCGTTAACGGCAACGGCAAGAACTTCCTAGGGCTTCTCGCAGATGCCAGTCAAAGATCCTGCACTACTGGGCACTGATGGCAGAGGGAGCCCCCCCAAGACCTGCCCTGATCTCCCCACTCCTGTTGCGACTGGCTGCAGCACAGCGGTAGGCACGGCCTGGACGAAATGGATAGCGATGACAATTTCCTGAAAGCATAAATCAAGACAAGTCAGCTTCTTGCTAGCCATCATAAACTGCCAGAAGTAGCAAAATGAACCCAAACTCAGTGCAGGGGGTTTTCCTGACAATCATTGCTTTAATTTAAAACAAAAAACCAAACTAAACCAAACAAAAACAAAAACAGACACTCGTAGCATTTCAGCAAGGCCAAGAACACATTGATTAGAGCCAAACATATGTGATTTGCATTACATCCATATCCAGGGAAGCTCACCAATTATTGAATTAGTGGTATCCCTGAGGTGTTATGATATGTACTTGCCATTCAGGTGATGGGACTGTTTAAGCCTATGGGTCTCAAGGTGCAGCTTGCAAAGCAGAGGACTCTAAACAAGCTTCTATGAGGACAAGGGTACAAAATTCAAGTTTCAGAATGTACTTTGAAGGTTTGTGAGATTGACTTCCAGGCTATAAGGTCTCAGAATGGCTTAGGCCTAGTCTTGACTAAAAAAAACCCAGAACAACAAAAAACATGAACACACCTACACATATTTTCCTGGCAAGGCCAACTTGTCCGGTGGAATTTTTAAGGGCAATGAACCAAAAAGACAACATACAAACACAGAATATAAGAGATATATTATCAAAATGACATACAGTTGAACCTCTCGTATCCGGACAAGTCGGGACCGGGGCTCATCCGGATAAGGGATTTGGCCGGATACGGGAGACTCAATGCTTTATACATGTACATATACATACACATGTACTGATGTAGCCCATTGTAGTACCACATGTAGTAATGTGTATACTGCAACCTTTTCATTGTTACACTCAGTAACAGACCCCAAAATAGAGGTTCGTGTTTGCAAGAATGAAATCATTTTCTTTTATAAATTCTTGGGATGATTTACCTAAATAATTATTAAGAAATGTATCAAGTATATGTAATTCATGTGTGTTTGTTCTCAAGGAGTTGGGAATCCCCCTTTCCTCCCGTAATTATTAAAAAAAGATAAAAAAATCACGGCGAGATTGCGTCCGGATAATAGAGAGATCCGGATAAAGGGAGGCCGGATAATAGAGGTGCAACTGTATGTGTAATGGCTTTTGGATGTCACGACATGCCACACTTACTTGAACAAATGAATAAAAATTTTTCTACTCATCAGAAAACATCTATTTTCCATCATGACAAATATCACTTACAAAGAGATGTATAGTTGGTAACACCTGTGCAATACATTCAGTAGACTAATTAACATGTGGTATATTAATGTATGACATGTGCTCATCATGTATCATTAGGCCCTAATTGTTTCTCAAATCTACACTTATTAGATTCCCAGAATAAATACCAATATTTACTTCTTTATATGTTAACCTCTATAACACACAAGTTTTAAAAAATAAATCATCAAACAAAGCATTATTACTAATTTATGGGATAACTGATATAAACTATAACATTGCATCTATATTCATTAACCCATTGAGGACAGCCTGATTTTGCTACAACAAGCATTTCCCATAGACACATGCCCGAGTATACTCGGGACTCATCCTCAACGGGTTAATTGTCATGGTGAAACTATGCAGCTACTTCATAAATCACATTCTATTAAATAATTAAATAAAGCATGCACATCAAAACTGGGATAAATTTGTATCATTTCTTTCAGGCATGTATTTGAAGTTTTATTTGGCCATTGTATATTTAGCTATATCGGCCTATTTTAATGCTAAAATTAGAAAACAAAACAAACAACTAAGGCATTTTGCTGGGTTTCCTGGTTGAAAGGTTCTCTCCAAGTCTCCTTGAGGGGCGTTCCGGCAAATAAGAGACTATGGAATCTAAAAGTAATAATGCAATCCACTGCCAAAAGTACAGAGCAGAACCTGAGGTGGCTGTCATGAATCTAAATTAATTTGTCACTTTGGGCTGTGGCTCCTTTTGTGACGTCCAGTGCAAGAAATGATAATTTCCCCTCTGCATTAGTGGCCGAGAACGTCATGGCTGTAAAACAGTAATCCATCCAAGTTAGCCCCACCACACAGCGTCAATGAAATAATGTGTCCATGGTGTAATGAATAATTAAGGAGATCCCTTCTGAAACACTTACATTAATTGTAAAACGTTCTATGGAAGACTGCCCCCCCCCATTATCTTTATCATCAAGATCTTCTGAAGTGGTCAATGCCCCCCCCCCCCCCCCCCCCATCTTCATTTCGGTAATCCTGGATTTCCCCTACTTGCTTCTGAATTGCATTTAACATCAAAGTACAACTGTACATCCAATTACAACATGTGAAGTGGCTTACTCAAACCTCTATTAAAGCTTGAAGAAGTTTGACAGAGAGAGAGGTGCTTTGTCCTACAGTTACTGTATTTCTGTGGTTTATGGGTGCAGATGAAATTTAAGACCTCAGGGAGTAGGCTGCTTATTACTTTACTGCTTCATCACCATTACAATGGGTGCAATGAACTAGGAAATGGGTACACAAACCTTTCAAATGATGCAAAGAGAATTACTTGTCAATGAACAGTATAGAATTTAAGTTAACTTCTGAATTCACTTTGGCTGCACATTTCAGTACGGCAAAATATCAATATTCCAGAGCTGAGGGAAAAATATGCAGTTTGCACTGATATAATCCCTACATGATGGCCATCACTTACCACACACTCATCAATACACACATTTACATTTCATTCACAGTAAGGTAAAAGATAAAACCCATCAGCCATCCAAAATATACAAATACTAAGAGAGCCTGTAATAGTATTGATATTTTGATTGATGATCCTTTCCTCTGACAATAAGAATGTTGACTGTTGACCTATCTGGCTTATTTAAATGATGCAATTTATAGGCTTTACATCATTTGAAAAAAGTGTGCAGTTCACTAAAAATAAACAAACAAAAAACAAAGACACACACACACACACACAAACAAACAAACACACATACAAACACACAAACAAACAAACAAACAAACAAACAACTCATGTCATCCTCACTTTGTTGTATTTGGTTACTGTTACATGTAATGCTAGAATGCAGGAGATTATTCTTATTTTTTCCAGTGCTGCATCCTTGAATTTTCAAGTATCAGTTACACGAAGTGCCCCCATACCACACGTATGCCATGTCATGCAGCCAGAAATTCTCATTTTCAATTCTCAGGGAACACAAACAATTGCAGTGTGTGTTATGTGGAATTCCATAAATACACAAAATATCATTCAATTTTCTCATACAGAACATTTGAATTTAAATGTCTCGATCCCCACTTTTGCAATGTGCCAATTTTCAGCTGTGTCCATGGATGACATGCGAAGGTAAGGTAAATTTTCTTGTAACAAAAAATGTTACAACAGTAGAAAAAAAAAACCTGTATTTGTAGATTTGTTTTTATCATGAGTATCCCAAGTTTTTCCAATCCTATATGATATATACCCATATGCGAAATTAATTTATTGAATACTATAAAGCGAGCATGAACTGAAAATGTGATGTTTACCACTTGAGCTGTCATACAAGGTTTTATGTATAAAACAATCTTTTCCCCTATATACTTGCCATTATACAGTGTATTTTAATTACAAGGGTTTAAAGTTGACCCCAAACAGACATGGCAAGATAAAGCGTAGCATATCTAATGCCAGGGCCGAGAATTTCAACACTTGCAAAAAGAAGCTGAACAATAATACACATTTCAGTAGCTTTGAGATGGATGACCAATATTCTTATGCCCTTGATCAAGCTATCAATCAACCTTATGCATTTTTATGTTTATTTGCATGAAATATCAAGGTTGATGGGGTAATCTTTGCCCATACAGACTCTTGTAATCTTACACTTCTACAAGTGTTGCACTGTGTATTTGGATACTACGACTAATCTAACAACATTGTTTTCCTGTTCAAATGTATTTTACTCCAGAGAAATTTATAAAATCACCTTTTCAATTGAAGGGAAGAGTAAACCTCATTTCAATTTGGCTTCTGGGAGAAAGATAAGCCTTTAAAATTCTGAGGTACATTGTGTGAGCATTCTTCAGTATGTACTGTAATGCTTGGTATGTCATATATATACTGGTAGCGAAACTTACAAAGAAATTGGAAACAGGCTCGTAACAGAAAACAGTTTGAGGCGTCGCGCTCAAAGGTAACACATTACAGGTGAGTATGAGGAACTGGTTCTTTAAAAGTTCTCATAGAAACACATGGATGACATTTACTCCTTGTGACTCCATACATCCCCACCCTTCCTTGGGAGATATGAAAAATGAGAGACAGACAGACAAACAGACAGACAGACAGAGAAAGAGAGAGAGAAAGGGGGAGAGGAAAAGTAAAATTAAAACATGGGACTCACAGCCTGGGAAGCCAGGCAAGAGGAATGCACAGATCCAAAAATATAATGTCTGATTCACTTCCATGTACGACTTTTTGACTGTAATATCTATAAATAAATCATAAACAATAAAGAAAATTACCTGGTAACTCAAAACACATTTACCCACCAAAATACAACAACAAACTTAACACCTTTTGCGCTATCCAACTGTACAATATCCATAACATGCATTCCCTGAAGAATGACTGCATGGTCACTCAACTTTCAAGGTGGCCACAGCGGAATGTGAAAGGATGGTACTAATTAAATCCACGTTGATCAGTGTGAACGGAACTTTGTGGCCAAAATACCTTTCTTTCGAGGACAGTAATTGATAAGAAATTTACTTGAGATTCCCAGACTGCCGACGAATCAGCCAAAGTGCAGTGTAACTGTAAGACTGCAATGGAGATGTTAATGAACTTGAACTGGTACCAGTATTGACTTTTAATTGAGTCTTTTTGGCAAGACGGAGGCAAGCATTGGAAAATGTGTGTCTTCACATAGTGGTAAAAAATAAAATCATTGGGCTAGAATCTAGCATTAAATTTGAGAAGTCCCTTCTTATCCCTCGGGGGGGGGGGGGGGCACTGCAAAATTTTGATGCTTTATGTATTTCACATTCTTTGAAAACCAAATTACATACAGCTTGGGTTACATTTTGTAAAGGGTCATTGCACTGAAATGAATGCAGAGGCTTGAAAATGCAGCACACTTCTAGATGGAATTCAACATCGAGAATCACCATAATTAAAGTATATTTGTTACTACTATCATTATAATCAACAATCATATTTTGTATGTAAAAATATTTGTGACTTAATATATTCTTCAAATTGTGACTTATCACTGTATTTGGTAATGACTCTTCAAGACTTCCTCCATTTCATAATGCATCTGGAACTCTACAGGCCAGTGTACAAGAACAAGACAAATTTTGTGATACATGTGCACACTGGCTGATAACCAAATTGAAACACAGGAGGGGAAGGTGAAAGCATACCGCATCCATAAGCTGGCAGCTTCATTTCTGATTAATGAGCTCCTTGATTCACATCAATTTGATAATCCCTAAACTTTTTCGATCCATTCAAAGGGCGAGATGTTTTGACAGGCGAAACACTTTAGTGGAGTTACATGAGGCACGCCCCGAGGGGGCAGAGAAAGTGCCAAAAAACATGGGGATCTGATAAAGGTGAAGCCCACTGCGGACATGAGTCAGATGCATACACACCAAAGCCCAGCCCTTTTTTTCCCCACAGAGGTGTACTCCTCTTGCCCCCTTACCCCCCCTCCTCTTCTCCCTTCCCCCATCTCACACCACCTCTGTACATCTTTCCATAAGAGGCCTGACCAATGTGCCTTTCATTAAATGCTTCAAATAATCACATAGAATAAGTTGCACCATATCATACACCCGTTCCCCGCACAGAGATTTCTTTCTCATCGGTCACTTGCCTGAAGCAAAGTCTGTTGCTTCTAGCCACTCACAAAATTGTATCAATCGGGTCATTGTCAGACGTGATTCTCATCGGATGATCTTGCCTCATCGGATCATGCCTGACACTGACCTGATACTAGACCACACAAGTTGGATTCATCAGACTGCCATCCAATACACTTTGGTTGGTGGCTGGAAGCGGAAAAAAAAACAACAAATAAAAAACACTTTGCATCCAACGAGTGACCCATGAGAAAAAAAAATCTTTGTGGAACAGGGGTATTATTTGATCTGTCTCGCATCTTACAAGATTCTTTCTGCCATGTCCTCCTCCCCTTATTCTGATTCAGAAGCTGAATGAACTACTGTGAGAGCAGAAATGTCTGCCAAGTTACATGAACTTCACTTATTTTTATCATCCCCCCCAAACAACTCCCTCCCCTGCCCCCCCCCCAAAAAAAAAAATGCCAGCATCCTTACTTCATGAGTTCAGTACATCACCAAAAAAAAAAACACACAAAAATGTCCATAAATGTTCCACTCTGCAGTATCATCTACTACTCAAAATGCCCCAGTTGTAGGCTGCACGCATATTGATAGACACTTTGTACTTTGAGATTCCTGAAAAAGAAACTCTTCTATAATTTCCAGAAAATAAAAGACAAATAATTCACCTGGTGTTCCTTTCTCTGCAACCAAACATCTTTCTGCAGTGCAGTCTGGTTTCAGGTAGGGGGTGGGGTGGGCATGAGGGTGGGGTGGGTTTTCTGTTGTCTCTCATACCATAAAGGTTGACATTCAATACCACCACCGATTATACCTGTTCTTGAATATCTCAGATGAGACAGAAAAGAAGGACGTGAGATTTCATGACACGTCACAGTCACAAGCTTCTCCCATATGACAAAATGTGATGAAATGAATACTTTTCTATATTGTCTGGCCTTGAGGGGGACACTGTGATGTATTGCCAAAGTTACAAATTGTAGAACCATGTTGTATGAGTCGAATAATATTGTTGTAATGGGGGCAATACTATTCTTGCGTCCCCTGAAAATTGCTAGCCTTTAATACCACTGTTTAATTCTAAAGATTGCACAATTTATTCACATCCTTGAAAAATTCATCAAATCCCTCATCATACAGAAATTCATACATAACTTTGAGCTGCTGGAGGTTACAAAATAACCAAAATACACATTGTCAGAGTACTACATTTATGTGCACACATTAGTACTGTGTACAAGCTGGGCATTGAGTCTGCAGATTTTAAGTTTAGCTACAGGATCTCTTGCACAAACATATAGTTTTGTAGTTCGGGCATTGAGTCTGCAGATTTTAAGTTTAGCTACAGGATCTCTTGCACAAACATATAATTTTGTAGTTTGCGTACACGGATGTCCATGAATCTGTAAAGGTGGGGTATTGTATTGTGGCCCTCTGATTTGTTAAGAATGATATGTATATGTTTAAAACATGACAAAAACTCCCAGAAGCAATTCACATTTTGTCCAGTTGAAGCAAAGGGTGGGTGAGCAAAATGTGCAAGATATGTATTTGACCACTATGGTGCCGCACTTTAAAGTATGATGTGAACGCGCATTGAATACTAAAGAGAACCATTTAGTGCTCATTTACTTTCTTGCCTGCTTTCATGATAATTTCATTATCTCTGGAGACTCTTTAGCATCACCAAGTTTCAGAAAGGATTTCAAGGAAAAGAGATCATTAAAGGCCCAGAAATCGGCTCTGTCACTGATTGGACTGAACAATGTCTATCAGCAGCAAATAGGCTAAAACGGTGCGGTCATTATTGCACTTTTTCTTTTCTTTGTGTGTCCGAGTCTTGGCTCATTAGTCTGTCATTCATGCTGCATCTACGGTTTTGCTTGTGGCCCTCCCCTCGGGCTGTTTTGCAAACAGACAGCAAAGAATACGTTAATTGGCCATGGATCTTTGCAGCATCCTGTCTAGACTACATGCAGGGGAAAGATGCAGCAATGATGCTCATCCAAGTCACACCTTGAGTATGCCATGCTTGCCTCGTTGGAAGCGAAATGGGTTAATATATTCCTATTTTGGACCCTAGTGTATAAGTTAATGGCTTGAATGAGGCTAAACAGGCCAGTGGGAATAGACCACAACATCAAATGATCCAAAACTCATGTCACCTTTCATTTATTCATTATCATCACTGTTTTCATATTCTCTCTGAATTGTTGAACTTGTTCCTCTGCTCACACTTACTGGTACTTTCACCTGGGGGTAATTTTTCTTTGAATTTTCCTTGCCAATACTGTCATCTTCATGTGATCTGAAAAAGGCATCATTGCCTATAAAACATAAAGATTTTTATTTTTTTTTAATCACATGATTCTAGTTTCACAACACATGGAAAGTGAATTCGAGAACCCGACAGAGCAAACAAACCGGAGTGTTTACAGTCAGGGAAAAGTAAGAAATTCAGGTGGGCTGGCACGGATGGCATGGAGACACAGAAGTTGGGGGCAACTCTTGGAGGGAAATCAATCCTGACAGTCAATTTCACATTCAGATTTCACCATTCCTACCCTTTATCACTCAAGAGATCAACACCACTCCTCCAAGTTTCCTTTCTCCATGTGAACGATATACTGCAAAAGCCCCGTATCCAAATGTCAAATACACTTTTCTTCTCTCGGGGTCCCTCTTATACTACTAAGAGCCACGGATAGCTGACCCCTACCATCGAGAGGAAAAGGTCGCGATATCAATCGCCTTATCTTTGATCTGCCTGAAATTGAGTGGATCAAAACAAGACTGTAGCACAAAAGAAAAGTTACATTCATGGTTCCAACGAATTGACAGGGAAAAAAGTAGTATGCATTATTGCTTGCTCCATCCCAAAATTCCCATCTTGCTGTAATACAATACACCACTTTACTCTGCACCTCTGTTGTACTATTGCCTCACAAAATCTGTAAATAATGTGCATGCCATGGCCAACACTATGAAATATGCACAAGATTAATGTTGCATGTGCAATATTCTACAAAGTTATTAAAACTTGCAGACCATTCTTCTTATCATTACCAGTGGATGAGAAATGTTGATAACAGATATTATTGTTAAATAAACACTTAGATATTATGCCTTTCCTACAATTATACATGCCACCACTGTAGTATGAAATGTGAAATTTGTGTTAAATGCAGAGTTTGTAGAACCATCTGTAATTCACACTCAGTGAGATATTTCATACCTGTATGACTGCATTATAAAAATCAGCATGTTCACAAGCATTTGAAAATGTCACACTCAGGGCTGCAAACATTGGAAACTAGTTGAGAGTGAGACTCCCATAGGCCAAAGCTATAATTTAGGAGTCAAAATGAGTGAGATCAATAGAAATGCATGCAAATGAAATAAAGTTTTAGAGTGAGAAAGGACCAAAATGAGTGAGTCTCACTCTCAATGAGTGAGAGTTGGCAGCCCTGCACCCTTGCTAAGTACCACGAACAAGCAAATGCCCATGCAGCTACAGTGTAGAAAATATAACATAAATATAACTCCTGATTCATCGAATTTTGACTATGGCCTTGTTTTCATAAATGGTTAAAAAGAAAAAAAAAATCAGTGATTCAGTTGAATAGACCAGTCTTGTATATTAAAGGAGAAGTTCACCTTCATTAACATAAGGATTGAGAGAATGTAGCAATATTAGTAGAACACATCATTGAAAGTTTGAGGAAAATCGGACAATCCGTACAAAAGTTATGAATTTTTGAAGTTTTTGTGCAGTCACCGCTGGATGAGAAGACTACTGCAGTGTATGATGTCACATACGTACAACAATATAAGGAAAATATAAAGAAATTTCACAAAATGTTATCTTTTGAAAAAAGTACACATTCCCTTGACTCGTAAACTGACATATATGTTATGGGTGATATTATTCTCATTGCCTTTAGAAAGAGGCAAGTCAAGTACTCTTTTATTAAGTGAAAAAGTGAAAATATGTTGAATTTAATTTATATTTTCGTTATACTGTTGTACTCATATGACATCACGAGCCTTAGTAGTCTCCTCATCCAGCGGTTCCAACACAAAAATGTTAAAAATTCATAACTTTTGCATCGACTGTCCAATTTTCCTCAAACTTTCACTGATGTGTTCTACTATTATTGCTGCATTCTCTCGATCCTTATGTTTATGAAGGTGAACTTGTCCTTTAAATAAAGGTGCAATGTTCATCATATGTGGTTCTAGACATCACATATTACAGCTGGAAAATCTACCTGCTTATTTCATGTATACAGCCAATGCTGGGCAGATGTTCCCCCCAGAGTTTTCATACCTGCATGGTTCCTAACAACAGAGGGCAGTATGCCACTATGAGACATTCTCTGTACCATTATCCCATTCCCTCAGACTGGTGACAAAAGGCTGCAAGTCCTGGGAACTATGATTTGATTGTTGATTTGGTTGATGGTATTTTCTTAATACAAGTACATCAATTCTCTGCAATTTCATAAACATTGTGCAAATATGGCAACACACTGTAATATGATTATCCTCAACAATTTTCATTGTAAAGTTACATCTGTAATATAATCACACGTTACTTTTTAAAGGACAAGTTTACCTTGATATAGTGTACAGTATACAATGTACATGTGGATTCAGAGAATGAAGCAACATTTAGGAGACTACGTGAGGGAAAGTTTGAGGAAAATTGCGGTGTCCGTTCAAAAGTTATGAATTTTTGAAGTTTCAGTGCCACAATTGCTGGATGAGAAGACTACTACAGCTTGTGATGTCACATGCGTAGAATGATATAAAGAAAATATAAAGAAAACTCAACATATTTTCACTTTTCTCACATTAAAAAAAAGAGCACAGAAGGTAGGGAGAATGATCTTACCAGGGAGGTGTTACAGAGATGGAGTGGCAACTCTTCGTAATTCATGCAGACACATGTTTGGGTTCAAGGCGTTACAATGGGATGTCTAGCATTCCATTACGCTTTGAAGTCATGCTCGGCACCGCTCTGGTTTGCAAGACGAAGTTCGGAGATGAAGAACGCATTTCACCTTTCGTTGAATTACAAGTTTTATTCACCGTAAAATTTTAAATGAAATACTCAAATTGATTAAGAATAGTTTAGGAAAGAATTCAATATTATAAACATGTATTTCTAGTTTCTTCGTAATGCGCAAATCAAAATGAAATGAAAATTAGGCCCTCTTAAAAACCTAATATTTTTCTATAATGCGCATATTTGTGCATGTTAGTTTTTTTAATCTTTTAATCTGGGATATGTTGATCTTTCAAATACAGTACTCCGCTAAAGCGTATTCCAGCGTGCTTTTAAACTATTTGCTGTTAAAATTATTAGTTTTACACTGCATTTTGGTTCGCTGCTCCAATTCAAGTTACACAAATTCATTGTTGCCATCACATTGAAAGAGAGAGCGAATTGCAGTAGGGGCAAGTATTTCTAGATGTGAGAGCGCTAGTTATTATTGATTATTGATGCTCTCTTTTGTCAAAGCACATGGGTAACACCTGTAGTTAAACGCATGTTACGACCAAAATCACTCTGAGAATGATCGCACAAAAGAAACAATCAACTAATGTTCAGGCGGTTTATTAACAGTGATATTGTGGGTACAGACTCGTAATCGGTTCTCACATAGTACAATAATGATCAATAAAACAATTATAAATCGGTCATGGAATCACTTACATGCATCCAAATCTTAAAGAACAAAGTCCCTACAGTTCCCTGGTAGTGTTCAGATACGATGTTCGATGCACAGATGAATGATCCGCGACGCACCGATGAATGATTCCTCCGACGTAAATCCAGAGGCGCTGGTTGCAATAATCCACATTATAAATCCGGGGTAAAGTCCACGATATATGTCCACGGCGAAACATGCAAAATCCAAACGTTATGACGACCACGTCCAATTGATGCGTTGAATGATGATTCACTTTATAATGTCCAGCAAGGAATCCAGCCCATCACAGCTTTGCCGTAATAATGTCCATTGACACTAAAATATGGAGTCTCTTTCCAATGTAGGCAAATTAATTCTCTGCAGGCAAAATGTCTCCCAGGCCTTATCTCCACAAACAGTTTGTATAGCAGGTCAGCAGTAACACAGGACTGACTATAACAAGTCGCTTCAGAGCCAGAAGTGATGTAACTCTCAGAGCAGAGGTGTTGGGTACTCTGCCTACTGCAGAATTTCTCCAGCTTATATACTATCCATTCACCCCTTTCTAGTACATTCTGTAATTTTCTCCAACCTGGGGCCACATACCTGAACATACTGTCCAAATTCCAGGAATCCTGGATGACTCACTGCCTAACTATGTGCATAACATCATTGCCAAAATTAACTACCAATCACATTGGGCTACAGGGACAGTGCCTCACTCAGCCAAATATGTAAGCACTTCCTAGAATTTTCGGGAATGGGTTAAATCATTCTAGATTGAGTGAGCTATAATGTATTTCCTGTCACATGCATACATGTACTGTAGCTACATTGTATACCACATAGAAAATTCTCCACTGATCTGGTCAGCCTGTATGTACTATATCTAATATCATATAGAATGTTCTACATTAATCTGGTCACCCTGTGTACATACAATGTACACATTAAAACAACCATGCATCTCTACAGCCTTGATACATTAAACATAACTACTAGTGTGTACATTTGTGACACGCATAACTTCTCAGCGGCGCCGCGCATGACTTCAAAGGAGAGCAGTAGTTGCCTCCCCTTCTCTAGCACCTCCCTGATATTACCCTTGACAAACGTCTGTTACAAGTCGAGGGAATGTGTATTCCCCCTCCCCCCAAAAAGGAAGTTTTGTGGAATTCTCTTGAAATATTTTCCTTATATCATTGTGTGCATCATAGACTGTAGTAGTCATTTCATCAAGCAGTGACTGCACGGATGATATTGGTGCATTCACTCAAACACAGTATATTAAAGGACCCTTTATATACATGTCGATTGAGTGAATGCAGCAATATTAGTATAATACATCAGTGAAAGTTTGGGGAAAATCTGACAATCTATTCAAAAGTTATGAATTTTTAAAGTATCTGTGCAGTCCCTGCTTGATAAGAAGATTACTACAGTGCATGATGTCACATTCATAAAATGATATAATGAAAATATAAAGAGAATTTTAACAAAATTGATTTTTATGTGAAAAAATGCACATTCCCTAGACTTGTCACTGACGTATGTTACAGGTAATATTATTTCCCCTGCCTTCCGAAAGAGGTAAGTCAAGTGTTCTTTTATTACTCAAGAAAAGTGAAAATATGTAGAGTTTACTTCATATTTTCTCTATATTGTTCTACATGTGACATCACAAGCTGTAGTAGTCTTCTCATCCAGCAGTGACTGAGCAGAAACTTTAAAAATTCATGACTTTTGAACAGATTGTCTGATTTTCTTCAAATTTTCACTGATGTGGTCTAGCGATATTGCTGCATTCCCTCAATCCACATGTCTATGAAGGTGGACTTGTCCTTTAAGGTGAACTTGTCCTTTAATTGCCATACCGAACGATTGGCAAGAAGCACAAAGCTTGATAACCAGTGAACATTAATACAAAAAAGAAAAACAAGGGGGGGGGGTCCAACATGATGCTGGTGTTATAAAGGGTTAAGGAAAAAGAGAGAGGGGGAGAGTTCTTGCACCTCATTCTTCTAAAACATATGGGAGACAACTCAGAGGTGATAGTATTGTTATACATACATATATATATTCATACTGCTATAAATGTTAATCAATTTTTTGGTTTATTTTTCCATCAAAACTTCTTGGATATAAGCAATAAATAATTTCATGACTAATCATTTCTTCTTTGCCTTGTCTTTCAATAAAAAAAAAATAAAAAAAAAAACCTTTTCACTATCCAGATAATCTACCACCTCATTATCTGACAATAAAGGCATTGTGTACCTTGGGAGTAGGGATTTCAAAAATGTTCGAACTATCACATTTGATGTATACATTGTATGTGTAGGTCAGTTGTGTCACAAAATATCCATGTAAAAATTTCACACTAAAGCCTATTAAAGGAGATATCAATATTTTTCTCATTAAACCATAACTGTAGACGATTCATTCTAGAAACAATTCTGTTGTAACTATTGTTCACATTTTGTATATTCAACAGTTATTGTACTTAACATTTATTATACTGATTAACATAAATTTATACATTGGTTGTTTCTATCGCTAACTCACATTTTAGAACTGTTATGAAGCACAAAAGCTGGGTTTTTGTTTCATCTGCAATTGTGGTAAACAATGCCTTTAATCTGTAATATTTCAGCAATCTATAAAAGTCCACCTTCATCCATGAATCAAAACACAATGTGTTGTTTTCATGTATTCTTCAACTGAGCAATCAGTCGCTGCACCAGTGGTTTACAGTGCAGACTATGCAGCGCGAGTGAAATTGCACATACTGTATATACGCCATATATTTCGCGAGTCTAAATTTTCGCGAATCAGGAATTCCCGACGATTTCACGAGTGGTTAAATTCGCGATCGTGGAGTCCTGTACTGAACGGAAAAGTGTACACGCGTACGTCACATTCACATCGGGATCTGAGTCAATATTTTCGCGTGTCTTTAATTTCGCGAATAGCACCTGACTCGCGAAATTCGCGAAATATTCGGCGTATACAGTGGTAATTCAAGTCTTGATAGGTCAGCAGTGCTTGAATACATAATGAACGGATACATGGTCATAAACAAATTTGTGTATCATGTATATTCCCATAATCAAAATAAAATCGAAAATAAGAATCAAGATCATCGAAATTGCTCACAAAGTTCAGTGCTGTATTTCAACAACAACAACAACAACAACAACAACAACAACAACAAAAATCCTTCTATTCCGGGTCTGTAATTGGTCGAAAACTGATTAATCTGAAATATGATTGATCACTTATCAAAATATTAAACAATTTCTTTATAGAATTTTGTCATCTTTCATCAATGTGTATGAGAATTTTGAAAAAGCAGACATTGACATAAATGATGAAATTTATCACCAATCTGATCAAGAGAGTAATTTTCACAAATTTTTACACTTCTTGGAATGCTTGGATACCATCCTGCCACTACAGGTAACTTGTTATTCACACACCTAAAGCAACAGAAAATTTTTCTATGTTCAGTAGGACTTAATTCAATCAAATAATTCTCAAATTCAAGTTCATACTTGAAAAATTATTTCCACAACGTGTACACTGTGTGTTCGAATAGAATAATATACTTCATCATACCAGTCCTTTTAAATTTGACACCCAATAACCTCCGAATCACCGCTGACTTCAATTTTGACAGTGTCAATGCCCATGCTTGATTTTCCCAAATATCTGTGAAACCCAAACTATCGAGAAGTCCTTTTATTTTTTGAGTCCCCAGCATGCTACGAGTGCTATTAAAAGGACTAAACAATGAAGAGTTAAAGAATGCAATAAGCGGGATAATTACCCTCTTTGCCATGGACAATTCTGTACCAGAACAGCATACGATACGCAATGATATATTCTAATTTGTAAACCATAGTTCCCCATAAACCATTCAATTTGGTGTGTTCTTATAAATGTCCTAGATACATTTTTTTTTTTTAAACAAAATTTTAAATACCTAATATACCAAAGTTGACATACAGTGTCATTGCAGCTTTTCAAATCCTCCTACCTCACACCCATACAAGACAGGTACCAGGTAATTCTAATTGATCAAACAGCTCTAAGTTGTATATCTACATGATCAAGCTTTAATTTCATAAAAAGGTGTTGCCTGACAAAACCTGTTTATCAATGGCCTTTTTGAATACATTGTTACACATTGTTGTTATTTGTTGTTATACATTGTTATAACTTGCATGTTCCCTCGCCATGTCTTTTGTTAGTCACATTAATATCACAGAAACATGCAAGTTATGCCGAGTCGAGGGGAAGGTGCATTCCAATGTCTTTTGTTAAACATTTCAGTACGGTACTTTAGCAATGATTGACAGATGTTGGTCATCTCAAGAATATTGGTTTGGAAGGATTTTTTGTGGGCGTTCCCAAGTAGACTAGTCTGAATAAGAATAAAAGAAAAAAATCGTTAAAAATATATATGGAATGTTTCTAGACATTCGTTTCACCACAAAAGTGATGTTGAGGGTAGGCCTATTGAATCAACACAAATCAACTATGCATTTGGATTTCAGGGCCCCTTTAAATGTTATTCCCAAAATATTATACCAGACACCCACCAAATTTATTCTCTCCAAAGACGAAAGTTGGAAACTTGTTTCCCTAACGTAGATCCAACACTTAACAGTTACGTGTAACGTTACAATGTAGGGCCTAGACTCCCTACCCTTTGCAATAGTAGTAGAGAACATTTGTACTTTTGATTAGGCCTACAGGTGTTTATGGAAAATAACAAAAAAACAGAATCTATTATACTAAAGAGTATTAAATGTTAAAGCTTTTTCTAATTCTTGAGGGCTTCCACCTAAAACAATGGTGTTTCTATCTGCATAAGAGCCAAGAGGCCAAGTAGGGCCGGATGAATAGTACGTAGGTAGGTGGGGGGCGCCCGGGCGGGGCAAGTGGGATGCAGTCTCCTCCTTGCCCTATAAACACCAACACTTACAGTAACAATATTAAAACATTACATGAGCTGCCTTTCACACCACGTGCACGAGTAAATTTCTTAATAATCTTTGGAAGTCGTTTAGTACCCGGTATCTTTTTTAGTATCTTTTTGATATCTTTTTGATATCTTTTAGTATCTAAAAGTATCCTTGCTTAACTTAGGTAGAAATGAGCGCTTTAAGACTAGGAGTCTCACTAATATTATTAAAAACAGGGCAAATAAAGGCAATGGAAGGAGTGTGAAAGAGAGGAGGGAAGGGAATATGAAAGAGATGCTTTGGCAAAGACTCCTTTATTTAGTAAATTACGACCAACAAGGTCAGGGTTTCTGCACATCTACCAGCTAGCATCATGCAGCCAGCCGCAGCTCTCATCTCGCTCAAACGCTCCTTTCGTACTCGTCCGCTCGTGTGTGCGGCCGGGGCCGGGCCCGCAGCGGCGGCGAGCTGCACGTCATTCCATCCAGTGTGCCCATGCAATACCTCATCATGAAGTCCACAACCTATACTAGCATTATGCGATTATTAAACTGTTCCTGGCCAGTTACCTGATATAAATGAGTGTCAGGCCACGGCAGGAGTCATGTCTTGTAATCGACAGTCTTGATGATCACTGGCTAAACAAACTAAGACGAGAGAAAGATCACGAAGGCCTTATCCTTCGACCTTGGCCATCCAGGGGTGCTGTTCGTAAATATTAGTAGATCATCAACCCATGTTGTTTTTGTGCGTGTTTTTTTTTTTTTTTTTTTTTTTTTTTTTCGCGTGGGTTTGCCTGCATTGCATGCGCTCCCTTATTGCTCAAAACAAAAATGCTACGGGTCTATCGATAAGAAAAAAAAAAAAAATTACTAGAGATCGATCACATAGACAAGCAAGTCAATCGATCAATTACCAGGCACGTCCATTCTTGTATGGGTAACTATAATTGACAAACGCAGAGAAGAGATCGTTACATTAATTTGAATAAGTTTTATAGTACTCTATTTCTGGATTAAAAAATGGTCTTGATCATGTCTCTTGGTTCTAATGATTCCACAAAGGAGCTATTTTGAATGAAAGAATTCCACATATGTGAAGCATTTACAGAACAAAATATACGCTATTAAAGTTAATCCATGGATAGACCCCCCTATCATCATCGTGAAGTAAATTTCATTTTAAGAGCAAATTTGTCGTTTTATATGGATAATTTGTACATTTCCTTCAAAAAATTATGAGATCTAATATAAATTTTAAGTCAAATTTCATTGTAAGTTGTAATAGAACAGGAAACGTAGAATTCTACTATCGCACTGCAGCACAAAAACCTGACCAAGTGCGAAAGGTCATCAAGTACCCGGATTGAACATGGCGACACCACCTAGGTGAAATGTTGTGTGTTATGTTAGGGGTGAAAAGAGGCATCAAATTCACAGCTTTCCTGTAATGCTTTTCCGTGTCTGATTCACTTCTAACATACTTGCATTGATGGTGATGTATGCAAGCAAACAACCAAGACTCCGTGATGGGTAAATTTCTTCTCAGCTAGCAAATTTTGTTCAATCAACAATCTTTCCCCACTTTCCTATGCATGTTGGGATTGATTTTTCTGTGGTGGGACTGTATGTAGAACAGTAGATTCTACATGTTTGCAGTCTGCTCCACGCAATGTTTCAGGAGAGGATGAAGCCCTATTTGTTTTCTGCGGCTTAATGATTTCCTTGTGAGGCAGTTTGTATTCTCTTTATCATGTCTTGATGTGTAATAAAAGTTTTCATTTTCATTTTCATTGCAGGTTCCATGAGCGGAATGAAGCCCATCCCTTTCAGGTTTGTAGTGATTGAATTGAAAGATGCCTGTGTAAATTTTATTTTATGTTTAGGCCTATTAAATATTACAATCATACTCAATGTCTCAATTTCAAATTAAGTAGTCTGTAATTAAGTGAATATAATTTGTTAATGTGCAGTAGGATATAGCATATATTTCTCTGGTTGTCATGGTTGTTTACATAACCACTGATAACAGGGGATCATGAAGTGAAGACTTTCAAGTTTTATGCTGATAGTACTTGTGAGTTGTGTAGCTAAGTTTATGGTATGACTTGTAACTTCTTGTTGAATGTTGGGCAAAACATGAAGTCTATGCTGTGTGGTATGAAATGGTGGTAGTGGAGATTTTGAGTGAGTGACTGGAGGTCTTGTGCTGACATTTCTATGAACAATACGGGTGTTTGATTTGAGTTTAAAGTCTTGAGAACACAGAAGTTGAAGGGAAGTGAACTTGAATAATGCCCAGTGGTGCACAATATAATTAGCAGTGGTGGTCATACTTTCTTTCCTCTAGACCCTTGGATAGTATGACTAGAAATATGAAAAATATAGTTCTGAGTGCAGTGATGTGCACTGTCGCAGGAACGCATGTAAATTTAGTGAACAGTTTAATGCAGCTTGAACAGATGGATATCTTGTCTATAGTAAGTAATAAATTCCTACTAATAGAGACCTGTTAATAACTAGAGTAAAAAAGAAAAAAAAAAACTATGCGTCAGAGTGCCTACTTTTGGCAGGGGCACTTTCATTCATCAAAATGGCTAAATGAACATCATGTGTGCTTAGTCCCACTTTAGAAAACAAGCAGGAGTTACTCGCAAGTGTTATGGGTAGTGACACCTGAGCTTATTGGGCCTTTTCATCAAATGAAATGGCCCTTGTCGCAAATAGGCACCCTGTACTAAGCCTGCTGCAAACGGGGGATTTTACTCCAGTCTGCTCAACACTGTACCAAGTTTAAACAGCAGCGTCATTATAGGACACCCTCTCCAAGAATGCAGATAGCTTCAAAAATGCAGACAAATGGCTGGACTCTAACTTGAATCCTAATAGTACAATATTGTATCTTTTAAGTTTTTACCTGTTCATGAGCTATAGTATAAAGGGGTCTGACTTTGTTCAGCAACATTGCGTCGCTGGGGCGACAAGACCTCGTATCTACAAAATGTCAAATGTTCAGGAGAGCCAAAAAACATGGCGGCCAAAGCACTATAGCGAATGGGATAGCCTTTTCTTTTACATGCCGTGGTAGCTTCATTTTTGGAGTAAGACAGTTGGGATTTGGACAGGACATCACTTAACCCACTATTTGACTATTAATCCAAAAAAGTCATTTTCACCAAAATTGCAGATACAAGGTCTTGTCACCCCAGCAACAATTGCTCATACTGGTACTTGTTAGGCTTGCATCCATGAATACATGGGATTGGATTCACAGAGCTGAGTGTATGCTGTTAAGTGCACATCACTGGACAGTAGTTTTAATGCAGATGAATGGTGATGATAATGCTTTTAAGTGTGCATGTCTGATCTGACAGTTCTCCATGCACTTAACGTCCAAGATAATTCTTTCGTTATACACCCAAGATACAAAACAACAATGTTTGAAACCTTTGTTAAGTCTTGATCAGCGAACTTATCTAATATCCCTGTGACATTGTACAGAATGGATTTATGTGGAACTACTAGTGTGTATTCCAGAATGTTTGGTAACGTAGAGTTTCTGTGGTAGAGGGATGACTGTGTTTCAAAGAGAAATAAAAAGAAAAACTACATGCCATTATAAACAGGTTTGTAGAAATGTAGATCTGCTTTTTCAAAAATTGTTTTTGTGCAGCTTGAGTGTACATGTGCACGTGTGTTTACAGTCTTTTGAGAAAGTTATAATTAATCCAAAGATGTGTCTAGTTTGCATTGAGTGTTTAACTTTAGCTTTTAGCGTAGGTTGCATACTATCTAGGTTCACAAACAACTAGTATTTTGGAGTTCTGTTGCCATTCTGTTATTAGGGAAAGAGTTCATTCAACTATTTTCTATATTAACTTGATGTGGTGTATCAGTACATAATGTAGGTCAGTGTTTCCAAAAAAATGGGCTCACACTCATTCAAATTAGAAACATGCCCATACCAACAAAAATCAAATAGTCGTAATGCTGTGATTTGGGGTGTGCTGAAGTGAATTTGATGAAAGCATTTGTAGTATGTAATATTTGATGAAGTCATGTTTCAATGTATTATTGCAATTACAGGCATGTAGAGTTATGGTTTGAACCAGCAACCATGTAACTATAGAGGCTATAGAAGACTGCCACTGTTTTTAGGTCTGACCTAGTATTTATTCATATTTTAGAAGGCAGAATATGTTTTCTAAATGCATGAAACAGTTACAATTTATTGTTAAAATAATGTATTCTAATATGTATGTTGTCTGGAGCATCACTGATGGTTCTTCATCTTGAACTGAATTTGACAGGGTGTTGACGGTCACTCCAAAGGGCGAGAAAACAATGAGATGGCGTCGGAAAGGGAGAGGAAGAAGCCAACACCTTCAAATGCTACTGGAAGCCATTCATCGACCAATCAGAACAGCCCCAGGAACGTCATTACGAAGACCATGTACATCCAACGTCAAAGGGATAAGCAGAAGTCAGGTAAAAAAGAAGAAGAAATGAATAACAAATCTGATGATATTTACTCAAGATGAGGGTTGAAAAGAAAATGAGGGTTGAAAGAAATTGTTATGTTACAGTGCTATAGAATGGTTGACTGATGGTGTCTGTGCTATTAACCTCATATTTCCCCCTTTTTTCATTGGTCTTGTGGCAATTTCAGAATATTGTCAAAGTGGGAGAGCCAAATTTACTTCAGACACATCTTATAAGACTTCAAATGAAGTGTAGTTCTCTCTACCCTTTCCACAGAATACTCAATAAAGCTCCAACTTTGAAAGCACCTCAATCTTCTACAGTAGTAAGCAAGCTATATATTTAGTTATAAATAATTTCATCATTGGGTAGTAGTTGTCAGAATTAAGATAAAAATTGTCTACATGTTTTGCACCATTGAATGAAAATTCTCAATTTTCTTCAAATCCTTCAGAAAAACCTGGCTACTTGTAAGCCGTATACAAGATCTAAAGTTTTGTTTTTTCATTTATGACATATGATACAACTTCAAAAAGAGTATGATAGTGTACATTTGTAAGAATACTGACATGACACTGAAATCAAGTTACAATAAGTATTTTTCTTTATAGCCAAAGAATGTGTGTAACACAATGCAAAGCTGTTGCATAAAAGTTTCCCCACAAAACATGCATCATCCTTTTTTTTTTTCACTTTAAATATATATATATCATGTATTCTTCCAGAGTTGTACTCATGGACAAAAAGCCCCCCCCCCTCCTCCCACAGTGTGATGTAAATTATTAACAGTGGGTGATTTTAGCATCCTTTGCAAGAACACTATCCAAAGAATTTTCTCCAATAGCTGTGAATTTTCATTCTTCAGAAATGGAAGTAATTGACTCAACATGTAGCACTTGCTTGGATAAACACTTCAAGTTGTGGTTGAAATGGGGCTTCATTTTTCCATTTTTTTTTTTTTTTTTGGTGAGATAATGAGAAACCTTTTGAAATATGAAAGAGCTTACAATTTTAACAGGTATTCAAAGCTTACACTTTATTTGATGAAAATTGGTTTTGACATGGGCGAGATATCTAAAAACAAAGATGTCCTAATAAAAGGTGGGACCCATATTATGAGGACCACTTTGTCTTGCTAAGTTTTTGGATATCTCAGCCATTTCAAAACCAATTTTCATCAAATAAAGTTTCATTCCCCTTAGAATTGTATGCTCGTAAAAGTTTCATAAGTTTTTGTAATTATCTCACACACAAAAAAAAATTAAAATCTGAATCCCCCATCTCAACCAGAACTATGCAATCCCTTTAAAAACAGTCCTGAGTTTTTCTTGCCTATATGCGAACCTTTTGTCTTCTTGTTTTGTAAACTTTAACCATGTTTACATGTATTTTTTTTCTTGTCCTTGATTCTAATAATGAGGCAATTATGAATCAGTTCTTGCTACTGTTAATGAAAGACTTGCTTGTCAGGACTTTGCATGCACACATATGATATGATTATGATTCCATGTGTGTGTGTGTGTGTGTGTGTGTGTGTTTGTATGCTTGTCAATTGGATTAGAATCAACTTTAATATAAATGAATTGAATGAAAATCGATGTTCTTCTTTCATCACTGTTTTCTGGTGGACAATTAAATCACTTATCACCATAAAATCAAAAAGAAAATACCGGTACGTAATCGAGTGCGAGACAGGGTTGCAGAACATGCGTGCTGAATGTACATTACATGTGGATGACCGTGGTGTGTCTACAGAATACTGTGTATGCATTTACGTAATACTCGTACACGTCATGTGGAGAAACCCTTCGAATCACAAACTAGATTTACCAAGCACACAGTTACACAAGAATCACAGTCTTAGCTTTGCAAACTATTAATATTTCGCACAACTATGGGTGTACATGTAGCTCACCAAGAACATCTGGAGCTACAGGGAGCGACGGCAATATGTCGCACCACTACGCACCGGTCTTCCATGTGTCTACCAGCAGCACTCAAGTCAGCAGATTGATACCGTTAATCATTTCCAAATGTAAAAGCAACAATCTGTTATTTAGTTTAGCATCATACGAAGCAGAATATTACCGTTATTCATTTTCAAATTTACAAGCAAACATCCGACATTCATTTTACTATCATATGGAGCCCAATGTTACTGCTGTCCACTTCCAAAAGTGAAATGAATCATCTGACAATTATTTTAGCATCGTATGGAGCCGAATGTTACTGTTTTTCACTTTTGAACGTCAAGGCAGACATCAGACATTTATTTTACCATCAAATGCAGCTGAATGTTACCGTTATTAATTTCGATATGTAATAGTAAATATCCGACATTTATTTTAGCATCTTATGGAGCAGAATGTGACTGCTATTCACTTCCAAACGTAAAAGCAATCATGTAACATTTATTTTGGCATCTTCCGGAGCCGAATGTTATTGCTATTTACTTTCAAAAGTAAAAGCAAACACCCGACATGAATATCAAGTTGTTATTCACTTCCGAACGTAAAAGGGATCATTCGACATTTATCTTAGCATCTTCTGGAGCTGAATGTTACTGCTATGTACTTTCGAACGTAAAAGCAAACAACCGGCATTCATATTATCATCGTACGGAGTTGAATATTATTATCTATTTCCGAACGTCAAAGCAAGCATTCGACATTTATTTTAGCATCTTCCGGAGCCGAATGTTATTGCTATTTACTTTGGAATATAAAAGCAAACATCAGAGATTTATTTTATCATCATACGGAGTAGAATATTATTGTTATTCATTTCCAAACGTCTAAGGGATCGTTCGACATTTATTTTAGCATCTTTCAGAGCCGAATGTTATCGTTATTCATTTCCAAATGCAAAATCAAATATCTGACATTAATTTAAGCACCGTACAGAGCTGAATCTTACCGTTATCGATTTCCAAAAGTATAAGCAAACATCCGACATTTATTTTAGTATCATACGGAGTCGAAATTAATGTTATTCATTTCCAAAATTAAAAGCAAACATCTGACATTTATTTTAGCAACTTGCGGAGGCCGATTGTTACCGCTGTTCATCTCCAAAAGTAAAGGCAAACATCCGACTTTTTTGGTGGCCCGACGTGCGTTTTGGTGGCCCCGGGCCACTGTAAGTGTT
The DNA here is from genome assembly GCA_033980235.1 of Diadema setosum. Taxonomy (NCBI): domain Eukaryota; kingdom Metazoa; phylum Echinodermata; class Echinoidea; order Diadematoida; family Diadematidae; genus Diadema; species Diadema setosum. The sequence continues at coordinate 19,390,787 of CM067080.1, forward strand.
GAGCCCTGAATAAGTGCAGCACAGTACATGAAGGATGGGCCAGTGGTACTTGAGTAGTGAGTAATATTGCAAGATCAGATTCCAGACTTCGAGTTAGTTTTTTCGAGCTACGCAAATTTTAACTCACGAAAACTCCATAGGAACAATCAGGACTTTCATTTTGCCTCCGAGGTAAGTGATATTCGGCTTATCCGAGGTTGACTGTATTACATTTTTCTCAAACCTTTCTGTTCTATCATTTTCTGGCACCAATTATTATTTTTTTTCCTCTCTCTCTCTCTTTGGTAGGTATCTGTGTATGTCTCTGTTTCATATGAAGTAGCCCTTTTGCAAGCCCTGTCAGTGAAATTTCTTTGTGATAAAGGGAAGCAATTTGCAGATATTGTGGTCCCTTGATTAAATTGATCTTTATTCGCTGCCCACTGCTGTACATTAAAAAACCACAAGTGCAGGCCTGCTATAATAGAATTGCCCACCTGCAGATATGTGCACCAAAGCGGATTATGGTACCAATCTTAGCAAAGACCAGGAGGTTGGTCAAAAGTAGTCCTCTTGATCAGCTGCTCGACAGTTTTCTCTGCTTGCAAGAGCCTGTTTTGTGAACGTTTTTGGAAGCGTTATAGGAATTCCTGCATATAATATTCAAATTTCTAACCTTCGCAATTCATAGTCTCCCCACCACATACTGTAGTCCCTTTTAAGACTCTACGATGCTTATAGATGAGGTCCGCGGCATACATGTTTTTTGATCGGCATATATTGGCTGTAGTTTAATTTTCTAACAATATCATACAGTCACCCATATTGCCTTTTAATTGCCAAGGACAGAATATACAAAATCGGAGCCATGTACTATCAAAACCCATGCTGCACATGTAGTTACTGCTACCTGATGCAAGTCACATGTCCTAAATCTTTTCAAAGAACCCCGTAGACTATCTCTTCATATCACATTTATACAATGTAAGAAGATTTTTTTGTGTGTATGATACAAAGTTCTGAAATGTCCTTGCTCCTTAACATATGGTGGATATGCTTCATAAGCCTTAACATAATATCCAGTTGGTCATCTGACTAAGCTCATTAAACACAAGATTAAATTTTGCATTTATTAGACATAGTTTATTTGTGTATTCCAAAATATAAGCTTGATGCATCATAGTCTCCAAGGGAAACCTTACTAGTTAAATTTCTTCAAGCTTTTGTCACAAGTTGCCAGCAATAATCCATTGTGAGAATACAACTGTATGTCAGCGATACGTTTCATGATAAGTTATTTGCGATTTTGTGAAGTGCTGTGATACTGTGCTTGGTGTAAATAGTGTCTTAGTGCCTAATCTTTTATTGCGAGTCTCTCTGTCTCCCTCTTTAAATCAGTGGAAGATGTCATCAACATGCCTACAACACTGTACAACTTTGTACATATTGCCTAGCATCAAACAGACTGTGTGTCTATGTTCCCTACAGGATCATCAGTATTTATACCATTTCCTTCCCATGTGGGCAGTGGTCAACATTTTAGAAATTTATAAGCAGACAACTGAAGAAGCATGGCTTTCAATTTCTGATTTGTTTAGGTTACAACAGCCACTCAAGGTTTAAGAATCTCTATAAATACAGGATGTTCAATAAATCAAAATAGGAGACATCTCACTAGAAAGGGACTTCAGAATTATTATGAAATTCTAAACTTATGTTTTCACTGAACAGTGGCATGTATTGCATCTAAACCACTTGCAATGATCGTCTCACGACTTTAAAGGTCCAGTTTACCTTTGGGAGCAGTGATTTCAAAAATGTTCAAGATATCACATTTGATGCATATGTGTAGGTCTGTTGTATCATAAAACATCCTACCGTATGAAATAATTGCAATAAAACCTAAAATATAAGGAGATATCAGGGTTTTTCTCAATAAACCGTAACTGTATACGTTTTAGTCTGGAAACATTTTTATTATAACTATTGTTCACATTTTGTGTATTTAACAACACTTAACATCGATTATACGGATTCAAATTTTGACAGTGGTTGTTTCTATCCCTAACTCACATTTTAGAACTATTCTAAAGCACTAATGCTGGATTTTTGTTTCATCTGCAAATGGTAAATTATGCCTTTAAGTAAACACACATGTAAGCCTACATATGTCATCATGTAATTGGCATTGTGACTTGATATTTTCATAGGCATAGCTCTGTTTTGTTTTGTTTTTTCTTTCTTTTGACATACATGTACTTTCATATTTCCCATGAATTGATACATTAATCTCTTACATGATAAATAGACATGTCGGCTACTGGAATTAATTGTCTACTGTTACAATTTTCATTGTTTGTTTTTTTTAATGGCCTTCAGAAAAGAATCAAGTTCCTAGGTATAGATAATGCCATGCTGAGTAAATTGTTTAACACCATCATCAATAATCACCAGTACTATCCCTATTCATATAATTTTGTCCTTTGCCAAACATTCAGAACCACACTCATAATTATTCAAATTCAAATTCAAATGAATTTATTAAGAATTTTCTACATCGAATATATATTACAAATGAAATACAGTCATTTCTTTTTGTTTACAAGACAATAGAACATACATTGTGTACATCTGAATATAAAACTGAGATATATATATATATATATATATATACATGTACAGATTAAAGAAAAGAATAAGAGAACACATCAATTGGGAACCACTCGGGATAAAGTGAATCAAATGATCAGAGTGAATTATGGCACATGTATTGGGAGTGTAAATGCAGAAGACTATCGTCAAATAAGCATATATATAGCTTGAAGATACGACAGCCTTGAAAGAGAGAGAGAGAAAAAAAAAAGAAGAAAATGGAGCAAAAGTTTATTATGCCACAGCCAGGGAATCATATAGGCCTGTATACCAGCACAGGAGTGGTTTAAAAATAGCACATTTCTACAAATAAACATACTAAAACATCTAAAACCTCTGAATACTCCATCAAAATGATCAGAAATACTGAAAAAGAGAAATTGTACCAAAGGAGGTATGAGTGCGGACTGATATAAGATGGAAATTATATGATAATTATTATCATTAATGAATTATTCCAACATGGTATTACTGTATAAAACATAAAATGATACATGAAAACAAATACTTTAACGCCATATATTTAACAAGTCTATATTTTCTGGAATTCGGACTTCCCAGTGATTTTGCAAGTGGTTAAATTCGTGATCGTGGAGTCCTGTACTGAATGGAGAATATGCGTACGTCTCATTTATATCGGGGATCAGTGTCAATATTTTTGTATGTCTTTAATTTCGCAAATAGCACCTGACTCTCGAAATTCGTGAAAATAAAAACCTTGCAAAATACTGTATTCCATGTATACAGTATGTCTGCACATCAGAACCCTTGTTCAAATATTTTTCACATAAACATCATCACACAATTCATGCAATATGTGAATAAAAGCTCACTTTACAAAAATGCCACAAATTAACACACCCACATGAAAATGTAAATAATAATAATAAATGAAAATATGTGATATTTCATGGGAGCAATTATCGCAGGAGCAAATGTCATGAAACCCTCACACCTACACAATGAATCATGCTGATGATAATATTCATTCGTATAGTTTATCTAGTTCAAATCATGCCCATAATCATGATAATAACAGTGCTATATAATAACAATGACCAGATTTGAAATAAAAGGAAAGTATGTAGTGCTCACCTGACAAGCGGGAATAGCTTAGTGGAAACACCACCCAAGTGCAACAAAATTTACATGTTATTTTCATGGCTTTATTGGCCAATTGTACTTTCCACTGTCCATCACTAATATTCAAAAGTGGCAACTAAATCGTTGTACACTTGTAAATAGTCACAAACATTTCTTTTCGTCACCCCAAGGGTTATTTTCAATTTGATTTTAATCCTGGTCAGATTCTACTGATTGCACGGTCATGCTGTTGGGCAGTACAATGTATTTCATTGTCCTGTGGCGATCATATTGAGCACCAGTAGCTTCTGTAATTCCTTAATGTACATAATCTAGTAAGTATGCACTTAGACCCCGTTTACAGTGCGGGGCTTGGCCAAGCCGCGGCCGAGCCCAGCCTCAATTGCGAGGCCGAGCTCCGCAATTTTGTCCGTTTACACTGCCGGGCTCGGCCGCGCTTTTAATTCAAACCTTTCAATATTTTGTCGTAGTGGCGCTCTGCTTGTAAACAAACGCAATTTGGTATAGCCTGGTTTTCAGACCCTTTGCCAACTGGATTAGTCGCTGTTCGGGCAAAGGCCTTTGCCAAAGGAAAAATCCTTTGCAGGACAAAACCACCTTAAACTATACTAGTTTTCAACGTTGAGGGGGTTGATATCGTGAATAGCGAAATAGTACGGGCAGAGGGTCTGGAAGCCAGACTAAAATTGGCCACGCATTTGGCCCAGTTTGCGTTTACACCAAGAAGAGGCCGGGCTCGGCCGCAGCTCTGCCGCGGCCGAGACCACCTCCAGAGCGTGGCCAAATGCGTGGCCAATTTTGGCCTCGCATTTGGCCTTTTGCGCGTTTACACTGAAATGAAGGAGGGCTCGGCCGTGGCCGAGCCTCGCACTGTAAACGGGGTCATACATGAACCACCGCTTCAGTGCAAGTATGGAGAGTCACCATCTCCAGGTGTGGTCCATACATACTCTCCTCTCTGTGTGTCTGTACAAGTGTGAGTGTTTGTGGATAAGCATTTGTGTGGTAGAGAAAGGACGAATAGTCAAAAAAAGAATATGAGAAACGTGTTTGTTGTGAAGTGTTATAGTGTACACATGTTCACTCGAATGGTGCGACATGTTCGAGTTAGTAGTGCTGTCTATTTCTCAGCATTGACAGGGTCATAGGCATGTGCTTGAACTCTTTGGAGGGTTATTTTGTGGATGGGGATTGTTGAATTACGTAAAGAAATCCTTATTTAGTAACATACTTGCAAGATTTTTGTTGTTCACGTTGTGAAACACATTTGTAGTGTGAAATCTTAGCAACTATTTCTGACAATTTCCGTTTTGAAAGTCAAGTTTTGCTCCATTTTTGGATATTTTTTCGTCATTATTCAAAAAATGTAACATAATGATGAGTCAGAATGAGGTTTTTCATTTTCAAAAAAGGAAAAATAATTACAAAGTATGAAATAATAGTGGAGTTATAGCAATTTTGATGCGACACTTTCCTACATGTAGCGGTTTGTGTGCGCATCGCATTCATTAAGGGGTAAGCAAGGTCACGGAAAAATGAAAACGGTGAGTTACCCGTCCGCTGCAACTGTGTATTGATGCATGATCCACCACTTAGAATACATAGTGGATCTATCATGCTACATGTAGAGCATAATATCCTAAACAGGGTTCGAAATTGGTGATGGTCCGCTGGCCATTGGCCACCCAAAATCACGTCGGACTAGCTAAAAATGGTAAAATTCTGATGTTACTAGTCCGTCTGGCTAGCCAAAATATTGCTTCAGTGTCAAAATTGGTTCTAAGTAGTCCGCCTGGCTAGTTAAATTAAAAAGTTAAGTGCGACCCCTGCTAAAGATAATGTCCTGTGAGTACACCCTAGTAAGTCCTTGGGTCTAGCACTCAAACCAAAAGTATTACATGGTGGTGTGCAATTCAGCAAAATTAAAGTAGCCATCACACAAAAAAAAATAAAAAAAAAATAGCTTGATATTCATAAATAAAGTGAATTATACATTTCTGGAAAACAGAAGTCTCTAGGAATATGAATAATTAAGTTTCAGAATGTGAAAACATCTCTAGAATGATGGAGAGATGGTGTTTTGACACCCTTTTCTGACCGCCAGAACCTGATCTGATGGCAAAATTTTGGGGATCCAAAATTATGACGTAGAACACAAGGAACGAAACAGCCATGTGCTGTTGCTACGCAGTGCTGTGGTTCAAAGTGTGAATTCTGCATGATCTGCATAGGAGGCGAAGTCTCTTCTTCACAAAATCCGGTACAAGTTGGTTATCATTTTTGCAAATTTTTACTTATTGAATCCATCGTGCTTAGAATTACTATTAAGTATACAGATGTTATCTTTTGAGACTTCTACTTGCGCTTTTGCGCCTCAGTCTCTCCTCGTAGGCCTAGGCGCTCTACGTGAACTAGAACCAGAAGCTAAATCTGCAGAACCTTAGCTTTTCATAATCACGTTGGCCTACAACTAACGCCAATGGTTTGACATACAAGATAAATGTTTCATTTAGGTTTCACTTTATGTCGTAATAGGCAGGGCTCCACACTAACTTTTATTTTTGGTGGCCCAAAGGCAAACATCCGACCTTTTTTAGTGGCCCAATCAGGCCCCCAAATTCTTAATTTCTGAAATTTTGGTGGCCCGACGTGCGTTTTTGGTGGCCCCGGGCCACCGTTAGTGTCGAGCCCTGTAATAGGTACACAAACTTAGTCGGGTACATAATTATGTAGCAAATGAACTCTTATATCTATGTGTGCATGCTACTTACGGTAGCTATTTAGTTGGAGTGGAATCAGTAATTCGGTACAAAATCACCTGTAATGTTACTCTTTTGTCAAAATCAAGGGCAACAACATCATTAGTTGAAGATGGTTTCTTTTCACAAAATTGTTAGCAGGGAAGTGATATTGTAAACGAACCAGACATGGTTCCTTCACTTTGGCGCACCATAGCAAAACACATCAACACGGACACACTACAGACAGACAGTGGGCTCCGTCGCCTCACCCTCGCTTCTTCTACAACCCCGACTTTGCCACTGTCACTATCAGTGTCATTGTCACTGTCATTACTCAATTCACTCTCGATATCAAACTCAAAGGTCTTATCGTACAATATAAGGTAAAAAATTTGATGTTTCAATGGCTCAGCCAAAAAGCCTGATGCGAAGAAAGACGCATCAAATATTACATCTGCTCGCCTGGGAATGCTTGCTTTATGAATGACGGCCTCAATGTACCGCTTCACTCGTAAAGGGTTTTGAGCCTTTCATGACGTCATAATTTAGGGCTCGAAAAAGACAGCTGTTCCGGGGCGAAAATCGGTGAAGTGAATTGGTCAGTTTTAACTTGCGATTTCTCAGTGGCGCGAATATCTTGTAATCAGTCTCATTAAAAATCTGTTTTTGGAGACATTTCCCTCTGCGATGCCACCTTTTTTATATCTGATTTTCTTAATATAAATCCCACATTCTTTGTCCTTTAAAGATATTTACCAATACCATGCACACTGTCAGAGAAAGGAAACAAAAAAGAATGCCCTGTAATCCATGATTTCTGTAGAAAGTAATATTGGTATGGTGGGAAAAATCAAACAAATTTGTTAATGAGCACACAATGGCATCCAGTTTTAACTTATCGGGAATTAATGCTTTTCAGGTGTCATAGCAAACCAGTTAACACATACAGTGTTCCGTACATGATTGGTATACACAGACATAAGGGGAATAGCGCAGTTCCTATGTGAAGTAGGAGCTGCATTGTACTTCACTTGTTACCATGGAGGTAGAAAGAGATCTCTTTCCACCTCCCTGCTTGTTACTGTGCATACGGTACACATGTGCATACTGCAGCTCAACCATGCATCAGTGAATTTAGCTATTCAATCATGTCTCTCTGTGCAATTTCGCACATCATTTGCATGCAGAACCTCGCTACATTTTTCATTACTCTTTCAGCAGTGTGTTTGTAGATTATCTGTAACAGTAATCTGTGCTGACTAAGGAGACATTATTGCCTCAGTGTCTGAATCATCAAAGAATATCTCAAATTTGCCTGAAGGTAATCATGAGTGGTCTAGAAGTGCGCTCCCGTTCCTGATGATAAAAGCATCCATGATGATATCTTTTGAACAGCAAAGTGGAAAACTTGATCTTGCACCCATGATGATCAGTAGTTTTGTCTCTGATGTTTGCATAGCCCAGCTGAAAATCAGTGTGCAAGTTTCCAGGTGCCAGTGCCACTGGGCTTTGCAATCCTAGTCATGTGAACATGAGCAAATACAGTACAGTGTGAGGCGCACACTTAGCTATTGTCACCAGTTTTGTTTTGTTTGTTTTTTTCTTCACATAAGGTGTTCTGCTGCATGATGAAGCCACATCTTATTACAGTTTACAAAATGTGAAGAATTGCCAAGACTGTTGTCTGCTAAGAATGTACATTGCAGCTCCTATAGCCGCATTCACATAGTACAAAATAGCGGGAGAATGATTGCAATTCATATCTCGAGATGTTTTGTGAGTGTTCAGACGGACAAGAATATCCCGTTAATTGGCTCACATAGTGTGCGCGTGGGCTTTTCTTTGCCTTTTGTTTTTGCGTGTCACAGTGGTATGGTGCGCATGCTGTTGTGATAATGTGCGCTTTGAATGATGGGATATAAAATCTTAAGATTATTTGGTCCAATGTTCGCACAGTAACCACAAGGTTTTTATTTTCGCGAATTTCGTGAGTCAGGAGTTACAAAATTCTCGCTATCGCCAATGACGTAAAAAACTCCTGCGCACGCTAAAGAGCTCTGTCACAGGTGCACTGTGGGATTCCTCGGTCCATTGTTCGCTTCCGGTTGTCTTACGCGAGTCACAGTTCCCATACGAATCAATGGAGTTCTTTGTCTGCTTTTCCGTTGTTAGCCCTTTTTTTCTTGGCTATAATTCAGCTTAAAAGAGTTGAAAGTGTCTATTAAAACTTTACTGATTTGCGGTCACTAGAATCATGGTCCACTACTGCAAGGCTTCAATGTGCTGGTCACATGATGGAAAGGGAAGAAATCTTCAACAAATAATACCTCTTTATATTATAAAGACAGAGCGTGTTGTAAGTGCATGTGCAGCCAAAACCGGGGCTAGTTTGCCACCCGAGCTATCCCATAATGCATCTAAAATGCTGCTCTGCGCACGGCACCTACGTATTGGCGATACCCTCAATTAAAAGCACACGAAAGTATTGACTCTGACCTGATATGAATGTGACATGCACGTATGCGTTTCTCCGTTCTGTACTGTGCTCCACGATCACAAATTTAACCACTCGCGAGATTGTCAGGAAGTCCTGATTTGCGAAAATTTAGACTCGCTAACTACTATGGCGTATACAGTTATTTATTTTCAAATGCATAATTATGCATGATGTACAATGTATAATCCCCTTGACTTGTGAATTCGAAACATTTCCCAAAGACATTGAAATGCGTTAGAAGGCTATTGATGGATTTATGTACATGCATCAATACAATGCATACATACATGTATATACATTCATTGTGTGTGAACAAAGCTTGCTTTGCTCTGTTCCAAGTAACAGGGGTCTGCTAGCCATCTAATCTATGCTGTCATTGTGTTGTTCATGTATAATTTTGGCAAAACCATTGCTGCTAGTCCCTAGTCCCTAGCATGGAAAATAAGTAATTAAGCTGATAACGGTGCTTTAGGTTATCACATCAATCAGGTCTCGTAGAAATGCTGCCAGACGTATTCTTTCATTGTAGAAAAGTTGCATCTGATGCACTGGCCCATGTATGTGTACACTTAACTGTACGCCTGTTATTTTTGAAAAATGTACTTAAAGGGGGAGGCTAGTAACTGGTCAGTGGGAATCAGTGGAAATGCTGGGAGATGATTGTTCCAATCCTTATGGGATTCATTCAAGAGTTCATTGTATATCTATTGTTGTGTGAAAATGATTTGCTTCAGAACAGTCTCATATTCAAGTAATGTGGAGATTAATGCTCCGTCACTGACCAGGGACGCTAACCTGGAAGCATTAAACTGCACATTACTTGAATATGAGACCATTCTGAAGCAAATCATTTTCACACAACAATAGATATACAATGAACTCTTGAATGAATCCCATAAGGATTGGAACAATTATCTCCCAGCATTTCCACTGATTCCCACTGATCAGTTACTAGCCTTCCCCTTTAAGTCAGCGATTCACTGATTTGAAATGGTTAGACTTTGACTATCGCTAGCTGCGTACAATGTATGATATGTAGGCTGCACCTATACAGTGACACTCTTGTGCTCTTAATTCTTCAAAAAGATAATAAAATGCGACCTCTACGCCGGTCAAGACAGTACTATACAAAAACTGTTACCATGATAGTGTCAAAATGTGTATGTTGTGTGTTGTTGATGTTCATTCAAACATTATTCAAGCAAGGAGATATTATGTTCAATTGTGGCAAGGACCATATTGTATAGTATGTACAGTGTACATTTCCAACCAAATTTTAGCTCACAGCCTCAGTTCTGTGTACATTGCTTTGTAGTGTTACATTGACTGTGTATGTATGGTACATGTTATCCCAATCCAGGTACATGTACATGTAGGTTATTGTATGACTTAGTTTTAGTAGTAATTCTAATAGCAATACAATTTTCATTGTAAGCTACATGATGGAAACGTATAATACATTATATCCACAAAGTGTATTGAAAGGTTCATGTCGCATGATGAGACATGAAATACATTGTATGTCATACATCACATATAAGGAATGGGGATCCCCTTTCACCCTCTTCCCCTTAAAAAACAAATAAAATCCATGCTATAACACGATGGTCCATGAGGGGTTTCAGCATGTTACTGCAACATGCTCAAGATTTTGCAACAAGCTCAAAATAAGATGTATTCAAACATGTGAAAAATGTGTGCAAAACATTTAAGAAACATCAAACTATTTGGTACTTTACATGTAGATATTTGTGTGCAAAACATGAGAGAGATATATGTAAGCTGCAAAATATTGTATTATGTGCTCATGATGTTCGTTCCGCACACATACAATTTCTGCAATATTTTCAGATTCTGAGCTTGCATGCTCAAATTTCAAGTTGTGGACCACCCTGCTATAAAAAGAAATGTCATGATGTGGAAATAGTGGGACACACATAAATTTGTATTTTCCTATTAAAAGTTTCAAGATTCTTTAGATCAGAAGAACAGGTTGTAAAGCCAAATTAAAAGTCAACAAAGTAGCATTGGAAAATTGTTTACTGATCAAACTTCTCAGATATGGAGGATGGGTTATTGTTTCTTTTTTTGGGGGGGGGGGTGGGTGGGAGGTAAAGACATTGCTGCTGTCAAAGTAGTAATGAGACTTTTGCAATTTAGCCTTTTGTGCAGTATTGTGTGGCGAAAGTTAAGCTTGATCACCACTTTTTGTTTCCAATAGTGAATATACCAGTATGGAAAAGATACATGTACGTGAACATAGTGTCTTTCTATTTTTCACATTAAATATTGTAGTCACCATGCAAAAGTTGAACTCTACATGATGGTTCATGCAGATACTTGAACTTAGCTCCAACTTTGCCTGTATCTTTTTTTTTGTTGTTGTTGTTGTTTCTTGATGTTACAAGGTATCCGTGTTTGTGCATTTTTGATGGGAATTTCATGGTCTGCTAAATTGCACATATACTTTCTGTTCAGGGTTCCAAAAATTGTCACTATCCTAATGCCCTAAAGCAGCATGCTTTCTCATAATCTCCTTTGTAACTGTCCAGATTTGTATCTGATATGAAGTGCAGTATCAGTGGGAATTAATGTACACAACAGATCCTGTGAAAGAAAGATATTATTCAGAGGGTTGAAGGTTCAGGTGTGAGTTTCTTCAGTTTGTCTCCCTCTACAAATTAAATTTGTTAAGATCGCAACTGCTGATCTGTAAATTAACTCATTGAGGACAAGTCCCGAGTTTACTCGGGCAAGTGTCATGGGGAAATGCGTGTTGTAGCAAAATCAAACCGTCCTCAACGTGTTAACAAACATGTCGGAAAAAGGAACCAGTGGTACTCGAACCTGTCATCTACTGCTTTCAAGGCAGCGACACTTCCACCAGGTTGTCCCTGGTTGCTGGCAGTGACACGATATGAATGGAACAAATACCCAAGCTCCGACATTCCGACATTGTTATGTTAAGTAGTCCAAGATGGACAAGGTATATTAAATGAAAAAAAAGAAGAGATTTTATTCAGACATGTGAAGGTTCAGGTGTGAATTTCTTCAATTTGCCTCCCTCCAGATCCTATGGTTGACAAGTTCCCCATTAATATAGGACCTGCATGTAAAACTTTGATTTTAGGAGCCAGGGCAGTCATATTTTGTACCTGTAAAGCTCTTTCAGAATCAAGTATTGAAAAGGTACTCTGTGAGAACTGCCATTGATTCCAGTTGTGTTGACTGTTATTTCCAGTTGCATTCTGGAGAGTAGTACAGTAGGAGGTTATGCAGCTGTAATACTGTATACGCCATGGATATATTTCACAAGTCTAAATTTTTGCGAATCGCGAATTCCCGACGATTTCGCGAGGGGTTAAATTCGCTATCTAGGAGTCATGGACTGAACGGAGAAATTTACATGCATACGTCATATTCACACCGGGAGCAGAGTCAATATTTTCGTGTGTCTTTAATTTTGCAAATAGCACCCGACTCGCAAAATTCGCGGAAATAAAAACCTTGCGAAATATTCGGCGTATACAGTCCTATTAAGAATTTCAGCAGTGACAGAGAATGTAGTGATTGGATTGGATTAGATTAGAAAAGCAGTTTCAACATGGTGTATTATTTGGGGAAGACTGTTTCTCTGTGATCACTTTTTAATTAGGTGATACACTAATGACGTATCACCTATTGTGTTTGCTCAAAATTCCCATTTCTTTGTGACAAATTTTGTGAACAAAATATCTCAATAATGACTTGACCATTTCACATGAAATTTTCAATCATCTTATCTCATGACAATATCTCAGCACAGCAACATTTCCATGCTGATAACTTATCTGTGACATCATCAAGGCGCCATTTTGTGATTTTCAGTGATCCATCATAACTTTATAACTACATAATTTCTTTACCATTTTCGGTAGACATAAAGTTTAAGTCACGTCTGATCATCCTGTACTATGCTGATTACCCAGGTCGCCATGACGTGCGCGCATCAAAAATATAAAATGCTTAAAACGAACTGACCGGTTTTCTCGAGGTTTCAGACAATTTTAAGCGTTTCAAAAAATTCCGCGCGTGCACGTCTGTCCGCACGTTTGCGAGCGCACAGCGCGTAAGCAACATGAAAATGCAATTTTTTTTGACTGATTTGGATTCCTGATACATTAAGAAACAATATCCATTGATTTCCGATCGATTTTGACCAATAACAAAGGAATGCACTGGTGTCAAAGTTTAACCCATCCACGTACGGGCCTCTGTGTAATCTGTAAAATCGTGCCTGCCTAGTAAGTTGGCCATGAACTTGGGCGCGATCTTCCCTACGGCGCGATCTACACGCGAAGAGCATTCATACGTCATTGCAAAACTACCTGTGTCATTCCCACTAGGCAGGAGGGATGATGCGTGTACTCTCGTGCTAATATGCACTTACTTGACTCAATGCAGCACTAGTTTATGTGAATTTTATGAAAAGAAATAATAAACTGTGCAGGAATTATGAAAAAAATATTGTTTCTGTGTATTTCATTCATAAATCCTCTTCATTTCAAGCCATCTGTAATCACATCTTACCCACTTGCGAATAGACGTGTCCATAGTGTCCTCGAGCCCCCGAGATAGCTCTGGAACATTCCATTCAATGACGGGGTTTTTATTTTGCAACGTTATCTAATAACGCTCATGTAAGCAAGTTCTTGCTATGGCTAGTCTATTTTGTAATGTATCATAGTCTATCTATGCTGAAATAACCTAATTCAAATTTGCAGAGACATAGAAAAAGATTTGTTTTACAATCGTGATACGTTCAACTACTCATTTACCCTGTGCTGAAATCCGCATGTCTGCTCCGCACATGTTATCGCTATCGCTCAAACTTCGATCGCGATGGCTTGTGTGTATGTACGTGATGACGTGTGTGGAGAAGCATGGGGCTGAAAAAACACGCAGCTAGCTCCACGTGGTATGGTAAAAAACAAATCGGACGTTCGAAGTCGTACATTCAAGAGCTAAAACAGACAAACAGCGAATTCAAAGTCCACTGAAAAGGTCTTGACACTGTAATGTATGTTCCAAAATCATGTCTGGCTTAGTTTTGGGAGAATTTTCTACACGCACGAGATCAGGAATGAGATCGGTGAACTGGCTACAACGTGTGTACTGTGCGCGGTGAACATGCACTGTGACTGGCTTGCTTGCACATGGCAGCCAGCTGGGTGAGAGTGCGGCAAGAACGCTAGGAATGCACCCGAGATGCGGTGTGCTGCAAATTCTTGGGGTGAAATTAGACTTCTTTGTTCAGCCCGTCTAGTATTTATATTTTTAAAAATAATTCTAATTCTTCATAAAATCACGATAAAAAGACTTCAGATATTCATATATATTTTAGAAGCGTAATATGAAATATTTTGGCTTTTTTCCAGTCCAAGAAAAAAAAATTAATAGTTTGAATAAAAAAAATAATAAATAATCGTTCTTGACTCAAGTCTAATTTCCTGCGCCTTCTTGCAGTTATCCCGCAGTTGCCCATGGATACGATGCATATATAATCAGTTGTTTACGGAGTCGTACCAGTGTACCACCCTACTGCTCTTGTTCAAATTGAGAGGATTGTTATTTTATCGGTGGCATTTATAGTTTTATAACCTCATCCAATAAAAAAGACAAATTCAAACATCAAATGGTGTGACAGTTTTCGTTAGAATTCCCTATCAATATCAACTTGTTGCCAGGATAGTTTTCAGATTTCACTTGCTTCATTATCGAAGCTGTTTGACATTTGAAAGAACTGCTCCATAAGAAATCACCTTTCATTTGTTATTTATTTTCACTAACAAGTATTTTGGTCACTTATATATTTTTCATTATTATTTCAATGTCATGATATTTCATGATGGTATGTGTTCTGTCTTTACATGGCAAGATGGGATTTTTTTTTTCCATCCAGGGTCAATGAAGAAAGTGACAGGAAGGAAACCAAAAGGATAGGGAGGAAAAAAAAGGATAGAATAAAACACCTGATCAGCAGGTTCTTTATTACAACGGTGAATGCAGTACATCAGAATTTTAGTACAGTTCTAAATAATTTATCAGTTGAAAAATGAGCAAAGAAAATGGATTTCGTCGAGTTCTAAATGAAAACTAAATTAGCATCGCCATTTCTTAGGCCTAGAATCTAGATCTAATATTTACTACAGAATAGACCTGATGCAAACTTGTTGTCAAGCTTTTGGTAGAGTTTCTTCAGAGACACGAATTTTGGGTTTGTAGCACTAGATACCCGAGTGAATACGAAAAAGAAAAAATATATAAATAATGCAGGTCTCTAGACCACTCCCGTGCACGAGCGAGCATCAGCCCCGTTTCTTGACTTCAGTGTCGCTCTCGTCATTGGCCTAGGCTAGGCTACTCGTGTCGTAGTTTTACTCGCCATCAACGTCATGCATGGTTACACGAAATAAATTGCATCTTTCCATCACCTCCACCACAGCAAAACCGTGAATATCACTCCCATCATAGTCACTCTCAGCTCACAAAACACATCAGCAAACGATACAGACATCGCAGACCTAGCTAATCTAACTAGCTCTAACGGTGATCTAAACATAGTTGTAACTACGCTACGTTAGACATAAAAATGAAACGGAGGTGAAAAACTAGTAATGAATACACGAAGATCATCAACGATGGCATTTTACCGTAGAAAAAATACACAGAACATCTTGCACCGCAAAAAAAAATCGAGGTAAAAAACTACGATGAGGAAAACTAGGGTAAAAACACGATGCTTGGAAGACGAACGATGAAGACACTTTACGGTAAAAAATGCCTACACGGAAACAAACGAGTGGGTACCACACAAACTACGATGTTCTCTCACACACGTAGATAAGCTACATCGTGTTCAATCCAAAAACTCAACAAACACTAGGACAAAAACTCACCTCTAAATTGTTGCAAACAAGATAGTCACTGAGAAAAATGAACAAAACACTCTCAGAAGTACGATTGTACTCTGAGAATAAAAGATATAGAATGATACGAAAGCAAAAGAGAGAAAAGAGAGAGAGAAATGGACGGGAAACCTTGAGAAGTTACCCACACTCACTAACGTAAATGGAATTCAACACACACACACACGTAGTGGTACGTACACACTGTATATACACACAAGGATCAAGAGCTCGCGTAATCAGATATCGTCAAGCACTCTATGAGGAGATCGATATTACCGATACCGCGCGTAAGGAATCACTGCAGTTGCTGGGGCAACAAAGATGCATGCGCGCTGTAAACATGAATATTGATTAGTTTCTCAGCAGGCTCGAACCCCTGGCAGGTGTTTTGGCCAATAAGAGACATTCTAAAATAGGTTTCTTTGCATAAATTATTTTTCTGAGTCCCAGTAAGGATCTCTGTGATTGGCTAAAATTATTCTACAGCTCCTGGCCAAGCCTGAGGTCTGAGGACGCCCTCTTTTGGTCATAAATAATGCATCCCACGTTTTTTGTGGGATGAGACGTGGATGGGTTAAAATCCGCACGCGCGTCTATGTGTAAATATAGTGAAAAGCATGTCTTTGTTTGTTTCGCCATAGCTCTTTAAAATGTCTGGTAACCCTATGTTTTTATTGCATATTACAAAAGCATATGAATTGTAAATAACATTTCAAGTATCAATATTTCCATGAATACTCTATGACGTTATCATATCATCATCTGAAATCAAGAAAGTGGAATTGAATTTTTTGAGGTACTGTTTCTGACATTCATTTGCTATCATCATCTGAAATCAAGAAAGTGGAATTGAATTTTTTGAGGTACTGTTTCTGACATTCATTTGCTGGTATCTCTCTTGTTTTAGCTCAATGTTATCCCAAATTCGGATATGTTGTACTTTGAACATTTCTCTTTCAAGTCCATGCCATTGTTTTGCAATTTAATAATGTCATCATACTGGAAATTGTGATTAAAGGCAAAGACTCAAAATCAGCCAAGTTTATGTGTTATGTCTATGGGAGGTGATTTTTGCGCATTGACTTGATAACGTTCAAGCACCTTTACCTATTAAAGCTGATTTTGCTCCATTTCCTCTGAAACTTAAGTATGTTGTAGCTGAGACAATAACCTGCAGTAATCATGCATTTTATTTTGTTCAAATCTCCTCATCAGGTTGATAATTTTGCAGCTTAAAACTGAAAATGAGATTGGAATGTGGACGAAACGATTCCTGATTTATCTTTCACATATAAGCTTACGTTCCTCATATTTCCTTGTCGAGACGTATAGCTGAGAGGTTAAAGGCGACGTCTCTGGCGCCAGAGAAGTGAGGTTGCACATGTGCGGGTTCGAACCCCACAAGAACACAAAACAAAATACTTCTATCTTATCTTTTTTTTCTTGAATGGAGTAATTACACCTTCGTCCATGTGGAAATCACATTCTCATGTAAACGCACACATACGCAAACACACACACACAATATCCCTTTGTTTTGTGTTGGAGACCACATTGCTTTGACTGCTGCAAAATTTGCAGGCTTATAGGGTTTGTCAAACTTATATTATATACTTAGTTATGACGATGAGATGAGTCATAGCCCTCTTGGTTATGTAAATAATGGTCAAAGTTCATATTTGAAAGTACAAATGTTAAAGTGCAGGTGACTCTTAAAAGACTTTATCGCCATGTTTGATTTCTGGGGGTTTTTTTGTTTTTTGTTTTCATTTTGAATACCAATTGGTAAATATTCAGTTACATAGCCTGTCTTATCGACTTACTTGCACACGCAGACACATGCATGAAATTTCCACTTGGTTGCATGACAGAAACAATTTGATCTGAATTATGTAGGACTGTATAAAAAAAAAACGGGACTTCACGAATGTTTCTCAATATGATTTCAAGTCGCTATTTGATATCATTTTCGTTTTCGATCACCTGTGACCGATATCTGATGACCCCCAGCGTATCACCTATAACTCGTCTTCAGTATGACGAGTTTCATGTCTTGTTCATATTATTGATTGATTGAGACAAACATTTCTTACACAGAGCCTAAGTTATTCTGTGTGTGAATCTCCTTGAATACAATTATGACTACTCTTGGAAATGCATTTCACTTTGTTCTCAAGGCCATGTTTCTTTTGTATTGTGATGCCAGATATGCCCAGGTTGCACTTGGCTACACTAGGATGTCCTCTATGCCCATTGCCATTTTAGCAATTGTTCATGAAAACCAGCCATGCCCTTTAGAAGCAGCACACTCTTTTTCTTTGTCCTGTGTGCATTACTGTCACTGGCAGAAGCTCAATCACACACAATTTTGTATGTGTTGTACATGTACACTGTACGTGAGACATGCACTTGTACATTGTTCCACCTGAGCTGGCCATCTTAAAGTGAGTCAGGCTTTGACATAAGAAAACATGTCTTGATTGCAAATAAGTGAGGTTTCTTTTCATGCTTTATGTACTGTCAAAGCAGATTTTTTTTTTTCTTTTCGTAATTTCTACCCCAACAAATCATACAATCACACTCCATTGTGTACATTATCTCATAGCTTCAGGCATGGTAGAAATATAACTCAAGCACAGAAAGTACAAATATTGAATACTTCATAATGATAATGACATGACTTTCAGGTTCATGTTCTACAATTACCTCCTTCCCATTTAATTGATTAAATTGTCGCAGACTGTAAGAGTAGTATGATCTGAATATGGTCCTACAGTATACAGCTGTAGCTCCAAAAGCCAAACAGACCTTGTCTGTAAAATGATGCAAAGAAATTTGATGCTAGTCACGCTGTTCCTGTGCATTTGATAGCAACTTGAAACTGTAAGCATGCTCTACAAATTTGATTTTACTTTGTATTGGGTGCATACATTTGTACACTGTACATGTACTATTGTAGTCATCTACTGAAGAATGTGATGCCTGAAACACATTTGGGGAGAAATTGTACATGTGTATCTTTGTGTAGAGCTGTGTGTCTGTATTGAACGGCGTAAGAGTTTGGGACATGACTGTTGAATGGAATGCCATTTCAGTGTGTAGTTGGGAGAGAAGCCTGATTTCAGCATCTGAACTAGTTATATCTAGATCTGTTAACAGCATATACAACACTGTAAATGCATGTCATAAATGGGGTTACAAATGAGACACTTCTGCCATGTGGAAATGGAATATGCTTTGAGTAACCTGTCAACAGCTGATTTATGTAGCATTCAAGAGTTTTGCCTGTCATAATTGCTGTTTCTGTCAGTCTACTTTTAAAGGTAGGGGATACCTTTTACAGACCTCCCAAAATGCAGCAAAACATTAAATATGAACCTCAGGGGACTTGTTTAGGCCACTGCTGAGAAATGTGGAAGTCAACAGTTATCTACAATTTGAATGATGCACAAAACTCAACTACTCAGTAGTTCTGTGTGTCAGCCACACTTAAGCCTTTTTGTTGCAGTCTTCTGTATTTTTTATCTATAAACAAAAATCTAAAAGCATAAGAGCTGATGTAATAACATATAGAGTGTGTGGCAAGTATGGATATTACAGAAATGTTTATAAGTTTTGATGAACTTTCTTCACAAAATATACATGATGGACACACATGCAGTGCATGGGTCTGCAAAGGTAGCCTAGTAATGTACCGGTACTGGAATTTACAGTGAGCCCCGAAAAAAATTCAATTCAAAATCTAACGGTCAATAGAAATGTACTAAATGTTACCTTCCACTTTCAATACTTTATGGGAGTTTCTAAAATGAGACTCTCTTCACCATACCACTGTATTTATACAATTCTTCATTTAAGGCATGCAAATGGGATTCCCTACTTTTAACATCTACATCAAGAAGTGAGGATAGGGAGTTGAAGGCACGATTGTATAGGAGCAATCACACCTTGCCGTTCATTCCATGTTTCTGTCCTGCTCTTTAATGCAGGGCACATACTGAATAAGGCCGGTGGATGCAGTGATGAATGACAATACTGATATGTAATTGTGACTACATTCAGTAGAGTGTGACTGGTGCATGTGGAACTTCTGTCTTTTGTTGTTTTTTATGCCTCTGCTTAGATTTGGGCAAGGCTCTCTGGTAAAGTTCATACGGCAGAGAGATTTTGTATGTTCGAAACTGAGTGAGACATACTTGCAACCAAAGCAGGGTATTATGACATCTTGACTTTGTGCATACATGTACATGCATTCACGTTTATAGGGCAAGTGCATTAATCCACTTTAGTGCTGATACGTTTGGATTTGTGCGGAGTATGTATACGCTGTAGTATGTCAGCCCTGTGTTCTTGTTATTATTCAGTTGTTTGTTACTGTATTTCATCCTGTTTTATGCACAGATGCTCTCAATGCAAGCAACTCTATCCATGCTGCAGAAAACAGGACTGCAAATCACCAAGCCCATGTTCTGCAAAACTCTCACCCCTCGTCAGACCATGAGCGGCATATCAAGACGGTAAGTTACTTACTGGTTACCAATAACCATCTTTGCTTTGTCAGACCATGACAATTAAAACGAAGGGTCTTTGAAAATGTGTTGAAACAGATAATGTACAAAGTTTGCTTCCTTTGAAGTTCATTGTAGGTGCAGGTCGTTACAGTAGAAATGCTTGGAAGAAGATGATTTAAGGCCCGGTCACACTGCCCCAAAGTCGCGTAAACGCATGAATCACATAAGAAATTCGAGCCTTATCCAATACATGCACGATTTGCGCATTTCATGAGTTTGTCTGACGTTGAACCTTCATAGTTGTCCGCTGATGTGCGCCGGATTGGCGCTTTATGCAATTCCAGGTTTTAAGCAGCTCAAAACTCGGCTTTGCGTAAAAGTTTACGCAGTATTGTGCTGTTTTACGTAATTTTTTGCGTAGTTTGCGTAGTTCTTACACGAACAATGCGCGAAATATGCGTGGAATATCAGTGATTGCTCGCGTAAATGTTGCCGCTATTGCGTTCATGTGCGAATCATGCGTTATTCATATATGCAGTTCATTAGTGATAATGCGCAGATTATGCATGGTTTTCCGTGGACCTCAGTCGTCGTGCACAACCACGAATTTGTCCTATTTTGGGCCTTTGCGTGCCTATGCGCTGAAAGTGCGTGGTTTGTTAGTGATTTTTGCGTGATCCTTCCATAGTTCTTGCGTAAGGCCCGTTTCACGGTTAGGCGCCACTTTTCATTTTTTTCAGTTTTCAGTCTACTACACAGAATAAGAGTAGATTCATGAAATGTTTTGGTATGCATATGTTAGACCCCCATGGGGTCTACCTCCCATAGCATAACGAAAATGCAACTCCAAAGCATTTGCTCACAGTGAGGCAAGATGTGCCCAAATCGGACCAACTGTGTGTCAACCTGGCAAACATCCCTTTTTTGCAAACTTTGCCATTCTGTATCATATCTAGCTATGAGTTAAGTGAACATATCCTATGTTAAGTGTATGAGTAGCCATAATGAATCATATCAGAGTTAAAAAGTTTGAACTCCTTTTTGTTACATTTTTTCCACCCCAAAATTCTCTTGGTGGATGTGACATTGTCCGTTCACATTTAATCATCTGCTTATATGGGTTGTGTAAGTAAGAAAACAAAGGCAAGTCTCAGGAAAATAATGTAAAAGTAAAGTATAGCTTTGTATGAGTGACTGTAGAAAGTTTGTTTGTGCTTCAGTTCCATCTGATGAAATGGCAGTAACTTGAAGACAAAATTTAAATGTCCGTTCACATTTTTGTCACATCCACCAAGATTTTATAAATCTATAACTTTTTAATGGCTTAGATTATTTCTAAAATTTTTGCATAAATCAATGATACACAGTTGGGTGGCTATCCCTCTGAAACATTTTAGGATTTGAAATTCAAATGCTTTTTTTATTTCACAAAACATGGTGTCCGTTCACACATGTCACATCCACCAGCCTTTCTTGTCAGAAACACATTTTGGTGTGCATCTCAGTAAATACTGGTCCAATTAACTTTAAATCTCAACACATTTTAGACTCTTTAGTAACCTTATAAATGCCACTGATTTTGAGATTACTATGAAACTAAAAAATTGAAAAACTTAAAAAATATGTGAAATGCCCTGGTGGATGTGACATTTCAAGATGTGAACGGACATTTCCGTGAATATCAAGTAAAATCTAGGGACAACTTATTTTTTGGGGGACAAAATATGTTTAGATTTAAAAAACATGTCTTTCCCAAGATATCTAGATATCAGACACCCACTTTTATACCACATTCACTATAATTTTACATTAGAATACTTGTTCACAGTGAGGATGTAGCATGATTTTGTCACTGTGACTGTGAAAACTGATGTTCTACATATTCTAATCAATTTTCCAGATAATTAATCTCACACAGGCAAAAGAATATAAATGTTATTTAATTACATTGATTGGACCTCTCCTGTAAACTGTATTTAATAAGTTTAAAAATGATTGAATATGTGGTGGATGTGACATTTTGGGGTGTGAACGGACACACAGTATATCTCCCCAACGCACAGCATTTTTCAGCATTAGTTCCCAATGCTTCACGCAGCATCAAAACTTGAACACAGTGTGAAATGATCCACAACCATTGGAATGGTTAACTTAGATTGAGGGGTGAAAAAAAAAGTTAAATTGTTTATATATCACTTTACTGCAACTGATTGAAAATTGCCCTTCAACATAAGTAAGCACCGGTTATGTAGTGTTCTAGTAGTAGCCATGAAAAAAAAATAATGGGCATTCAACTTGGGTCAGATTTAAACCAACTATCTCCTGATGTTTAGTTTCCAGTGAAGGTACAGTGAAGGTGATTCACAGAGATAATGGTATGGGTCCATCTCACTGAAGGGGTCCGTTTAACCCCACTTTCCAATACATTTTTAGAAAGAAAGGAATTCTTGCATCAGCGTAGTTATTCAGAGTTTTAGGAGTATAACCAAATGTGTGATGAAAAAATCATGGCCATATGATACTCAAGCTGGATTTAAATCGACCATCTCCTGATTACCAGACTGGCGTCATATCCACTAGACTACCAAGCTTCCACTACAGAGCCCGTGCTAGTTCTACAATGTACATGTATGTGATCCTGTGCAGTAGATACTGTGTATTTCCCTGGTATTCAAATAAATGAATTCTTACATCAAGTTGTTTTTAAGTGGAGCTGATTGACAAATTGCCCCTTGTCGATGTACAATAAGCACCAATTATTCAGTGTTTATAGTTGTAGTCCTAATAAAAATCATGGGCATACAACTCTGGAACCAACAAGCTCCTGATTATTAGGCAGGCATTGTAATTCATATCCACTAAACTGCCTCAACCCCAACAGCCAACCAGTGCTCCTTCCAATTCTTTTTAGCAGAGGGTAATGCAATATTTATGCAAATAAATAAACCCTTGTATCAAGTTGTTTTTATTGCAACTGACTGACAAATTGCCCGTTGTTGACAAAAATTAGCATTATTCAGTATTTGCTATGATTAAAAAAAAAATACGCTTGCTGTATGTGCTTCACAAGATTACATGTTATAGCCAGCTATCAAAAGCTCATTAGGGTTGTTCATTATTCCCAATGTTTGTTATTCTGAAACACACAAATTCCCTTAACTTACAGGTTCGTTCAGCGAAAAAATGAGAGAGGGTTTATTTTTCTGAGGCTTTGTAAATCCAAGAATTAGATAAAGGTCATTATTCCAAAGGTTCATAAATCCAAATATGAAATAAGGCATGTTATTCTGAAGGTTTGTTCATCTGAAGGTGTAACAAGTTTTGTTAACCCTAAATTATTACTTTTTAATCTGAATACATAATGATACTCATAAAGCAAAAAGGGAAATAAAGTTTGTTATTTCCACCAAAAAAAAAAAAAAATGAATGGTCTTCGATTGACAAAGAATGGCTTATCCTGGTGATGATGTGGGAGAGGTGGAAGGGTGGTATATGGATGAGGAGGAGAAAATGCTTCTTTTTACAGAACACAAACTATACAAATAAAGATTTCATTTTGTCAATATGTAGGGCCTATGTATACCCTTTGCATTAACATACTAACAGTGGTGCCTTAATATCAACAAACTATGGCAAATTAGAAATGTGATTTTTAACTGACATGATAAAGTTTATGGGTGGAATCCTGGTAGGTGACATATGCCAGAGTTATTGTAACTTTTGCCTGTGCTGTAGATTTACAATGCATAATGCACACAGGGTCATGACCACATAATCTGCATTTTTGTTATTATTATTGAGGATTGGTCTTTATACCAGGTTTTCACTTTTAAAGTTTGTCATAGGCAGAAACTAGTAGGACGAAAGGGAAGATTAAGACTCACATTACTTGTACCTTTTCTTTTCGATACCCTGGGAAAACACTTAACTGCACATTGGGGATTTTGATCACAATAAAAATGTCACATTCACCATGTTGGATATCATTTACTGTGAGAAAAATTGAGTGCATAATTGCTCTATCAGAAACATTATGTATCACATGACTTCATTGGTTAAAGAGTAAGGATGTCATTACTATGTTGATGAATTTATTGCTTTATTAATATGCAGTTCACATAAATTGAAGGTAAAAAAAATGTCTGTTCACATTTGATTTTGTCACATCTGCACCAAGGAGTTTCAGGCATTCATACATTGAAACTTGAGAATACAACTGTATGTGGACCCTTGTGAGCAGTGATTTGCATTCTGAAATGTGGTTTTTCTCTGTGGTTCTTCCAAGTAGGATTACTGTTGCCAGTTTATGATAAAGAAAGATTAAAATTCGGAATTCTGTTCACAATTTTGGCATCACATCCCCTGTGTTGGATCCAATTTACTCTAAGAGAATTAAGTGAACTGTACAATTAACAGTGTACATGTATGTCTGCAAAAAGACCTAAAAATTAGTCATTCAGTGCATGTGAGCCAATAGAAATGTTAGTAATGATTTAAACTATTACTATTAAGTATAAATTGAAGAAGAGTAAAAATGTCCGTTCACATCTCCAATCCGTCACATCCACCACTTATAAGGAATTTCAGGCATTCACAACTTCTACAGGACATGGAACCTTGTCAGCAATGACTTGTACTTTGAATACAGCATTCTTGATGGTACTGCATGCATTATAATCATTGGCTGCAATGCAAGGTGTGCAGGAAAACAAAATAAGGAAATTGGTGTTCCGTTCACATGTCACATCCACCCTGTTGGATATTACTGATATCATTTATGAAGACAAAAAAAAAAAAAAAAAGCTTTCTTGTGAAACATAATTTGTTTCTTACTGTAAACTGACTTGTGCCGACTGTTCATTGGGTAATCACTTGGCTTATTTCTTTTGTTTATTGCTCAAGGTGTAAAATGTCCGTTCACATCTGTTTTTGTCACATCCACCACATCCTCCAGCTGAAATTTTAAATGTAAAAGTTGGACACTCACAATGTTAATATTAGGTGTGTGTATGTCCCCCAACATAAGCATTATCTCCATGAAATATTACACATCCTGAATGAGGAAGTGTAAAACAAGAGAAACTTTTTGAAGTCATTTACTCTATTTCACACCATATTTTTCCTTCAAAGCGGTACAATTTTCCAATAAATCCAAATAAGAACACAAAATCTGGCACGAAGTTCGCTTAAATATCACTTAATCATGTTACAGTATCAAATTACCTGTTGGACACATAGTGTGTCAGCTCTGTCCATGGTATCATAGTGTTATCTTTCAGCAAAGTTACATTCATCTCCTATAGAACCATTCATAATATCAGATATTGTAATAATAATTAAGCTCTGGCATTACATTTTCCATTAAATTCACATTCTTGGGAATAAAAAATCAAGACATTCCATCTCTTAAAGAGAACTTGAAATTTTGACCCCTAGGTTGACAAAAAGTGGCGCCTAACCGTGAAACGGGCCGTAATTCATCTGTAATTTTCATCACGTAAATCAGCGAAAATTCTCGACGGACAAGCACGCACGAACAAATTTCTTGTGTGATTCATGCGTTTATGCGACTTTTGGGCAGTGTGACCGGGCCTTTAGAAAGAACAATTTGTCATGGACTAAATACCAACTGACTGAAACAGTTGGATGATAGGTTTACTTGTACAGAGCATTGCAGGACACTTTAATGTATAGAGTTGATTTTTCAAGTATTTGTATCGTAGGGTTTAAATATCAGTCCTGGACAGTGTTACTTCAAGTACTGTGCAGTGTGTACGATATACTGTAAAAGTGGATGTTTTCACGCAACTAGTTTTTCGGGCTCTGTCAGATAAGAGTTGTGCATGTTTTTAACCATGGAATCAAGACATTAACTACTTGAACATATGGCAAGCAAAAATATTTGCATGTTTTTATTTTCGCGCTAGTTTCTGGTTGCGTGAAATGCGCGCAAATTTTAGCACCGCAAAAGTTTGCACTTTTATAATAGTCCATGTTACTTGTATAGACATGTATCAAATCAGAGGAAGGTTCAGAACAATGCTTTGCAAAGTTCAGGTTTCTAGACTATGATGAGAAACAGGGAAATGCCTTCTCAAATGCAAGAAAGACACCCTATATGCAGCTACTACCAGAACAAAACTGGTTTTGTTTTAAATTACCTTCTTATACAATATGATCTACCTAGAGTATAAGCTCGAATGCAACTGAAGATGACACTTGGGTGCTGCAAGAGCCCTCTTGATTTCAAGCAGAATATTTGTGGACAGCAAATGATTCTACAAGTAGCTACTGTATGCTCCAGTCGGTTAGTGGTTGGGATTAAAAGTATGTGTATGTGCCTTAACCCATCCACGTACGGGCCTCTGTGTAATCTGTAAAATCGTGCCTGCCTAGTAAGTTGGCCATGAACTTGGGCGCGATCTTCCCTACGGCGCGATCTACACGCGAAGAGCATTCATACGTCATTGAAAAACTGCCTGTGTCATTCCCACTAGGCAGGAGGGATGATGCGTGTACACTCGTGCTAATATGCACTTACTTGACTCAATGCAGCACTAGTTTATGTGAATTTTATGAAAAGAAATAATAAACTGTGCAGGAATTATGAAAAAATATTGTTTCTGTGTATTTCATTCATAAATCCTCTTCATTTCAAGCCATCTGTAATCACATCTTCCCCACTTGCGAATAGACGTGTCCATAGTGTCCTCGAGCCCCCGAGATAGCTCTGGAACATTCCATTCAATGACGGGGTTTTTATTTTGCAACGTTATCTAATAACGCTCATGTAAGCAAGTTCTTGCTATGGCTAATCTATTTTGTAATGTATCATAGTCTATCTATGCTGAAATAACCTAATTCAAATTTGCAGAGACATAGAAAAAGATTTGTTTTACAATCGTGATACGTTCAACTACTCATTTACCCTGTGCTGAAATCCGCATGTCTGCTCCGCACATGTTATCGTTATCGCTCAAACTTCGATCGCGATGGCTTGTGTGTATGTACGTGATGACGTGTGTGGAGAAGCATGGGGCTGAAAAAACACGCAGCTAGCTAGCTCCACGTGGTATGGTAAAAAACAAATCGGACGTTCGAAGTCGTACATTCAAGAGCTAAAACAGACAAACAGCGAATTCAAAGTCCACTGAAAAGGTCTTGACACTGTAATGTATGTTCCAAAATCATGTCTGGCTTAGTTTTGGGAGAATTTTCTACACGCACGAGATCAGGAGTGAGATCGGTGAACTGGCTACAACGTGTGTACTGTGCGCGGTGAACATGCACTGTGACTGGCTTGCTTGCACATGGCAGCTAGCTGGGTGAGAGTGCGGCAAGAACGCTAGGAATGCACCCGAGATGCGGTGTGCTGCAAATTCTTGGGGTGAAATTAGACTTCCTTGTTCAGCCCGTCTAGTATTTATATTTTTAAAAATAATTCTAATTCTTCATAAAATCACGATAAAAAGACTTCAGATATTCATATATATTTTAGAAGCGTAATATGAAATGTTTTGGCTTTTTTCCAGTCCAAGAAAAAAAAATTAATAGTTTGAATAAAAAAATAATAATAAATAATCGTTCTTGACTCAAGTCTAATTTCCTGCGTCTTCTTGCAGTTATCCCGCAGTTGCCCATGGATACGATGCATATATAATCAGTTGTTTACGGAGTCGTACCAGTGTACCACCCTACTGCTAAGATTGTTCAAATTGAGAGGATTGTTATTTTATCGGTGGCATTTATAGTTTTATAACCTCATCCAATAAAAAAGACAAATTCAAACATCAAATGATTGACAGTTTTCGTTAGAATTCCCTATCAATATCAACTTGTTGCCAGGATAGTTTTCAGATTTCACTTGCTTCATTATCGAAGCTGTTTGACATTTGAAAGAACTGCTCCATAAGAAATCACCTTTCATTTATTATTTATTTTCACTAACAAGTATTTTGGTCACTTATATATTTTTCATTATTATTTCAATGTCATGATATTTCATGATGGTATGTGTTCTGTTTTTACATGGCAAGATGGGATTTTTTTTTCCATCCAGGGTCAATGAAGAAAGTGACAGGAAGGAAACCAAAAGGATAGGGAGGAAATGAAAAGGATAGAATAAAACACCTGATCAGCAGGTTCTTTATTACAACGGTGAATGCAGTACATCAGAATTTTAGTACAGTTCTAAATAATTTATCAGTTGAAAAATGAGCAAAGAAAATGGATTTCGTCGAGTTCTAAATGAAAACTAAATTAGCATCGCCATTTCTTAGGCCTAGAATCTAGATCTAATATTTACTACAGAATAGACCTGATGCAAACTTGTTGTCAAGCTTTTGGTAGAGTTTCTTCAGAGACACGAATTTTGGGTTTGTAGCACTAGATACCCGAGTGAATACGAAAAAGAAATAATGCAGGTCTCTAGACCACTCCCGTGCACGAGCGAGCATCAGCCCCGTTTCTTGACTTCAGTGTCGCTCTCGTCATTGGCCTAGGCTAGGCTACTCGTGTCGTAGTTTTACTCGCCATCATGGCATCAACGTCATGCATGGTTACACGAAATAAATTGCATCTTTCCATCACCTCCACCACAGCAAAACCGTGAATATCACTCCCATCATAGTCACTCTCAGCTCACAAAACACATCAGCAAACGATACAGACATCGCAGACCTAGCTAACTAGCTCTTACGGTGATCTAAACATAGTTGTAACTACGCTACGTTAGACATAAAAATGAAACGGAGGTGAAAAACTAGTAATGAATACACGAAGATCATCAACGATGGCATTTTACCGTAGAAAAAATACACAGAACATCTTGCACCGCAAAAAAAAAAATCGAGGTAAAAAACTACGATGAGGAAAACTAGGGTAAAAACACGATGCTTGGAAGACGAACGATGAAGACACTTTACGGTAAAAATGCTTACACGGAAACAAACGAGTGGGTACCACAAAAACTACGATGTTCTCTCACACACGTAGATAAGCTACATCGTGTTCAATCCAAAAACTCAACAAACACTAGGACAAAAACTCACCTCTAAATTGTTGCAAACGAGATAGTCACTTAGAAAAATGAACAAAACACTCTCAGAAGTACGATTGTACTCTGAGAATAAAAGATATAGAATGATACGAAAGCAAAAGAGAGAAAAGAGAGAGAGAAATGGACGGGAAACCTTGAGAAGTTACCCACACTCACTAACGTAAATGGAATTCAACACACACACACACGTAGTGGTACGTACACACTGTATACACACAAGGATCAAGAGCTCGTGTAATCAGATATCGTCAAGCACTTGAGGAGATCGATATCACCGATACCGCGCGTAAGGAATCACTGCAGTTGCTGGGGCAACAAAGATGCATGCGCGCTGTAAACATGAATATTGATTAGTTTCTCAGCAGGCTCGAACCCCTGGCAGGTGTTTTGGCCAATAAGAGACATTCTAAAATAGGTTTCTTTGCATAAATTATTTTTCTGAGTCCCAGTAAGGATCTCTGTGATTGGCTAAAATTATTCTACAGCTCCTGGCCAAGCCTGAGGTCTGAGGACGCCCTCTTTTGGTCATAAATAATGCATCCCACGTTTTTTGTGGGATGAGACGTGGATGGGTTAAACATGTGCAGTTCACAATGCATTTATTTCACATGGTTAATAATGACTGTACTTTTCTCAGTATAGTACAGAATGGAATAAAATGATGGTCTGATAAATGGATGGATTATTATTTCCCTGCAGATACTGGAGAAGGCTAAAGAATGGTCAGAGCACAAGAGTTCATCAGGAAAGAAATATTACTACAACTGTAAAACAGAAGTATCACAGTGGGAAAAACCCAAAGAGTGGGTTGAAAGGTGAGACACACCACTGAATTGCCATTTTGAAGTCTTCTGGATGTATGTTGATGGGAACATAGACTGTGTTGGATAATACCTGTTCTTCGGGAAGATGCTTGTAATCCTGTATTACTTTTTTCTGAAACCCCTAATGTAAGCAAAACGTCAGCATTGGTACTTTGACAGCAGCTGATAGCAGATGAATTAAAATCATAACATTCTCTACATGATGTTTCATGTAATCAAAACGGAAGCACTGTGACGAGCATCATATTTCAAGTAATTGCCTTTCTGTTTCACACTTTAGAATGCCCAAAGAATCTTCTTGCACTCACCTTAAGTGAGGAATATTTACAAAGAACAAGAGCAATCAATGCTGACCGTATTTGGGCAATTACCCCCAGAGGGCAATTACCCCCTGGCTAAATACTGGTTAGTGATAAGTTAAGGGTCAAGATTAGGGTTAGGGTTGGGTTTAGTGTTAGGAGTTTGGGTTATGGTTAGGATTAGTTTCAGGATTAGGATTAGGATTAGGGACAGGGGAAGGGTCCGGGGTAATTGCCCAGGGGGTAACTGCCCTAGACCCAGTACCATTTACTCAGTGTATTCAAAGCAAAGCCATCCCTTGTATAAGATGAGAAATCATATTGGTATAAGATATAATTCTCCTTTTGTTTTTCCCATCAAAACAGTTTTCTATTAAATTTGTTACTTTTACGCCAACAGGGAGAAGCTGCAGCGGGCTGTGGGAAAGGAGAGACTGGGCACCAGTGACTCACCTCAGCTCTCTAATACTCCTAATATGTCATCTAAAGGTAATTATGAACAACTCAGTTTCTAGTTGGACAATGCTGCTGCCACATAATTTCTGACAGTTTGATAACTTTCATGTGCTAATTTGTTTTCGCTAGAATTCATTGTTTCATTATTTAGAAAACATGCGTTGTCAATTGCATTCGTACTGAAGTGTGAGATGCAGAGAGGAAAAAAGACAACAGAACTGCACAGAGATTTAGGTTGTGGGTGCTTAGTAGTCAATATGAGTCCCTTTTCTTCCACTTGGTTGACGCGTCTTCCAAGTCTGAGTATTTCATGTTTATACCCCTGCCAAACGAAGTTTGAAGGGGGTATATAGGAATCAGCGGATGGTCGGGCGGTCGGGCGGGCGGTCGGGCGGGCGGTCGGGCGGTCGGTCCGTTGCAAATCTTGCGTCGCGAACTACTTCCTCAGTTTTCAACCGATTCCCATAAAACTTGGCACAGATGTGTGCCTTGGGTTGTAGATGTGCAAGACGTATTTTTTGACAGTACCCAAAAATACGTTGCCATGGTAACGGCATATTATGGGCAAAAATGGGTACAAATCTTGCGTCGCGAACTCCTCCCACAGTTTTTGATCAATTTTTATGAAATTAGGTACAGATGTTCATCTGAATATGTTAATGTGCAAGACACATATTTCCGCAGTGGCAAAAAGTGCGTTGCCATGGTAACGGCATGTTATTGGTAAAATATAGGGCAAAATGCTTCATGGCAAAACTGCTTCATCAGTGTTCTTCCAATTCTCATGGAATTCATATTGAATGTTTGTCTTAGGATATAGGTCAGCATGACACATTTCTTGACAGTGACAAAAAGTATGTTGCCATGGTAACAGCTCACATATTATGAGCCAAAATGATGGAAAATTTTGTGTTGCAAACTACTTCCTCAGTTTTTGCCCAATTTCCATGAAGCTTGGTACAGATGTGTGCCTTTGGTTGTAGATGTGCAGGACGCATTTTTCGACAGTACCCGAAAGTACGTTGCCATGGTAACGGCATATTAATGGCAGAAGATCAAGGAAAGATCTTGAGGATTTAACTACTTCCTCAGTTTTTTGACCAAAGCTTATGAAATGTTGTTTTGACCAAAGCTTATGAAATGTTGTTTTGACCAAAGCTTATGAAATGTTGTTTAGCGGGGGTATAACCAGTCGCTGTAGCGACATTTCTAGTTTAAACTCTGGATGCATTAATGCAAGATGGTTACTGATCACATGTTTGTCTCGAGCATTGTGACTAATATTGATAATTGTATACTTTTGTTTTCCAGCTACATCTAATGACAAGCATTCCAGTAATAGCAAGTCTGATGGCGGCCAAACCCAGCCTTATGTGTCCGACAAACATGAGAAAGGGGCTGATGGCCAGTCGCATGAGAGGAATTATAACTCCAGCCTACCACAGAGCAAATCTCAGGCCAGCGGACAGCACGCAAAGCCCTCTTCTGGAAACGCATCGTCAGCAAGCACCACCTCGTCAGCCAGCAGCCAATCACAACAGCTCAGATACGGAAGCAGTCAGTCTCATACATCATCGTCGTCATCTTCGTCGTCATCGTCCTCATCGTACACAAGTAATGCACTTGGCCACTCCCTCCCCCAG
Source organism: Diadema setosum (assembly GCA_033980235.1). Taxonomy (NCBI): domain Eukaryota; kingdom Metazoa; phylum Echinodermata; class Echinoidea; order Diadematoida; family Diadematidae; genus Diadema; species Diadema setosum. The sequence goes on from CM067080.1 coordinate 19,423,501, forward strand.
CCTCGGTCCAGTGGCAACCATCAAACGCCAAGCAAGAGCAGCGGCAATCCTTCGTACCATCAGTCGATACCACGGGGGCAGAGCATAGATAAGCCCCCAACCAATCGAACTGACCATCCAAAAAGAGACCAACACGGGTCCCAAGGGGGGTTGTTCAAGATGGGCTTACCCCATGCGGGCAGCGTGTCCCTTGCAACTGACATGTATGGGAGGTTAAAAAATCTTGTCACTGTGTCACATCCACCCAAGGGAGATCGATCTGATAGAGGTAAGTAGTGTGCGCCTTTCAAAGTAGAAGGAAAGAGAGTTTGTGTTAGGTTGTGTGTGTGTTTGCCGGTCTGTTTCCATGGATGTACATATCTTTGTTTATTTAATGTCTAGCCATAGAAGGTAAAGATTTCAGTTTCTTGTATTGAGAATTCAAAGTATTTTCATTCAATATATAATGAAAAAGCACTTGGCTTATCTCTAACTTTTGAATGGATTGTCTAATGTTCTTCAAACTTCACTGATGTGGTTCTGCCAGTATTTGTGCAGTCACTCATATTTGGATTTTGCTCCTCTTTGTGTGAGTGAAGATGCTTCTTCAAACAAATGTGTACATGATTTTAGCATTCACACCAACATGTAATCCTAATTCAAGCTATGATTATAACCCAGCATTGAACTACACAGTATTTTTAGACAGTATGTCCCCCCAAAAAATTACAATCGGACTTTCACATTGATAATACCCAATGTGATTAGACTGTCTAAATGCTACTTCAGAGTCTTAAAATATAACAAACCCCATTCAATTTGGTTAAGCAGTCACAGAGATATGTGGATTATTGTATATCATGTCATGAGTCTGATTCTTCCAAGTTTAGCACTTGGATGCTCTTGGAACAGCATATTAATGTGTAAACACAATAGACAGAACTTGGAGGGAAGAGATTCCCTACATGCTCAACAAAATTCCTCATTTCTCTTTGACCACTCAAGCAAATCAAATGGGGTTTTCTTTAAGATGTGCGCAATGAGTTATAGTAATGTTTCATACCATGAAATCGTATTTTGATTGATTAACTATCTTTAAAGTTATCATTGCGAAGGGTTCCGTTGTAATTTATTTATTTATTTGTTATTTTTGTTGGGGGGGGGGGACATATGGTGCAGCATGAAGCTAACAAATTGAACAGTTGCTCTTTTATACACTGTTCTTCTAATTTATTCACCCCACCCAGACTCCCCCAGGATACAGGGCACCCCCTCTCCTGCTGGCACACCATCGCCAGTCACGCCACGATTCCAGAACCAGACCAGGCATTTCCCCTCGAGGTCGCCCTCTAATGAACGGCACACTGGGCACTACAGCGAGAGGAATGATGAACTGAATGACAGTAAGTGTGCCGTAACAACCACATCCTGACAGAATCAAAGAATCCTCAGCAACCAGCCCTGATAAATCAGTAAAAACTTGTTAGAAGGTCGCAAACAAACCACTTCATCGTACAATTCTGATCTTTGAATGGAGACTCATATATCACAGTGTTCTGTCTGCAGTCAAGACAATTATTAGGCTGTCGTACTGTCTATTTGGATTTCAATATTTTGCGCATTTCTTTATGGAATTTCATAAGATACAATTTAAGGCAAAATCTTGGCACTGTATCATACATTCCAAAGGTTTGCAAGAAAATTGAACTTTGCTGATTACAGTCAAAAGAACAAAACATTAAGGACATTACAAAATACATCTGTGAATTAATCTGCATGTACATGTGCATGTGCCTTTGAGTTATTTCATTTGAGCTTTCACTTGTTGATAAGTTACACATCTTTTTCGCTGAGACCATTGGTGAATAGACAATTCACTCTCACATTATCAACATATGAAGCAAATTCATTTATAGAACAGAGATATTTTATATCACCCCAAGAATAACACCCTTTTGATAAAGCAAATTTCATGATATTCCTCTCATATACACTGTACACTTTAGAAGAAATCAAATGTTTGAACTTTGAAGACACAAAACGGGGCAGTTACAATAGAAAAAACCCAAACTTTTTTCATTTACAGATCATAAAGACCATATATAATTTTGTCATTCATTCTTTGATATTCTAAATCTGCAGGGTTATCCAGTCAGTCACCGTTGTCGACAGCGTCAATATCTCCAGCTCCGTCCCACCCTTCCCCAAGACTTCAGCAGTCTACACCAGGAGGTTCGCGTTCCCATCACCACGGGGCAGGAGATAGGACACCCCATACACCGTCTGCTGATGATAGACAGAGAAAGAACCAAACGAATAGAGGGAGTTCTAATCACACCCCGACATCAGCATCGTCATCGGTGTCAAGTAGTTCAAGAAACTATTCACAAAGTAGAGACCGAGACCGAGAAAGGGAAAGAGATAGGGAACGGGAGCGGGAGAGGGAAAGGGAGCGGGAAAGGGACCGTGACAGGGAACGTGACAGGGACCGGGATAGAGACAGAGAAAGGGACAGAGAACGGGACAGGGAGCGTGACAGGGAACGGGAAAAGGAAAGAGACAGGGAAAGGGAACGCGAGAGGGACAAGGAGCGGGAACGGGAACGGGAACGAGAACGCGAACGTGATCGCGACCGAGACCGAGAAAGGGAAAGGGAGAAGGAGCGGGATCGTGACCGAGAACGGGACAGGAGTCGGGACTCTGAATTAGCCCGCGATAGGGACAAGCATCGAGAGAGGAATGTATCCGGAAATGAAAAGACTGTGATAGCAGAGAATAACTCCACTGTTGATAAACCACAAACAGAGACTGACAAGCAGCCTGAAAATCAGAGTGGTGACAAACCTCCCGCAGACAGCAAGGAGAAAGGAACCAGTCCAGATTCTAGGTGAGTCCTGATTGTTTCAAATTTTATGCAGTCAATTATCTGTAAATGGTGATTATGGTTATCAGTGAAGCAAACTTCCTGTCTCCTAATTTCCCACTGATCTACTCAGCCATGAATGTGTTGTGATATCCACCCTTCTAATGATCTACTCGGCAATGAATAGATTGAGGTATTCACCTTGATTCTTTGTGCACGCAACTATGCTTTTTGTAATGTGCAGGAGATTACATTTCTTGTGCAAGGTACCCTTGAAAGCCTATTGTCAAGTGTCAGTGTATGTACATTATCTTCATTCATTTAATAACAACAATAATGATGATGATGATAATAGACACTTATATAGTGATTAATACCATCATTTCTAAGTGCATTAATATGGAAAAATATTGAATCAAAATACAGCATTATGTACATATACAACAACATCAACAAAAATTAGGATTGAGTGTATATAAAAAAAGTTTGTCTCCTTTACACCTATAGTTATTAAATCCTTTGACTGACTGTAGCAGCTCAATAAATTCCCTCAGTCCAAATCAAGCCCTCTTTGGCTAGTCTCCACAATTTCATCTGAAGATTCCAAGCTGCATGAGGATGACTTGTAATGATTCTTTCAAGTTTTATTGAGTTCTTTCCCAGTGTAAGGCAGGGAAGCCCTCACTAGGCGTGTCTTCATCAGCCCGAAGTTCAAACTAGCGGGACATTTTGCGGTCTTAGAAAATAGCCTGATAGAGCGAATGTGCGTCTTCATCAGCTCGAACAGCCTACTTCAGGAAATTAGTCCGAAAATTGACGCATGCGCACTTTGCATCATTACTCTGCCTAGCTCGTTGTTCGAAAGTGGATTTCCCGCTCAAAATCTCCTACAACACCGTATGTACGATACTACAACCAGGGAGGTGAGCAGTACAGCAAATTCTCTCCAAAGGGATATTATAACACTACTCTTCTGTCCAGTGACACATCTTATATGAAATGAACGAATTGCAATGTTTAAACAAATCCAAAATACACACAATCTGCAAGAATCTTTAGCTAAGGTAGAGTGGACCAGAAGAAGACGAAGTTTGCAAAAAACAGCTAGCATGCACGGAATCACCTCCCTGGTTTTAAAGATGTCAACAACAGTAGGCCTAGTACACACATGTGATCCTTGAATACGCCGTGAGTGTATGCACTATGCACAATCACTAGCTTGTACATGCGCTTTCAATAGCCAGCTGGCTAACCAGAAGCGTGGAGGGATCGAGAAAATTTAGGGCTGATGGAGACACACCCGAAATAGCGCGCTATTTCACGAATTAGCGCTCTAGTTCACGAACTAGACCAAGATTTCGGGGGAAATTTTCCTGATCAAATAGCGCGCTATTTGCGTCTTCACTACACAGATAGCGCGCTATCTTGACATCGGACTAGTTTGGTAACCGCAAGATAGCGCGCTATTTTGAAACTTAGGGCTGATGAAGACACGCCTATAGTAAGAGAACATACATGTGAAGATTATGAGTGATATGATGGAAAAGATAATTGACACGTTTGATTTATAAGTGAGAGAAATTGTAACAGCTTCGATATACATGGAAAAGTGATGACTTTCTAGGTTTTCTTTTCCTATTCATGAGCAGTCAGTCTACATTCAATGATAATTGAAGCCATGCTGATTATAATCAGTAAAATTGCATTCAAAATGCTAACAATTTGTGTCTGTCTTAAAATAGAGAGAAGTACTTCTATACTTGAAAAAAAAAAAGACAAATGAAAAAGAAGCTTATTCAAGAATTCTGCCAAACTTATTTGTTTAGAATTTGCATATTTTGCAAGTGTCTACATATGACTCACAGTGAGTTTCATTTCCCACACTCATGATTGTAGTGTGTAATTAGATTATATTTTCCCAATTTTGTATGTTGAATCAGTGTCACAATTTCTATAATGCTGCGTAGAAGGTCTTGTGCTGCTTATGATGTGGGTACATATTGCATTTATACATACAAACATGTATGTACAAGATATGCATTCATAACTAAGTACGCTGTACATTGTAGTTTCTTACTACTGCGATGAACATTGCATACAAGCTTAATTAGTGGCATCGACATTTTGTTGATGAGGTAAGATATTTGTATTGATGTGGTGCTCTCCAAGAGTACTCCATGAAAATATGCTTCCAGTAAGCTAAATTGGAGCACATTGGATTGTTTTTGTAGTTGCCCTTTGATAAAATGATATGTGACATGAGTACCATGGATTGAAAGTGCAGGGTCTGCCACCTGGGCCCTTACTTCATTCAGATATGAACCAAGTTCTAACGAGGAACCTTGTGACCTTTTTACCATCAAGGGTTCATAACCTTTTTGTTTGTCTTAGTTATGTAAAGAGGTTAATGAACCTTGTTAAATCCAATAATAGTACCATGACGCCGCATCTCCTGAGACGTCAATGCAGTATGTTTGCTGCGCAGTGTTTAGCAGCTCACCATCCTGCATGCACTCATACCACTGATCATTACATACTCTGTCAAACAGATTCAAGACGGAAGTCACAGTACTTAGCATCTGTCATCCTCTGTATTTTTCGTGCTTGTTATTTACTTCAGAGGACTGCAGATATTCATGTAACAAACCACAATGATTCTTTGTTAAATGTGATGAAAATAATGTGATGGATTGTATAGAGGTATTGCCTGTAACAGTGGCAAGGACTTGCCAGTATTATATTTTCCTGTAACTCACATTTTGGAACATACTTGTTTTGATTTGAATTCTAAGACAGACTTTGCTCAGTTGTCAGAGGGTATTGATGATTACAGCTTTCAAATTGCCATGATCCCTTATGGGAAAGGAATACACGTATGTATCATGTTTATGCATGTGTGTGGAGTTCATGAAAGTGGCTTTGAAGAGGGAGTTGTCATTATTTTATTGAACCTGTTCAAGAACAGGAATTCATTTTACTACAGTTGTAGTGAGATGCCAAAGGAAGTTATTTTTGTACAGAAAACACTTTCTGCCACAAGTTACAGTCTGTACATGATGTGCCTACTACATTGTGTATCTACATTAATTCATGTGCCGCAGGACATCTGTAAATCCCATCATGACAAATGTTGTATCTGTGATTGATACGTGACTGCACAATATTAAATGATAGGGTAGAATACAACTTATTTTTACATAGTGTAACAACTGTCAGATTGTATTACACATTAGCTATTAAGTTTTATATACAACTGTAGCCTGGCACATCAGAAAAAAGGCAAACAACACACACTCATACAAATGTAGTACATTTTGTACACCTCCCTCCCCCCCCCCCCAAAAAAAAAAAGAGAAGAAAAAGAAGAAGAAGATGAAAATGGACTAGAAGATCACAGTTTACAGTGTACAGTACTTAAACATTATATCTGTTTTGTGTTACCTTATTCAGTTGTTGTTGTTTTTTTCATTGTTATGTACTGACTAATATTGTTGTTCAGGGCACTCCAGACAAGAGTTTTTTTGGGTTTTTTTTTCTCTGTCCAACTGGAATCTTGTGGTTTGTACCGTAATTCTTGAAACAATGGCATTGTCAAAATCGTCTTCAGAGTTCCGACAGTCTTGTCTGACAGTTCTTCGATAAAAGTCGCAGGCATATTTCCATGTTGTGTCACAAAGTCAAAGGTCAGTAGTGACAGTTTGTCATCTTGGGAAAAAAAAACAACATGAAATATCTAACGTCAAAATTTGTGTACTCAAGGATTCAGAGGTTGTGCAGTATTTGCAGGAAGCAAGTGTGATATAACTTGTGGTTTTACTATGATCTGTATTTTGCAATTTACTTTTCTCGATGCTTCATACATTGTATACATTGTACGCTGTAGATTTATGCATTACAGTATAGTAATATTTTGTATGTATATTGTATGTTGTCACTGTCAAACATGAAATAGTAGTGTTGTTGATGCCAAACTAATACCCATCACACTGATATTTGCTATGCCAGCACCTTTTATGCGTCCGAAAAATTACTGTTTTTTGTTTGTTTGGAGTTTTCTGAAGCGCTGTAACTGATGCATAGTTTGGTAGTGTTTTTCATGATGGCCAATGGCACTGTTTCATTCAATATTTGCTGTTCAGTTTGACCAGACAGTGGAGAAGATACATATAATGTACGCTGTAGATACAATTTTAATACTGGTTATCATAGATTTCTGTCTGTGTTATTCTTTCCAAAAAAGATCAACTGTAAAGATACACAGAGTGTGGATGGTGATAATGTTTTGAAAGGAAAGGGGGGGGGGGGAGTCCTTTCACTATTTCACTGTAACCACAACTACAGCATAATTTTGAGGTTGACATTCAAGACCAAATCATATTAAAGATTATCCCAGCAATCGCATCACTAATTCCAAACTAGAAGGCTATTCAAAGCAAATACATCCAGTACTTTGAACAGGAGTCATGTTCGTATCATTTTTCACCTTCATCAAAGGCACGGTTCACTCTGCCTTCACAGCCAATATGTAGATACAGCAGAGAACATTGATTATCTAGTCAACTTGTCAATAATTTGGTGAATATCAAAATGTGATATTGTTAATTGACTTTCTTAGCCTTTTGCTTTAGAGGGAGCAAGCATATTTTTTTTTCTTTTTAATTGACTGAATAATCAATGTGGTAACCATTCCTTTCAAGTGTTTTTTGCGTGAACAGTCTGTATGACACTGCTATAATGCACTATTGACGCTGATGACAAAGTACAATCATACACTGCTGTCACTCAAAAATTTGTGGTTTTGAACATATTTTTACTGTTGCATAAATCGATTGCATTTGTGTAGCTCCACCAGTGAGGAGACCCAAGACAAGAAGACAGCGCAGACAGAGGGCAAAGAGGGCCCAGACCAGTCCACCAGTGAGCCTGCACCGTCTGAAGCAGGGCCTGAGGGAAAGCACGCACTACTGCAGCTAACGTCCTCACTTGCAGTACACCTGTCTGAAGACCTGACGAAGCATGTGAGCGGGTGGCCCTCAGACTTCGCAGAGAAACAGGTGAGTGTCTTAAGTCTTGGTGAACTGACGACCCGTGCCATCGTGAAACGACATAAGAATGTATTTAAAGTACTTGCCTCACATAAAAATTGCTGCTTTGATCTCCAGAATTGTGCACAAGTATCCTCTGTGATTAACAGCTGGTACAGGCTGTAGCTAACTTCATTTTAAAAGAGACATGTGCAAATAAAGTGAAGTGTGAATAGAAGGGTTTTGGAGTGTATATACCATACCCTCTTCTTCATCATTTGAGGAGAAGAGCAGAGATTATTTCACTGAGTTATACTGTATCTCCCAAAAATAATTACAACAGGACTCTCCACAATGATATCTTTAAGAATAGTGAATCAAACCAAATACAATTTCAGGGTATGAAACTATAACTTGTTACCCACATCTTGCAGAAAACCCCATCTGATTTGCTGCAGTGGTCAAGGAGAAATTAGGATTTTTGTAGAGCATGTCAGGAATCCCTTCCCTCCAAGTTCTGTCCATTGTGTTCACACATTATGCAGTTCCAAAAGCATCCAAGTGCTAAGCTCAGAAGAATCAGACCCATGACATGCTTTACAATGATTCACATTCCTATGTGACCACTTCACTAAATTGAATGGGGTATTCTGCAGAATAAGATGTTATATTTTAAGACCCTGAAATAGCATGTGGACAGCTTATTCATGTTGAAAGTTATCAAGAGAAAATCTGTAATTTTTGGGGGGACATACTGTATATTCTGATACTGATGCTGTCACATGTACAATTTGCAATAGTTTTTGCAATAGGTTGCCTCAGGTTGAGTGTCATGTAGGTGACATACAATGCTCATGTGGATGATAGACTCCTGGGTTTCTTCTTTGTGGAAATTACCTGTACCATGCCTCACTGTATTGACTCCGGTTCTCTTTTCTTGCTCTCTTTCCAGGCACTAAAGACAAATGAAGATTCACATTTACTAGGAGCAGAAAGCAGCTCACAGTTATCTGTGGATCTGAAGTTTGCAAGATCATTAGTAAGGGTATCAGAAATTCAAGCCAACTTACAAGAAGAAAGGTGAGAAATGTAACAGTATTGTAAAAAGTTTGCATATTTGCAAGAGCTTCTTTTTTCATATGCTTGCTTGCTTATTCCAATATTTGGCAAAAAATTCAGCTGATATTTACATACAGGATGCTTTTTTGTGTAGTCTTTCCTCCAGTTTTGATTAATAAGCAGATTAAGCAGAGTCTGTGAAATTAAATAAGTCAAGAGTCAGAAATTGATTCATACAGTGCTATTCCCCTGCAAAGCATTGCAGAGTTATTTTCACCTGTGTGATTGGACAGCTGTTTGCTCATCGCCTTGACTACTTGTCTCACTTGAGACCCTCCTAATTGTACAAGTTTTGCAGACCTGTACACCATCGAAACAGAACATGTTTAAGATTGTGAATTCAATTCTTTAAAGTGTAAACAAGAGATGGAGTACCAAATGTGCTTTAATGCTTTATTTTTATGTACCGGTAGTTTGTCCTTAACAGGTGTAGTTCAGGGATGCCAGTTTTCCGGCAATAGCCGGAATTCCGGCTTTTTCATATTTTGGTATCCAATTTCCGGCTTCGTGATATTATTTCCGTCTGTGTGGGAAAGCCGGAAAACACGAGAAAGAAAGAAAGAAAGAAAAACGAAAAAATATGATCATCTAAACTTACGGGACATTCACTTTCACGATTTCCGTAGTATGTTTCGCATATACTTGGGCATGAGAATATCACAAAACGACTGTCATGCAAAACTAGCGCGATGTTGCTGCTGCTAGCTGGGCCATGGGACATGCAACACGTGCGATGATAGCGATCGAACAGTGTGTGGTGTTTCTATACGATGTACTATGTGCGGTCGCGGTGCATGAATTATGAATCATACTGCGCTCTCGCTATAGCTACAGTGCTGAGACGGTGTGGTGAGTCGATTGAGTCAGTTGAACGAAGCAAAACTACGTATTTTACGGCACTAGGACTTCTTTATTTTTGCTACAAATTCCTTTTTTTTTTTCCTAGAATATGACCACATTATTGTCTGGAAAGCGTTATACCAGCACGTGCGATCGCGATCGAACAACGTGTAGTGTTTCTAGGCGATGTACTATACTGCGGTGCATGGATCATGCTGCGCTCTCGCTGTAGCTACAGCGCTGAGAGAGTATGGCGAGTCGATCGAGTCAGCTGAACGAAGCAAAACTACGGAGTTTACGGCACTAGGACTTCTTTATTTTTGCTACAAATTCATTTCTCTGGATTAGATTTGAGGGAAGAAGAGCCCTCAGAAATGCTCAGATTGCACCAGAGAGCATCTAAGAACCCCAGAGCTTCCAGGGCCCTTGAGCGGGCCCTGGACCCCGGCCGAAGGGACTTCGCGTTTCGCGCTCGTGATGTGCGCTTTGCGCACATCAGTTTCGTTCAAAAAAAAATTTCCGGCCCAAGAGCAATTTGCCACTGGCATCCCTGGTAGTTGATTGAATATGATTTATTTGGCTCATCTGCTATGTTTACATATGTATGTTTGCACATATGGCAAAGATGATGTAAGCAAATCTTAGGAATGTGCAAGTGTCGCATTTATGTTATGTACTGGTACTCTAATACTTTTTCTAGAACTGGTAATGGTGCTGGTTTTTGTTATGTACTGGTATGTCACATAGTAATGCTCCATTTTGTTTCTCTTTTGTATCTTTCAGAGTATTATTCCTGCGAAAACAAGTGCTGGAACTGGAGAAGTTGAAGAATGAGAACGCATTCATGACATAGCAGCACCCAGATCGTTAGTCAAAAATATTCTAAGATTATTATATACAATATATTTTTTGTTACACTATTCAAAGATGTCACAGACAAGATTTGTGGAAATGTTAGTATCCATTTTGCCATTCTTGTTGACAAAGATCCTAAGTCAAGCTTGTCCTCGTATCCTTCTCTACGTTGCCTCCTCTAATGTGGAAAAAAAAAATTATATAAACGTGAATAGGAAACTTAGATGATGCTTTAACATGCAACACTCTTATATGGGAAATTTTAAAGGGCTTCTCAATGTCACTTCATATGTGTTGTGAGCAAACTTTGAAACTGCAGACTCAAGCATGTTCTAGAGTGGAAGACTGAGTGGTCGACTCAACGCTAAATTATTTTAATGTTATTATCATCATTTTGCGTTCTGAAGATGTGTTTTGTGCAGAACTTCACAAGATAAGGCAAAGAAAATAAAAATGTTTCCTCTTTCCCAAACTACATTCAGAGTGCCAAAAGTGAATGAGGAGACACGAACATCAGTATGCTATGTTCAAATCACTTTTACATCACCTGTCTTCACTCTTAACTTGCACAACATGCCAACCTGTTCTAGAGAGACTAAAGTATGTGTACGGATAAAGACCATTTAGTTGTCAGTTTCATTTATTTCTTCTTCAGTTATTTTTTTTCAGTATTGGAGGAAGTGTTGCCTGTTGCATTGTCTAATGGTGAAGTGACAGAACAGTTTGAAAAGTGTTCTGTAGAAGTAACTTTGGCAATTTTCTATGCGCCCAGGTTTTTATATGAAGTAGGACGAATGGCCATGACTGGCTATGATGCAGAAGAAAGGATAGGCGGGTGTGTTATTGTGTAATGACTGGAGGGATTCATTCGTCGCAAGTGTTTGAATTACCTATTGATTCAAGTCAGGTGGGAGTCAATATCCGTTTTAATGCAAAAACAAGAAACAAGAACCTGTTCTCTTACTGGAAGGAATCTCTGGGTAGGAAACTTGGCTGATGGTGAACATTATCAGAAGTATACGCTCATTTTATTTTCACCAATGCACTGTGAGTTTGTACTCTTGATAATGCCAGAGTGTTAGCAACCAGTGCATATGTGGAAGAAAATGTTTATTGAGGCTTGTGTGCATACATTTCAGACTATCTATCTATCAGTGAATCGGGAATGAAGGCTTTTCGGTTCCACGTAGCAAGCTTAGGTTCAGCAGTCAAACTGCACGTAGTAAAAGATATGGTGTGTGTTTTTCATTCTACATGGGAACATTGTGTCTCTTTTGTAGATGATACTTCCTCGATAATCAAGATTTTTCTGAATTTTTGTTTGGTGGATCGTTTTGAGGAAAAGCTCGACATCAACTTTTTTCAGTCAAATTTGTAAATCTGGAGTTAATTTCTTTTGAAATACAAAGTAGTTACCTGAAACTTGGAGACCAGTTTTGAAAGCAAGAATTATCATTGCCTGTAATGGCAGCTGTACCATATTTCTCAACAGGAAAAAAATAACTGCCCTTTCCAAAATTTATCTTTGGGGATTTCTCAATAGCTCTTTGCTCTTCTAGTACATGTTGTCAGTCATGCAAAGGATTTTATAACTGCATTTTGCCACTCCAGTGTGTTTATGCTCTCCATCCTATACTTCATATGTCAAGGACTTTTTAAATTTAAATACTTTTACTTTTGAGAGGATTCATCGATCAGTTGCACATTATTTTTGTAGTTCCTGCATTGCCGCAGGATTTTCATTTGGGTGACAGAGGAAAATTGAGTCCAGACATATAACTCTTACAATCAAAAGGTGACAGTCATGAAAATGTTGTGTATATTTTGGGCTGTTGATTGAGAGACATGCAGAGCAGAGGCACACATCTGCTGTAGTTTGCCAGGTAGTTATAACGTTCAGTGAGCGACACAAATTGTGGTTGGTTATGGTTCTTTTTAACAAGCTTTCGTGGTGCCCTCGAAAATATTAAATATCTGTAGCATCTTAAGATAAATGTAGCTGAAGTCTCTGGCTTTTCCTTTTTTTTTTTCTTCTTCACTGAGAGCATGCAAGAAGTTTTCTCCCCTAGTAATTATGACACTATTCTATTTGTCTAATTTGCCAGTATCTTGCATGCTTTGACTTATTAGCAGTGATTGGTATTCCATTTGCATTGGAAATAATACAGTTTGCGTGGGAGACTCACATGGCTCTTTTTTCTTTTTTTCTTTTTTTTTTTTTTGGTTCTAAAGGATGATGACCTGTAAAAGCTTGGTGTGAGTTTGGTATTCAAGGATGATACGATCTTCTTCAAAGTATTGCTTCCACTGATGTGTAAAGCAAGTTCCAAAATGTTTTCTGTAGGGTTTGGCAGCGATGTACACACAAGGCAATCTTTTCAAATAGATGGTATGAATCCATTGGACATAGGCGTTACAATGCTAATCAAATAATTAGATATATTTCTTGTTTTGGAATGTCATGTGCCAGTGTTTTGATCATTGATGTCTTGGCTGTACAACTTTTTAATATGGGTTACTTTGAGATTCAACAAATTTTCATGAACTCTAATTGTGCACCATAAGCAAGCCCTTTTAAGAATGAAAGTCTTTCTGTTCAGATGGTTTCCAAAGCTCTACATGGGCATATAAATATATTGACACATTTCTGTGACATCCATGAATGTTGTAGCTGTCAGAAAGGCAAGAGAAATCTTTGTGCGTGAGCTCTCTTGGTGGAAAAAACACTTGGTGAATGACCCTCTGTCGGTCAAGACTGACCTTTCATTGTGTGTGAAGACCTGGCATTGATTCATCTCACAGTGCCCTTGAGACCAGTAGGATTAATTCTGTAGTAGTGAACTAATGGTCATGAATGTTTGTTTTTATTAAGTGTCTATTGGGTATGTGTCGTGACAACCCATCCTCTTTTTCCTCCCTTCCAACCCCCCCCCCCCATAAAAAAATTTATTACAAGAGAATCTGGATAGTGCAGACATCTGATAGGGAAATGATTTGCAGACGACATTAGGCTATATAGGCATTATTTCTTTTCCTAAGTTGAATAGGATTTCCTTGCATTTTATGTCGAAAAACTTTGTAGCAAATTAAGTGTTATTTCAACAAATGATTTGATGATATGATGGAGTCTACATTTTTTTACACAAGTTCTCTACTACCCTAGCTGATACACTGATAGTAGTAAGCACTTACTTGAGATGTACTGGATTGATGCATTGGTGTGGAGAAGGATGGGTACCAAGGCGGTAACTGTGGCAATTTATCTCTTTTTGATTCTATGTGTTGATGTCAATGAAATTTGCTGCTTTTATCACTGAACCATGATGGACACTACTGATCGGCATATTGATCCAGTCTACCTTTTATTAATGAAGCAGTGAAATGAAGTAATAATTCAAACATTTTCTATTTTCAGTGTTGTATGAGAAATAGTACACTGCATGTAGTCATTAATGCTGCATAGAATAATGCCTAATGTGGGTTAAATTCTAAATTTTGAGCTTTCATGAAACTGATTGGAATGATATGATGGAATTGAAAGTAAGTGGTATTTTATTACTACAAAACATTCAAAAGTTCATGACAATTGCATTGATGAAATGCAATTGTCAAAGATTCTAAATTGCAGTCACTTAAAACAATAGGCATGGAGATAACTTTCTGGAACTTGTGAAGGACAATCTAAACAGTACACTGGTCTATCAATGTATTCAAATTCTTTGTTGTTTCCATTTGACATGGTAGGGAACAACCATTAGTTTCACTTGCATAAGTTACAAACGTGTACTTTCTTATTTCTGTGCCTGTAGCTAAAATTTGTCTGATATAAACATTTATTGTTTAAGATGAGGCAAGCCTAGTTGAAACCTCATGCAGGCTTTGGGGTTTTGGAAGTCCCTTGCAAAAGAAGAACATTAAGGATCTAAATGCATCCCTCAATGTCTTTGTTTAGCATATATGGTGTGTGATATGAATGTGTGGCATGTGTGAAGATATTCAAGAAAGTAATCAATTCTGCTTCAAAGAGATATGTGTACGCTCACAGTGAACCAATTTGTGATCATGTCCCATTTATTTCTTGCTTCCATTGAATGTTTGATATGGAGTTAATAATTTTGTGACTTACCCTTGGGTAAATACCATTGTCAGTTCACTTTGGCCCTGAATTCAGATGAAAAGGCCCCTATTATAGTACTTGGAATGACAAAAACTTACCTTCCTTGATTAGGAGGTATGATGTGAAATGTAAAAATTGAACATGTAAGATGGCTTTCCTAGCAATATGTTTGAGTAGGCACAATGTCAAGCTTAATTCTCATACCAAATTGTTACTCAGATTATGCTTGTGGTGTTCTGCGCTTTATGCCTTCTAGTAAGTCGAGGAAAATTTATCCCTCTGCAAGTATATAAGAATGTAAATCTGTCACGTAATGTAATCTTTAACACATTTTTGTCACCTCTCCTGTCTTGTTTTTATTGTTTGTCTGTTTCTGCCATGGAAGGATGTCAAATGTGGCCTCTCATCCACCCTTTCATGCACTCCAACCACAATCTTGACTTCCTTATCTTGTAATATCATCAGAACCTCTCTTCAAACCTGTGTCATGTGAGAGATCTGTTCTTTTGATTCACTGTAGGAGAGGAGATTTCAAATAGAATTTGTGCAAAAATCAGTCCAGGTTCTGAGTTTCAGAAACATTGTGTGAAAGTGTCCTTGTTATTGCGATGTGCTGAAAAACAGTGAAAAGATATCCCAATTAATCTTCATGTGTGTTTGCATGTCCACTCGGGTCACTTTATTAGATTTAGAAATCATGAGGTCCAAGTTCATTGATTGAGGTCCAATTCTAAGATATTTTTGTCTAGTGTGATTTTTTTGAAGGACTTGACATAATTGTTTCAACCTGCTGAAACAGCCATTGTAACAGAGCTAACAGAGCATGAACTTGATAAGGAGTACTGTATCTATTAGAGAAAGATAGTGGTCAAAGGGGTCAAATTTTGCTACCTACTGTATGCAGTAATTTGAATGCTTGTGATATTGTGTACTGTGCTCTGGATGAAATGCCAGGCTCACTCGTACGAGTGGGACTTTGACAATGTCAGTCACAGTCATTTATTTGGTTTGCACCGTTCCTGATTGATTTAAAGGGAAGATAAACCCCAAGAACAACGTGGATTGAGTGAAAGCAGCAACATTAGTAGAACACATCAGTGAAAGTTTGAAGAAAATCGGACAATCGATGCAAAAGTTATGAATTTTAAAAGTTTTGGTGTTGGAACCGCTGGATGAGGAGACTACTAGAGGTTATGACGTATGAGTGGACTACAATATCAAGAAAATATAAAGAAAATACTACAAAAATCCATTTTTCATGAAAATTACAAATTCCATCAACTTGAAATTGACATATGTTAAGGGTAGCAATTATTCCCCCTGCTTTCTGAAAGCGGTTGGTCCACTGCTCTTTCATAATTCTAGAAAAGTGAATTTTTGTTGAATATCCTTTATATTTTCTTTGTATTGTTGTCCACTCATACGTCATATCCTCTAGTAGTCTCCTCATCCAGCGGTTCCAACACCAAAACTTTAAAAATTCATAACTTTTGCATCGATTGTCTGATTTTTCTCAAACTTTCACTGATGTGTTCTACTAATGTTGCTGCTTTCACTCAATCCACATTGCTCTTTGGGTTTACCTTCCCTTTAAAACAGATTCAGCAGAAAACGAACCATTCATGGCATGAGATTATGTGGGAGAACATCAATGTGCTGCTTGTATTGATTATTAATATTCTGCGTCATGGGCCATAGGCCAGAGGGTCAAAGGCCAGGAACAAAGTGATACCTACCGAATCTATTTTTTTATTTTTTTTTTTTTTGCTTGTGAAACACTAGAAGCATGCTGTAGTCAGGATACAATAATGGTTTTTTTTTTTTTTTTTGCATTGACATGAGTATCAGGAAAGCAAACACACACATACAAATACACACACACTCAAAAAGAGAAAAGAAGAAAAGAAAATGAGTGCACATTTGAAATAAGATTGCATGTTTTAATCCAAAGGGTTTAAAGAAAAAGAAAAAGAGAGTGAAGTAAATTGTTGGGAGCAAGTTTCATTGTAATAGCAAATGCTTATTCGATTGCTCGTTAAATGCTACTTGGCTGCAGATACTTGTTCCTTGAAATATCGGGGGGGGGGGGGGGGGGGGAGGGGAGGGGAGGGGAGGGGAGTAAAGTGCTACATAAATGTAAGTGACAAGTTCGGTAGGATGGAACCTAAAGATATATGTGGTGACAATGATTTTCTACCATCAGGGATGTGGAAAATGTTAGTACTAATGTCTGACATGTTATATCCATATGAAAAATAAAATTAAAGAGAAACCGGCCCTGTGTTAAATAAGTTTATGATATATGTTATGTCTGTGACACTACTCCGGTTTAAAGCGGAGTTCACAGCACATTAAAGGAGTGCAGGAATTGCTGTCACGCTTGAAGGTGCAGTTGTACGCAAAATCCTCAAGAACTTCATGAGGAGGTAGTGTATTAGATGTATCATGGTTTGGGGGCGCAAAATTGAATTTTGTTGATTTATCATTTTGTTTTTTCTTCCATGTCGCTCAGTTCATCTTTGTGTATGTTTTCATCAATGGTGGATCTTTTTTTTTTTCTCTCTTTCCACATTGCATTGATCGCAGTATGTTCTTTTGTTATAGCTTGCTCAATTTTTGTTTAATTCTTATGTTTGTTTTTTTTTCCAGTTCACCAGGTAAATTGATGAAAGAGTTTTTTTTTTTACCTCACTTTAAACAACCACCTTTATGGTTCAGTAGCTTTCTTAGTGACTTTGTTTAAGTAGTAATTTATACTTCCTCCTTATTTGCAGCAACGGCTTAGATGTGAAGACATTGTGCGGGAAATTTAAGCAAGTGGAGATGTCTGTTTGAAGCTGTATGGTATGAGAAGGAATGTGTATTCGTTTAGTTCATGCATTGATTTGCGATAGGATGTCTTAGATTGGAACAGTTGGAATGTATCAGTGGCGGTTCAGAGCAGGTAATGAGTCAACTGTGTTTGAATTTTGAAGCAAATAATGCACCGTAAGAATCAGAAGCAAGGTTGATGGAATCATTGGTAATGCAGCAGGGGATTGGCTGTGATCACGTCAAGATGTCGTCTTTGAAATTTTAGAGCACACGCTAGGATTATTTACAGCCTCTGTAACTCATTTTGTTTTCACAGCATAGCACTGGCAGTCAGTTTGACAGTTACAAAAAAAAAAAGGAAAGAAAGAAAAAAAATATTGGCAATCAACTGATGAACTAAGGGTTATGTATTTTTCTTTTGTTCTGTGTATAAAAGGGCACCAGTATTTTACATTGATGTTTCGTAGCCCGCTGAACTATCTTGTACAATATTTTAAGAAAAGGTCAAAAAGAGATTCATTTGTCAATTGTAAGTTCTTTATCCAACGAGATAAGGAAAATGTGGGAGATTAAAATTGTATGCAATGTTAGTCAAGCCTTCTCGTTCGTTTATTTTGAGTGTGAGTGTGTTTGTGTGTATGTGTGCATGTGTGTGTAGCCTTTTGACCAGACCTTGCAACAAAAGTTTTTATCCTGCACCGTGTAAGGAATTTACTCAAAGTACATGTAGCTTTCGATGCACAAGATCAAGAGTCAAGGGTTACTGTGCAGGTGATTAACCCGTTGAGTTCCGAGTATACTTGGGGAGGTGACTATGTAGAATGAGTGTTGTAGCAAAATCAGGTCCGTCCTCAATGGGTTAATGTCACAGCAGCTGGAGTCTTTTGCTTTAATACTACTTTACCCCTCACCCTGGCTGTAAGTCTGGTTCAAGAGTTGGACATTGACTTTTAACTCTTTTGGTGCCAGTGAGTCAAATGTACACAAATTTCACACACAAACCTATGGACAACAAATTAATTTAGCAAGCAGAGAGTTAAGATGTGAGGCCTGGTTAAAAAAGGCTAGTTTGAGGTGTGTGTGGGATTGCAGGTGTCAAAAAAGTAATATGACATGAATTATTTGTTTATGTAATGCAACTTAGCACATGCAATGCAACCAACTCTACTCCTATGTTAAGTGATGTTCACATGCAGTTGCCAAAACTTGAAGTTTAGGTCAAAAACTTAACTTTCGATGAGTAGCTTCATTGTGAATTCACGATGTGGGTTCACACGCGCACCTAAACTTGAAGTTACAACTCACAAGTGAGCCCCCACTCGATGATTATAACGGAAGTGCAAGAGTCTTTGCTAGATGACCTTGTACCCATACAAAATAGCGCAGCGAACGAGACGCGAGGTTCACGCTAACTCACAAGCTCGTTGGTCCACACGGAGCGAAACTACGAGTGGGGAACCCCCATGGCTTGTGGAGAGAGCGTAAACTCTAAAGATATCTCGTGGTTCTAATCATCAACTAAACTTTAAGATTGCTAACTTTCGAGTGCGTCCACATGGCGCTAAACTACAAGCTAATCATCGAGAGTTAAGTTTTTGATCTAAACTTGGAAGTTTAGGAACAGCATGTGAACCTAACTATTGAAGCTACATATTTTGAGTATGTCAAACATCAATAGACAGCAAGCAAGAGTAGCTTTCATTCATGCAACCAGGGGGAAGAATGTAATGTGCAGCGTGGGAAATAATCTTTTGTTGGACATTTGCTACTCCAAGAGTGAATGAACATATCAACATAAAATGTCAACAGTGAATGGTAAAGCACGAAAGAAACCATATGAGAGATAGAGAGAGAGAAGAGAAGAGAGGTGGAGAAAAGAAGAGAGCAGGGAAAAACAAAACGGCGATAAACTAACAAAATTATTGTCTCCACTGTCATCAGTTGAGATATCTACACAATTTGCTACACAAGGTTAAACAGGAGAATGCAGACACCAGCTGTGTCATGCCATCGTGACATGACAAAGTGTACATTGGACTCCTGTTAAAACAGTTCTCGGGACTGGTAGTTTTCTTCTGTTATATTGAAATTTTGGTATATCCAAACAAATATACAATACAAAACAGAGAGCAGCTAATGTTGAGGCCTGAATTTTTACTTCGTTGTAACCAAAATTTAGTTATGATCCTGTTTGTTATAAGGGGAGTGCACTGTACTGGCAAATGTACTCTTAAGGAGGACAAACTGACATAGTAAAGGAAGGGGAAAAACAGATTCACATGAACAGATCATCAAATATATACCCATGGTTATAAGTGCATTATTTCAGATAATAAACAACAACAACAAACCAAACAAACAAGTACCCTCGTATTGAATATTTACTCTTAGAGTGGGAGGAGTACAAGAATTATGGAATGTATTCATGTTTAGCGTTGGCCTCACTCAATACTGGTAGGCCTAAGCTCTTTTGTTACTACTTTGTTTGTGTTTGTAAGTTTGTTTGTTATATGTATTGTGGATTGAGAATAAGATGTTTGGGTTCGTCTTTCCATTCTGATATTACTATTCTGCAATATAAATATCTATTGTAGTAGCTTTGCGGTGATTTCAGGTAACTACTTGAATTATGTATAACATGATTACAAGGATATTATTTAATCAGGTGTGGTAAAGTGCATGGTAGATTAAAGTTCAAGTTCAGAAGTGCATGGTGAGATCGAGTTAGAAGTACAGTTTTGACAAAATCCAATCATGATAATGAGGATTAACTATGCATGCATATCAAACATGAAAAAAAAAAAAATCTCTGGTTATCACCGACAGGAATTTTACACTTCACAAAATATGTGCAAGTCACAGTACAATCATCATCTGATGTCCTCTCGGATTAGTTTCCACCCAACTTTAAAGGGTGTGTACAGTTCTGGTCGAGGTGAAGATTTAGCTTTTAACGTTTTGTGAGATATTCAGAAACCACTCTATGAGATGTGAAAGAGCGTGCAGTTCTAGGGGGTATCAAAAGTTTATTTGATGAAAATCGGTTTTGAAATGGCTGAGATATCCAAAAACAAGGTGAAACAAAGAGATACTAATAAAGTTGGGGCATGTCGCCTTTTATTATTAGCACTTTTTTGGATATCTCAGCCATTTGAAAACCAATTTTCATCAAATAAACGTTGAATCCTTCTTAAAATTACATGCTCTTTCATATTTCAGAAGAGGCTTTTCATTATCTCACTTAGGAATGTTCAAAACATGAATCCTTACTTCGACCAGTACTGTACAGTCCCTTTAAGCCATTTTTTTTTTTTTTAATTCAGATAAAGAAACAATTCTGTCCTGGACAAACCTAACAGAATCAAAGCATGATAAGTCACAGAATTACCCAAATACTGCCTCAAAATTATATCGAACAATATCATAGTTTCCATGTAGAAGGAAACATGAATGGAGTTATCAAGAGGTGTTGAAAAGAAAATCTGAACTCGAAATTGTATATTAATAGTTTATATAACTGTACAGAAAGGAAGAACTTAAAGAAAGCACTTAAATGCCATCATCTAGCAATAAGCCTACAATGCACCAGTACACATCTTTGTTCTTTTGATCGATATTTATAATCAACTCTTCTTTGTTTTATGTAGATTAGCTTATTGTAAACGTAATGAGACCACTTTTTCTTCTTCTGCTGCTGCTTATTCTCCTCCTTCCTTTTTTTCTTGTTTCCTTTTTCTTTTCTTTTTTTTTTGCTTTGACCGTTGGATGTGCTAATTCTATTCAAGCCTGATGTGTCAAAAAAATCTCATGAAGTCTTTATTTTCTATTTTTGAAATTCTATCGCAAATTTATTATTTTTTTCTTCTGTTCATTTCAATTCATTTGAGAACTTCAGATAAATTCCAATTACACATTGTCTGTCTTTATAAAGTTAAATGAATGATTTCAGCCATATCTTCCTTTATAGATGATTGTAATTTATCTGCTTAGTGGCGTAGATTGTTTCCACACACACACACACAAAAAAGCATGCCATTATTTTAGTCTGGGATTCATGTATTATATTTCTGTAGGTGGTAAATCATTGTCTCTCGTTAATGTCTATTAAATAATAGAATGGTAAACAAATTATTTGCATCAATGGAGCCCTTGAGTCTGAACAGAACCTATGTTTTTTTTTATAAAAAGTAAAAGCGAAAAAAAAAAAACTACAAAAAAACAAGCAATAGGACATCAATTAAAAAACCTATCAAAGATGTTCAAAGGAAAATAAAAATGAAAATGCATTGTATCGTTTCCACAGTTAAAAAAGATACAAGGTATCTGATACACAGATATGTCTCTAAAGAGACAAAATCAATATCTTATCCCACAACAAGCAATCTTTTTTCTCGTACATTGTTGTGTTTTCCTATCAAAAAGGTTATAAATAGACCGTATGCCCACTGTCTACAACCGCTTCACAATCTCGCAGGCTCTGGAGCTAGCTTCAGGCAATGAAACGGGCGCCATCTGTTGTTCAAACTGTTACAAGTCGCGCGGTTATTTACAATTTTCCTGATCGTCGACCAGATTGAAATTGATGTTCGTCTTCCTCTCCGTGATCGAGAGCATGGTTCTGGCAAGTGATTAATGAATTCGGGAATTAACGGGCGAGTTAGGTGACAAACAGACTTGCATCTTTTTTTTTTTTTTTTTTTAATATTTCGACTTTCGAACCAGTGGCAATGCTGTGTTGCTCCTGATCCAGCACTGCACTACACAGTGCACAAATATCAATAGAGGTCTAGATGTTCTGACGCAGTTTTACGTACACGGGACTAGCAAACTATATCATCGTAAGCAATGACGATAAACATTTTGATCGTCGACACTGATGACGTTATAATGTATTGACGATATTGTTAGATGAGGTAGAAATAGAGCAACTAAATCTGATTCATATTGACCCCGTAGTAAATAGTTACAGAATAGACTTATCGAACAGGTGTGAGTTGTGAATTCTAATTGTGTAGAGCTAAAAGTGGTTAATAGAAGAGATGAAAACACACACTGTCTAATTCTGGCACGTCCACTACACACATGACACAGACAGACTCACAGTGTTGGAAAGCTGCACAAGTGTAACGTTGTTGGACTTATGGATTATCTAGTGCTGACAAATTAACTACACTGTCATGACTGTAATTTGATTTAGGCCCTAGATCTACATATCGTTTAATAACATAAAGTTTACTTTAAAGTGAAGAGTGATTTTTCTTTTTTGTGCAACGACATGAAAGTAGATGTCGATATCAATCATGTCAATGCTGTATATAAACGGTTAGGAAGATCTAGTATTTAGGGCCTACCAGTTTTTATTAGCTAGATCCTATTTCCTTTGATTTTGATGCAATTTGGTTCTAACCTATTTATGACAGTATACATATCAAATGGAAATTGAGATCTATATGTAATGCAAGCCACCCATAGACCCTAATTCAACCCCAACGCAACGCTATCCAAAATTTGACCACCTGCTATATGTAGAAACCAATAATATGCTTTTGTGCACAGTCAAACCTTGGCACAGGAGGTCGAACCTTGGTGCGGGTGCCGATACATGGATACAAAAGTACATTAGGTTTCTAGTGCCTGTAAATTTAAGTTCAACGTAAATTGCACTCCAGCTACAGATGGTCATCTCCTGCCCATATGAAATTGGAATATAGACCTCTAGCTATGCCCCTAAAATTCAATTTGTATTCTATGAGTGGCAAGCAGCAACCCAAAACCAACTTAAAGTTATGTCAAACTTTCTATAATCTTTTTGAAACCCCCCAGGAGTTCAACTTTTTTCTTACAAATCTAAAAAAAAAAAAAAAAATCAAGGTTTTTTGTTAAAGGAAGCATGATCATAATTTGCTTGTCAACTCTGTGAGATTCTACTAATCAAATCAATGTATCATAACAAAATTTAGTATGCATTAAGAGATATAGATATTGCAGCATAACCTTGCAATTCTATGTTCACTAATGTTAAAAATGTTTTCTTTCAAAGAGTCAAGCCCATGATTTCTGGCCAGGCAGACCTTCAACTTCTGGTACACAATGGTGAAACCGGCCAAGACTTCAAAGTCTTTGAAGACTAAGGTAACTGAATATACTGGTGCATATTAATACAGGCACACACAGATAACAAACCATTCTTCAGTGAAGCAATATGTTTTTGACAGTACCGGTAATATAACGAAAAATGTAACAGTTCCTAATAAAAGACAAAGAGCATATTTGTCATCATGTATCAGATTAACAAGTGATTATTACTGTGGTATCAAATATATGTCCCTCCAGTAAATTCTGACTCCAAATATGAGGAAATGACTGGTCAGTGACTTGGATAGTAGGTGAAATTTAGTTGCACTAAATTTTGCCAAAGAATATCGTTTTTATTAGCTAGATCCTATTTCCTTTGATTTTGGTGCAATTTGGTTCTAACCTATTTATGACAGTAGTATTATATCAAATGGAAATTGAGATATCTAATGCAAGCCACCCATAGACCCTAATTCAACCCCAACGCAACGCTATCCAAAATTTGACCACCTGCTATATGTAGAAACCAAAAGTACATAATATAACGAAAAATGTAACAGTTCCTAATAAAAGACAAAGAGCATATTTGTCACCATGTATCAGATTAACAAGTGATTATTACTGTGGTATCAAATATATGTCCCTCCAGTAAATTCTGACTCCAAATATGAGGAAATGACTGGTCAGTGACTTGGACAGTAGGTGAAATTTAGTTGCACTAAATTTTGCCAAAGAATATTGTTGGTGGAGACTTTCTAAACCTGGAGACAAAAGCTAAATCTTATTGAATGTTTCAGATCAAAGTAAAATATTGTTGACAGCATTCATTATGGAATATCTGTTGGTATTCATGATGTGTGTTTGTAGGATGATCCCCGCCCCCAAAACACACACACGCATGCATAAAGTCAGCAGCTGTAATGGGCACTGCGAAATATGTCAATTTTCAATTGTTGCTTAATATACCATTGCACTGTTTTTGTTGTTGTTTTTTGTTGTTGTTTTTGTGTGTGTGTGTGGATCTTGTTTGAGTTTTATTTCTCCTATATTCATCTGCAATTTGATTCATTTTGTCTTACAATTTTCTGTTTCATTAATATCAAGCTAAACTGTATCCCGCAAATTGCCTGGAAGACACTGGGCAGTGTCTACTATATACGCCAAATCTTTGTGAGGTTTTTTATTTTTCGAGCATTTTGTGAGTCAGGTGCTATTCATGAATTTAAAGACACTTTAAAATAATTATTGACTCTGATCCTGATGAATGTGATTTGCACATACATTTCTGCATTCAGTACTACACTCCACGACCGCGAATTAACCACTCACGAAAATCGTCAGGAAGTCCCGCTTTTCGAAAATGTAGACTCGCTAAATATATGGCATATACAGTACCCGGTATGAGTTTCTCTCTCATTAGTTCTCATGTTCGCCCTTGCTATGCTCTATTTGCTGATTGTTACAGATGTCTGGAAACTAATACTGTCTCTAAATAGAGATTACCTAATCCCTCCCAAATTATCCGTATTTACGTTGCTATGGCCTTCTTGTTAGACTGAGGCACGTTGCTACACCTTAGAGGGCTCGCCAATCTACAACTAACGTAGGTTAAACTTGGATGAATAAGCGAGTGGTGATCGAAAATCTTGGCAAGTTACTGTATTCGCCATATATTTCACAAGTCTAAAATTTTGCGAATCGGGAACTCCTGACAATTTCGCGAGTAGTTAAATTCGCGATCGTGGAGTCCTGCACTGGAACGGAGAAGTGAACACGCGTACGTTACATTCACATCGGGATCAGATTCAATATTTTCGCGTGTCTTTAATTTCGCGAATAGCACCTGACTCGCAAAATTCGCGAAAATAAAAACCTCGCAAAATAATCTGCGCATACAGTATACAGTCGTGGCACGTGATTTGGGTGTAATTACTCACATAAAACTGCATACTAAAGTATCTCTTTTTCCTGTCTGAATTGCCCACAGGAAACCTCCAGTGGTAGGCATGGACATCAGTCAACCATTGAGAACTTCTTCAAAAAGGTAAAAGCTACAGATGGGTAGGTGAAGACTGATTCATGTGAAAATACTGTCACTACTAGTATAGCATCACAAACAGAATTTAGAGAAACTGTTGAGGTCTTCATTGCATCCGCGATCACATCTTTCTATAAGAGCAAATGTGATTTGCATCCATCCATACTATGCAAGTTTATTTTTGTCTTAAGTTGTTTGCTTGCTCAACTATCAACTGTTTGTCTGTACTCTGTGTTGTCATTGATTTTTTTTTTTTTTTTATTTCATGTGTTATTAGTTGCAGGTATTACAAGCAGGTATTCAAGATTTGTATTCAGGATGTCATTGAGTACGATAATGCATTATTTGTTTTCTTTTTCCAGAAATCTGAAATGCCTTCGGCTCTGTTTACACAAGTGATGCCTGTTCCCAAGAAAGGTACAGGTATGAATTTTTATAAGCAGCAGTCATGTCATTTTTCACTTTATGCTTCATGTGATTTTAGATGGCATAAGATATCTTTACACCATTAATGATATAATGGAATTTTGACAAAGTTTTATTTCTACAGGAATGTAAGCAAGAGATAAAAATTTATATAATGCTAGTAGATCCTTACAGTTTTCTGAAAGGTCTCTTAGAAAGCATGACTCGTAAGATTTGTGCAAGCCAATATTCAAGTAAAGCTTTTATTTACATAAATTACTCGGTATTTCCTATCTTTTCTTGAACTTTTTCCATAGATCATAGTGACCTGTCAATGTGTATTAAATCTTTGGCTAACACATACGCAAAATTCTCTCAATGCTTTGATGACTGATACAAGTTCCCTTTCTTAATTCCAGGAGTGACATTAAAGAGTAAGGCAACATCGTCCCTTCCAAAACGTACCACCAGTAACAATGCCTCATCTGCATCACACATCCAGCATGAAGGCCATGTGTCAGCAGATCACAGCAATGTCAAAGGTGAGCTACACATCTCTTCTACTAACTCTGTATACAAACAATGAACTGTTGCAGTACAGCTGAAGACAGTGCAAGAAAACAAAAAACACAAACAACAAAAACATTTCAATTTCAATTTCAATTTCAATTTATTTTCATATTTCTCGATGAAAAATTACATCAAATATAACAAAATTAAATGAAATACATGACATACATAGAATATTGCAAATATATAAAACATAATAGTGGTCGATCTGTTAAGTTTGGAATCTGTGAATGAATGCTAAAGAAATATGAAGGAACCTACTTAAAAGCGAGCTTGTTGAGCGTAGGTCCCAGTTAAAAACGAGTTTAAGATTGAGAAGGGGAGCACGGGTACAACAATGATCGGAACATAAGAGAAAAACAAAATAAAAAAGTACAATTATACAGTTATATATTATTGCAGTAAATTATACAGTTATATAACAAAAACATTTGAGTTTGACAATCCTGTAAAAAGTGCTCACTCACCCGTGTTTTTTATCCTACTGTAAAGAGCATGCCCTCCCCCTCCCAACAGGAAAAAAAAATGCATATACCAGTATCTCTTGTGAAATGGAAATATAATGTAGCATGTGTTATTCAGTTTGGTCTTTCTTCACCTCAACAATGATAAACCCCTGATGAGCAAGAAGCTTTCAGTCTACTATCAACTGTAGGACTGTTGATTCCAATTCTCATTGGTTTTGTATGATATGGCAATATAGAAAGTATATTACTCTGCAAAATCCACAAACTGAGCTTGTAGGGCTACCAGAATATTTTTATACCTCCGTCATGAAGTGTCGCTAGACATTGAGTGTGTGTGTGTGTGTGTGTGTGTGTGTGTTTATTTTGATTTATATGGTGCCATCACTAAGCAGGCACTTCATGACGCAAATCTCTCGTTTGAAGAGGCTACACCCCCGTAAATAATGCCAGTGTATATCTTGGCAATCAATGACTTAAAAACCAAAGATATAAAACACCTGTTTCTTGACCCTGGCCTAATCTAAGCATCAGTCATCACCACTTCGTTCGAAATGTAAAATGGATGACCATAGAATTTCTCAATAGAATATAAAATTGAAAACTTTAAAAAGGATAGAGAAAATTGAGTTCACTTTGAATGGTCTGCCACAGGCAGATATCCTTATCATGCTCTTACGTAGTACGACAGCTGCTGGAGTCATCAAACCCTGGCTTGGCCTCCAGGTTTGTCACGCCTGAGCTGAAAGTTTATTTGCAATGGACAAATACTTCGACTCCCAACTCCCAAACGAAAAATCTTTAACGAGGTATAGCACCCCACTTTCTTCGTGGAAGTTGGGGTCTCGCCTCAAACGAGGGATTGACGGCATGTTAAATACTCATGAATGGGGTACTGTAAATCTGACAATTGTAAGTCACCTTAGAAGGCTGAGCAGTGAGTATATATACCAATGCCTTGCCCATTGGCACGACCAGTTCTGCTAGCATGGTAGAGTTGTGATAGGAGTGTCATAATAGATCACTAAATGTCTGTTTTTTGTGTAGTTTTTTCCTAATTAGGTAACTCCACATTGTCAGTACTAATATATCAGCGCTCAACACTAACTGTTTTTCTCTAGTAGCCCATTGGGGTCACTAAAACCGTGTCATTTGAAACTTTGGTGCCCCCCCCCCCCCAAAAAAAAAAAAAGAATATAGTGGCCCGAAAGAAAAGGAATTATAAAGATACATTTTGAATTTTAGCTGCCCAATTGGGTGACCAAAAGATAACCTTTGAATTAACATTGATACAATGTTTTTTGAAACCTTTCTTGCAGCAACACCTCGTACCCCAGAGTCAGGCACAGCCAGTGGCCTGCTGGACAAGGTCCAGTCTGCTGAACCATCCCAGACAAACACGGTCTTGGATGATTCTCCTAGCTCACAGTTCATCATCCCTGATACACCAGAGAACTCGGTGCCGCAGAGACAGTTTACCAGATTACTGACAGCCACAAGAATTGACTCCAAGGAAATGGCACGGGGAGGAAGGTTTGTGCAGAAAGAGAGGAGGGAGCCCTTGTCAGAGGCAAATCTGTGTGAAGGTTCCACTCAGTTGAACCAGGAAGAGATGCTGCAGGCAGAGAAGGACAAAAGTACAAAAGGACAGACAAGCTTCAAAGTCTCAGGAAAAGCCACCAAGCATCCTCTCCAAGATGAGAACAGACCGAGTGAGGCAGGTACGGGAGTGAAACCAGGCAGGAGAATCAGCAAACTCTCAAGAAAGTGCAGTATGACGGCCAGTGCAATAGATTCACACACACCTCGTGGTAGCGCAACGGGAGAGCAGCAGAATGTTGGAAGTCTTGGTGACTATCTGATCAAAGACGCCAAGGTGGAGAGCAGAGAGGTCGTAAGTGAGGAGACAGTGGACTTAAAACCAGCGCTGGTCAAGATCAGAAACCCTTTCAAGAGAAAGGAGTCCAAGCTGAGTTTGTCACGGAAGATCCACAAGAGTTCACCGAAGATTGGCGCGGGATCAGTCAAACGATCCCCACTGAGAGGGAATTCGCCCTATAGCAAACGATTCCAGGGGTTGGAGAGCTGTGAAAGTGGTCTTCCGTCAGATGTGACCACCAATGGTGTGCAGAAAGTCAGAAAATCTTTGATGGAGCAGTATGGTCAAAGTGACAACCAAGAGAGGGATCTTTCTACATCAAAGTGTCTATCAAGAATTGAAACTCCTCAAATAGAATCAATTGATGACATTGACTCTAAAACCAGTGAGAGTTCTGCCCCACCAAGTAAAGTACACAGAGATGACAAGGTATCACTTTCAGACAATGAAACATGCATCTCAGCAAAGAATGATGCTGGGAATCAGGGATTTGAGGAAAAGACAAATCAAGTAAGTGTGGATGAAGCAGATGATCCCAGTTTTATCTGTGTTATTCCAGACTCATGCCCTGGCCTGAATCTGTCTATGACTGAAACTCGAGTCATACCAGACAGCCAACCTTGTATCAATAACGACTTCATCCCAGATGCCTTACCTGCGGCTGGTAGAATGCAAATTAAATCATGTCATGATGCTAAACGGGTAGTAACCAATGCTGAGGATGTTGCAGTGAGAGCAGAAAAACGCTTACTCTCAAGTGCGGACATTCCAGCTGAGCCAATGTACAGATATGAAGAAGAACCAGCCACTGCAAAAGAAACAGACTTGCATTCCAGTAAGATGGAGGATGTTCCAGAAAGTCCACTGACACATCCAACATCTCCTTCCATTCAGAATGTTGTGTATGCAGAGAGACATATGGAGGCTAAACATAGAGCCTTTGAAGAAGGTCATATATGCAGGACTTCCCTGGAGGACTTGGAAACAATTGTCGTAGGAGGCGATGAAACCAAACATCCACTAGGAGTAATAAAAGAAAAAACAAACTCTTCAGGAAACTCACTTCATGATGCAACTTGTGACCCCAAAAGTCCAGGAACTAGTGCTTTGGTGAGGGCGAGACAAGGGGAAGGTGTTTCCCTGCATGGTAGCAGCAGCAGCCCCGGCACAGCTGCCCTGTGGGATGGCGTAGATGACTCCTTCTTGGAGGGCCTGGATCTGGAGGAGTTGGACAGCATGCAGGAGCACAAACCGGTAGGAAAATACCTCACTCGTCATTCCATGTATCAGTGATGCACAAATGCTGACATATCCTCTCCATTGTAATTTTCCACTTGTGTGTGTGTGTGTGTGTGTGTGTGTGTGTGCGTCTGTGATTGCCATCAACCGCGGACCACTCCATCAAAAACTACCTTCTAACCGCGGACGTACGTGCTATGGGGGACCGTCCACGGTTGAGATAACGATTCAGTCGTATCAAATTTACGACAATAGAGAGGGTGTGTGAAAATTGGATTGATCAGAGATTCGTCCGCGGTTTCATGTAAAAGGGCAACTTGGTGGGTACGATTTGTGTAAGCAACATCGACCTGTGTATCACTGATGTTTCACAGCGCCCCCTCATGACGGCGCGGCTGCTGGAAACGTACGCGTACGTACGCCTGGCAAAGGCTGGCCTAGCTGCTAGCATACGGGGGTTTACGGCCGGCCGGCCCCGGCCACGATGATGCGCTCGCTGCAGCAGGCATAGCCACTTTTGACAAATCCGAGGGCCGCCCAAACCACGGCACGAGACCGGCTAAAAGAAGGAACAGAAGTAGGGAGTGGAATCTACTCGAGATGCAACAAAGTAAGTGAGGCATATTATTTTATGGTAGCACAAATAACTGCAGTATCACATTTTGAGGGCTAGTTTTTATAATTATTTATTGTATTCATTTGTGTGCAAGCCACGAGTGCAGTGGCAATGCCAGTATGGATATTGGTCTAGGTGTCTCCTAACTGCGACCAGCAGCCCCAACGTACAACGTACAGCAGCGCGGCGGGTCTCCGGGGCTAGGTGTCTCCGCACTCTTTGCACGGCATGCCCGCGCTGACCGGCCTCTTTTAGCCTTTATATCTCCGGGTTTGCCAAGCAAAATAGATCTGTAACGTTAGTATTCTATAGACTTTTAGTCTTTAGGTCTGGTCTCTAGATAAATATACTTGAACGACATGGTAACTTCCAGTGGTAACTACCATGGTAGTT
This sequence comes from Diadema setosum, assembly GCA_033980235.1. Taxonomy (NCBI): domain Eukaryota; kingdom Metazoa; phylum Echinodermata; class Echinoidea; order Diadematoida; family Diadematidae; genus Diadema; species Diadema setosum. The sequence continues at coordinate 19,454,791 of CM067080.1, forward strand.
ACCACTACCATTACTTAGAACTACAACAGAAGAGGAAGATTGGATGTGAAGTGTGTGGGTTTTTTACCTGTACTAGTAGGCAAACCGCCTTGTACCGCCTTGGCAAACTTTGGATCATATCTTCGCTCACACAATCTGATCTAATAATTATACTGAGTAGGTCCAGGGTAGTAGCACTAGCGTTACGTTAGCAGTCACCCGCCATACATCCTTCATAAGTGCCTCGTAGTACTTTATAGACTCAAGTCTAACAATGCATAACGTTAGTTTTATCGTAGATAGCTAGTACAAGAAACCTGGCTGCATAGATTTGGTGTCGGGACATAAAGTCTCTATTTCCTAATCACTTTAAAAACTGAGAATTTGGAAGTCGAGTGTGATTTTGCACTTCCTTACGTGTGCAATAAGGAGACATGTCACATAGGCCTATTGTTAGAATAGATCTAACGTTATACGTGTAGAAAGTTCTAGTTGTGTATGTACACTGTCCTCATTTTCTGTCATTGTCATATTCTTTAACTTAATTAAGTTGGGGTTAAGCCACTTTGTTTTTGTTTGTTTGTTTCTTTGCTTGTGTTTTTGTAAACTAGACCCGAGGATACTATTACTATAGTACACATACAGAAGTTGTAGGCCTACCTACACTCCCTACAGTAGCTGGTATGCACTTCCTTAGAGTTACAAAATAACCATTGTGCAAGTAACCATCCCCTACCTAAAGTGGCAGAGATGTGAGATTCAACCCTGCCACTAGGGTGACAGGGCCGGGAGTTTTATGGCCCCCACATGAGGAGTAATTTCTGTAAGTTTTACATTTAAATGATAATAAAAACGAATAGTAGCCCTGAAAATAGTCTATAGTATTCAGTAAGGCAGAAGAAAGGGAACGATGGTCATGGCCTTAGATTTGAGTGTAGATGTGGATACCAAGCAAGTAATTGTATAATTATAATCTTCTAGTTCTAGCAGCACTTCACATGCCGTACATATTTCTGCACAATTTATTGTTCACTCTACTTTGTATGTAAATTATGATTGGCCCTTGAGGGCCCATGGCCCGTTGCATAAAAGTTACTATACTAACTTTGCCATCCAGTGGTAACTTCATCTATGGAAATCTTGATTTCAGTTGGCTGTTGAGTATTGTTGCCATGGTAGTTACCACTGGATGGCAAAGTTACCATAATTATAACTTTCATGCAACGGTATGTCCCTGGTCTCCCAAAGTGCCATTACAGTATGCATACCACTCTGCAGTGCGCTGATCTTCAACTATGAAGGATGCACTTCTACAGAAGAAGAAGATTGGATGTGAAGTGTGTGTGTAATTTTTTTTACATGTAACCGAGGACTCTCCTCTATTGCTTGTGTACATTACTAGTATGCCTAAGTGCACATCATATTGATACCAAGCAAGTAAATAGTAATCTAAAAGTACATTGAATGGGAAGTGTGTTTATTCGATCAATTGGGCAAAGAAAATTTCCATTCTTGGACAATAACATTTGGAGTTTATATCCAAAACAACTATTATTATTATTATTATTATTTGCCTGGTTTATCCAAACTACTTACAACCTGACATACCGTTCACATGAAATAAAAGCCGGGTTCACACGTACACCAATTAGCGGGATACAAATCTCGAGATTTGCATCGCGATCGTCATCCCGAGTTTTTTGCACGTGTGGACAGAAAAAACCCGAAAATTAGCGGGATAAGCATCGCGATGCTAATCCCAAGAAATCTTGCGCTGGTTCGTCAATTAGCGGGATAATTGGCCGCGCGCTGGTACGTGTGAACGGTCGGGATTACAATCTCGAGTTTTTACATCCCATCATGCAATGCGCACATCACAACAGCGAGGCCTCTGCGAAGAGGTCCTTCACCTCTTTGGAGAACAATAACAACAGCGCGCGAACCACACCACTGACGCGTAAAAGACAATGGACAAAGGTAAGTGCGCGCAAGCAGTGATAGAGAAGGGCACTGTGTGACCCAGTTTGCAGGCTTTGTTGTTGTCTCTATCGGCAATTAGCGGGATAATTTGGTACGTGTGGACGCTCGCCAAATTAGCGGGATACCGATCGCGATCGCCATCCCGCTAATTTGGTACGTGTGGACGCTCGCCTAAAAACTCGGGATGAGCATCGCGATCGTCATCCCGCTAATTTGTACGTGTGAACCCGGCTATAGACAGTCCTCCATCAATAGCCGGGTTCACACGTACACCAATTAGCGGGATACAAATCTCGAGATTTGCATCGCGATCGTCATCCCGAGTTTTTTGCACGTGTGGACAGAAAAAACCCGAAAATTAGCGGGATAAGCATCGCGATGCTAATCCCAAGAAATCTTGCGCTGGTTCGTCAATTAGCGGGATAATTGGCCCCGCGCTGGTACGTGTGAACGGTCGGGATTAGAATCTCGAGTTTTTATATCCCATCATGCAATGCGCACATCACAACAGCGAGGCCTCTGCGAAGAGGTCCTTCACCTCTTTGGAGCACAACAACAACAGCGCGCGAACCACACCACTGACGCGTAAAAGACAATGGACAAAGGAAAGTGCGCGCAGGCAGTGATAGAGAAGGGCGCTGCGTGACCCAGTTTGCAGGCTTTGCTGTTATCTCTATCGGCAATTAGCGGGATAATTCGGTACGTGTGGATACCGATCGCGATCGCTATCCCGCTAATTTGGTACGTGTGGACGCTCGCAAAAAAACTCGGGATGAGCATCGCGATCGTCATCCCGCTAATTTGTACGTGTGAACCCGGCTAATGACATGGATTGTAAATGCGCGCAGGGTATCCATACTACAGATTTCAACTGGTAAAAATGTAAGTGTTCTAGGGGAAATAAAGAGGATAGCTGTTTCTCTCCTTGATTCTACTATTTATCAAAGAGGCTCTTGGTTCTCTAGACCTATTTTTGGCTTATACTAAAACATTAGGTTTGAGTGTATGTGGATACCATGCGAGCAAATCACAATCTGCATTGTTACATTGAATGGGAAGTATGCTTATTTGCCTAGTTTATCCAAATTATAAATGTACTCTATCAAGCCTGAGTTGAGTACACATGCATAAGAGAACAGTCCTCGATTACAAAATTTGTAATCAAACATGCATGGTACAATGTATATATCCTACAGATTCCATTAACTTGTAGTACATGGAAGTGTTCAAGGGGGGGGGGGGGATAACCATCTCGATCTCTCATGGTTTTAACTTTTCAGCAAAGAAACTCTTGGTTTGTACATGCAGAACTATTTTTTGGCATGGACCAGAACATTAGTTTTGAGTGTATAATGGATCAAGCAAGTGTATAGTATATAATCTTGGTAGATTGGATGTGAATTGTGAGCTTTTGACTAAGGACTGTCCTCTATTGCATGTGTACATTAGGTTTGAGTGTACAAGCCAGTGGATACCATGCAAGCAAATTATAATCCAAGTACATTGAACGGGAAGTGTGTTAATTTGCCTAGTCTATGATTCTTAAATTACTCAAACCTAATTTACACAGTCATTACAGAACAGTCCTTAATTATAGATGTAAATAATCAAACATGCATTACATGTCCATAGTACAGATTCCAACTGGTAATGTACTTTGTAAGTTTTCAAGGAGAAAAAAAAGAGAGGATATGTGTAAGTGTCTCTCTCCTGGATTCTACGTTTTATCAAAGGAGCTCGTGGGGTAATAGAAAGGGAGATCAATACTTTTCGTGCATGCAAATGAAACAAAATTTTAGAGTGAGTCATGGCCTAGATGGGAATCTCGTATAACCTCACTCTCAAATGATAGTATTCAAAGTTGGCTGCCCTGTATTGGGTTTTCTGGCCACTGGAATTAATCCAAGATGCCATAGATATTACTTTGTTGTTCCAAGTTACTTGTGTATTTTCTATGATAGCAAAGAAAAAAGTCAGCCACATAGCGTAGATGCAAAATGGCAAATAGATTACATGTGAAACAAAGTGATGGGTGATGTTATCAAGATTTAAATATGGAAACTGAATGGAAAACTGCCCTTCATCAATGGAAGTAAACACAAGTCACTGATTTCCATTTTTTGGTAGTAACTACAATGTATATTCTGATAAAAATGCAGGGCATGCATACTCAGGTTGGTCATAGTAGAAATATGAAATAAGATTAAATATGTTATGATGGTAGATATTTGGGGAATATTGTTCCCTTGACAATCTGGATCAGTATTTGAATAATTTCAACTGATTTTACTTCAATAATTATGCAAAATACCCATAAACATGATTCTCCACACAATAAACGAATGTGGGACAAAGTGTCCCATGTACTACGTAATTGTCCCATATGTAACATGTTATATCTGTCTTAAATCAGAACCTGTAATAACAGTTTTTTACCTCATGACTTGAAACTTGAGTTTTGTGACTTTTATCATGCTGACTTAGAAGTTACAGACTGTATAGAATGAACTACTTTCAGAGAGTTTTGAGGTTGAAAAAATGTTCATAATAACAAAGTTTTTCCTGGTCCCATATGTAACGGCACATATTTTCTCTTCTAAAATCTGTAGTTGTCAAGGTCATTTTCTCCATTTTTTACATGATTCTTCTCCTAGATATCAGTCAACATGATAAAGTCCAATATGATCAAAGGTCATTAACACTATTTTTCAGGTCATAAAAGTCTCTGAGTGTCCCATACGTAATATGTGCATTATCTTAGACTTGCCCTAATCCTTGTAATGGTAGCATATGAACCTTTTGAGTTTATTTAATATCTTCTTTTGGTAATGATCTTTACTAAAAATTTATTACATATGTGTCAAAAAAGTAATTTTTATTGTTTGTAAATTTGTGTATTTTGTGGTTTTCATATATGTGCATGCTTCTGGCCACCAGGACATTTTTTTTTCCAGTTTCTTACTGTGCATGTTTCAAAACTCATCTTGGTCAATTTGTTTCCACAGCTTCATTCACCATATCCTGTGCTGACAGCACCCCTCCCACCTCCCATTCATCATTAAGTTCTTCTAATATAAACTCTGCCATTACCCCTCCTCCTACTCCTAATTCTGAAATTTCTTCCACATCGCTTTCTCCATCTTTGCCTTCTCTCTCACTGTGTTCAACCCATCCACTTCCTCCCGTTTCTCCTTCTCCTTCTCTCACTTCCTTCCATTCTATCCTGCCTTGCACTCCTTCTTCTTCTTTCTCTGCATTCCCTTCTCCCCCTCCTGCTTGTTCCTTTATTTCTCATCCACCCTTGATTTCAGCTCCTTCCCATCACTCAAATCCTATTCCTACCACTGTTCCCAGTTCTCTTCCTGCTTCTTTCCATTCTGTGTTGTATTTCTTTCTTGTTTTACTTCTCCTCTTGCTTTTCCTTTTCATTCTCCTTCTCATTCTTGTTTATGTTTTGAATAACTAATCGTCATACTGCAGTTGTTGTTTTTTTAATGTTCCCTTTATGGAGGTGGGGGGGGGGATGTGATCATGGGACTAATCTCCATGGGCTCTGTTGGTAAGTACATTTTGTACATCAACTCATTACCTTGATTTTTATTTGCAGTTATGTGATCAGCTGCATAGCAGACTACCTATCAATTTCGTCAAGATTTTTCCTCTTTCTTTCTTTTCCTTTTTATTCTTTCCAACTATTTTTTGTTCGCGGATTATCACTATAATGCGATGCTCCCTGTGCTTGTAACTTGGCCATCGTATATGTGCCAGGACCAGTTTTCTCATGTATTAGTTTTTTGTAGTTCGGATCACGTGCAGCCTGTAGGTGCCATTCTATCTTTTTTTCAAAGCCTTATATTGGCAATAAATTCATTACCAAAAATCATATCAAAAGCAAATTTGGTACACATAAACTTCCACATCATGGTCACGTCCTGAATGTGTACAAATGTAACTGTCTTGTCGCATCTTGGTCTGTCCATGTTACACGCGTTCACCATGAAGTCTAGAAATGGTACAAAACACAATTTTCAATAGAATTTTACAGCTATTATTATCTTCTCTCAAAAAAATGAGCCATTCAATCGAAAAACAGCAAAGTTCCAATGAGTACCGGTATTCATAATTTGACCATCATAATTATGTTAGTACATACTATTCTGTCCTGCTTTACATGTGTTCACCCATTTTTTTTTTTTTTCATCTTGGCATAGATTTTAATGGATTGCTTGATTGGGGCAATTTGGGGGCACAATTTTCTCTCATTGAAGTGTTCTAGATTATATTCAGGGAAAATGCACATGGGAAACAGAAAATAAAGAGACATCTCTGAAAAGTACCCATTTAATGTGGAAATGCCCATTTATTATATTTATATTAAAATAATATAGGGGATGTAATGAAAAGCTAATGGAGAGAGCACGTAAAAATATTATTACACCCTTGACAGTGGTAATTTACTGTTCCATCTGAATTATCATGCATTAGGTCGCTAGTACACCGTTTGTGAGCAAGCGAAGCGCGCGAACACTTGACAAAATTAAAGTAGCAAATCCAAAAGAAGTAGTATAGTGTACACAAAGTGTACACAAGTGTACACTTTGTTGTAGCTCTCACTATTAACTCTTTATGTGCCATGGTGGAAACCCCCCGTGTGCCACGTTATTCTGAGACAGGAAGGTACAGTGTAGTCATGCTTTGAGAAGGAATTCTGTTTTCCCAATGTGTATAAATTCTACAGATTTCTGTTAAGATGGGCATAATAGCAGCCAAAGTTAAAGAGGAATGCCAAGCTTTGTTTCGATATAAATTATATGACGAATCTATTTTCAATTTTCTTTTAAATGACCACTTGCTACATTACTGTAAAGGCATGACTTTTGCACGTAAAACCGTGACAGTAACTTAGAATGTACGAGCAAATCTAGTTGGGAACACGGCTTGATAGTCAATCACCACATAGAATGCAAGCCGTATGAGAAACAAAAGCACGAGATATACGCTTTCATTGTGCCACGGGATTAGAAGTGATCGCTTCGCCGATTTATCGATCGGTTTTGGTGGCTTTGTTGAGCAGAATATGCGAAGTTGGCACGCCGTTGACTGAGTCGAACGTGCGAACGTGGCATGTAAAGAGTTAATTAATTGTATCCAATATAGGTATATATCCATATATCGTTATTGGTATCCATATACGCTCAAACCTAATGTCCTGGCCGCCCATGCCAAAAATAGGTGTATAAACCAAGAGCTTCTTTGTGAAAAAGTAGATTCCAGGAGAGAGACAGTTATTTTTTTCCTCTTCCTTGGACACTTACCTGTACAGTGTATTACAGTTGGAATCTGTAGTATGGATATACCATGGATGTTTGATAATTTACATGATGAAACTGAAGAGTGCTCTCTATTGCATAGCATGTATACATCAGGTTTGATTTTAAAAGTTGGACAAACTAGGCTAATAAACACACTTTCCTTTATGCTTACAATGTAGATTACAATTTGCCTGCATAGTATTCATGCACTCAAACCTTACGTGTATGTACACAAGCAATAGAGGACAGTCCTCAGTTACATGAAAAAAAATCACACTTCACATCTAATCTACTCTTTGTACATAGATTATGTACAATACACTTGCTTTGGATCCATTGTATACACTCAACCCTAATGTTCTGCTCCACTTTAATATTCCAAAAATAGATCTATGCATGAGACCATCAATGATAGAAACATATAGAATCCAACAGAGAGAGACAGATATTTTTTTGTTTTCCCCTTCAAAACTTGTGTATTAACAGTTGGAATCTGTAGTATGGCTATACCATGCATGTTTAATTATTTACATGTAATTGAGGAATGTTCTCTACTGCATGTGTAAATCAGATTTGAGCAATTTGGATAAACCAGGCAAACAAACACACTTCCCATTCAATGTGCTTAGATTACAATTTTCTTGTTTGGCATCCACTCATATACACTCAAATGTAACACAAGAAATAGAGGACGGTCCTCAGTGACATGTAAAAAAATCACACTTCACATCCAATATACACTTGTACCTGGATTATATGTACAATACACTTGCTTGGTATCAACAATCATTTAACCGAATGTTCTAGTCCATGCAAGGAGGTTCTTGGTCCATGCCAAATACAATGTAGGAAAACCAAGAGCTTTTTTTATAAAAAGTAGAATCCAGGAGAGAGATGGTTATCTTTTTTTTTTTCCTTACAGACACTTACACTAAATTACCAGTTGGATTCGTACAATTGTACATGTAGCGTGGATATACCATTCATGTTTGATTATTTACATGAATCGAGGAATGTTCTCTTTTGCATGTGTACACATGTACATCAGGTTTGAGTAATTTGGCTAAACGAGGCAAATAAACACTTCCCATTCAATGCACTTTGATTTATAATTTGCTTGCTTGGTATCCACATACACTCAAACCTAATGTGCACGAGCAAATAGAGGACAGTCCTCGGTTACATGTAAAAACTCACACTTCACAACCCATCTATCAAGATTATGTACAATACAATATACTTATTTGGTATTCATACACTCAAACCTAATGTTCTGGTCCATGCAAAAAAAAAAAAAAAAAAAAAAAAAGATCTATGCACCAAGAGCTTCTATGGTAAAAATGTATCCAAGAGAGAGAGAGAGAGAGACAGAGACAGACAGTTATCTTTTTGTTATCCCCTTCAACACTTACGTGTACTGGAGTATTACCAGTTGGAATCTGTAGCATGGATAAGGATATGTATGCATTACTATGCATGTTTTCTTATTAACATGTAATTGAGGACTGTTCTCTATTGCATGTGTACATCAGATTTGAGCAATTTGGATAAACTAAGCAAACGAACACACATTTCCATTCAATGTACTTAGATTACGATTTGCTTGTTTGGCATCATCATATACACTCAAATATAAGTACACAAGAAATAGAGGACGGTCCTCAGTGACATGTAAAGAATCACACTTCTCATCCAATCTACCTAGATCATAATACAACTTTGTATACTTCCTTGGTATCTACACTGTACAATAAAACCTAATGTTCTAGTCTATGCCAAATACAATGTAGGAAAACCAAGATTTTTTTTTTATTTTATTTTTTTTTATAAAAAGTAGAATCCAGGAGAGAGATCAAAATCTTTTTTTTTTTCTTCCTTATAGACACTAACACGTATTACCAGTTGGAATTTATAGCATGGATATACCATGCATGTTTGAATATTTACATTCTTGAATCGAGGAATGTTCTTTTTTGCATACAGAAAGTGTACGTCAGGTTTCAGTAATTTGGATAAACAAGGCAAATAACCACTTCCTACTCAATGCACTTATAGATTTACAATTTGTTCGCTTGGTATCCATACACTCAAACCTAATGTACACAAGCAAATAGAGGACATCCAGTCCTCAGTTACATGTAAAAAAAAATCACACTTCACATCTAATCTATTATACCTAGATTATGTACAATATACTTGCTTGGTATCCATATACCCTCAAACCTAATGTTGTGGTCCATGCAAAAAATAGATCTATGTATACCAAGAGCTTCAATGATAAAAAGTAGAATCCAGGTGAGAGAGACAGTTACCTTTTTGTTCTCCCCTTAGTGCTGTAAGTATTGAAGGGGAGAACAAAAAGATAACAGTCTCTCTCTCCTGGATTCTACTTTTTTATCATTGAAGCTCTTGGTATACATAGATCTATTTTTTGCATGGACCACAACATTACAGTAGGTTTGAGTGTGCATGGATACCAAGCAAGTATATTGTACATATTCTAGGTAGATTAGATGTGAAGTACGTGTGATTTTTTTACATGTAACTGAGGACTGTCCTCTATTTGCTTGTGTACATTAGGTTTGAGTGTATGGATACCAAGCGAGCAAATTGTAAATCTATAAGTGCATTGAATAGGAAGTGGTTATTTGCCTTGTCTATCCAAATTACTGAAACCTGATGTACACATGCAAGAAAGAACATTCCTCGATTCAAGAAAGCTGTATATACATGTACTGGAGTATTACCAGTTGGAATCTGTAGTATAGATATGGATTATATGCATTACTATGCATGTTTTGTTATTAACATGTAATTGAGGACTGTTCTCTATTGCATGTGTACATCAGATTTGAGCAATTTGGATAAACTAGGCAAACAAACACACATTTCCATTCAATGTACTTAGATTACGATTTGCTTGTTTGGCATCCATAATTATACTTGTACACTTAAATGTATGTAAGTACACAAGAAATAGAGGACAGTCCTCAGTGACATAAAAAAAAAATCACGCTTCACATCCAATATACCTGGATCATGTACAATACACTTGCTTGGTATATCCGTGTGTACAATAAAACCTAATGTTCTAGTCCATGCAAAAAACAAAAAACAAAAAAACAAACAAAAAAAAACAACAGATCTATGAACCAATTGAAAGAGCTTCTTTGATCATAACAAGTAGAATCCAGGAGAGAGACAATTATCCTTCTTTTTCCCTAGCAGATTATTGAGATTACATATTACCAGTTGGAAATTGTAATATCTACATGTAGAATATACCATGCATACACAGGGTTCGAAATTGGCGATGGTCCGCTGGCCATTGGCCACCCAAAATCACGTTGGACTAGCTAAAAATAAAAAAATTCTGAAGTTACTAGTCCGTCTGGCTAGCCAAAATATTGCTTTAGTGTCAAAATTGATTCTAAGTAGTCCGCCTGGCTAGTTAAAAAAAAAAGTTAAGTGCGACCCCTGATACATTGTATGAGGAATGTTCTCTATTGCATGTGTACATCAGATTTGAGTAATTTGGATAAACCGGACAAACAAACACACTTCCCATTCAATGTACTTCGATTACGATTTCCTTGCTTGGCATCCATAAACACTCAAATGTAGACACAAGAAATAGAGGACGGTCCTCAGTTACATAAAAAAAAATTCACACTTCACATCCAGTCTACCTAGATGTACAATACATCTATGTACCTATGTACAATACACTTGCTATAGATACACTCAAACTGAATGTTCTGGTCCATGCCAAAAATAGCTGTACTATAGTGTATTGTACACATTAAGAGCTTCTTTGATAAAAAGTAGACACCAGGTTAGAGACAGTTATCTTTTTTTTTTTCTTCCTTGGACACTTGTGTATTACCAGTTGGAATCTGTCGTAAGAATTTACCATGCATGTTTTGTTAATTACATGAATCGAGAACTGTTCTCTGTTGCATGTGTTACATCAGGTATGACTAATTTATTGGAGGAATGAGGCAAATAAACACTTCCCATTCAATGTACTTAGTGACAATTTGCATGCTTGGTATCCATATGCACTCAAAACCTAATGTACTTTGTAGCAATGAGAGGACAGTCCTCAATTACATGTGAAATATCACACTTCACAACTAATATCCCCTAGATTATAACACTTGCTTGGTACATCCACCCAAACCTAATGCTCTAGTCTGTGCCAAAAATAGATCTATGGACCAAGAGCTTCTTTGATAAGTAGTAGAATCAAGGAGAAAGATAGTTATCCTTTTTTTTTTCTCCACACTTAGATTACGTATTACCAGTTGGAATTTGTAGTGCGGATAAATCACACATGTACATGTTTATTTTCATGTACATATCATTGAGCATTGTTCTCTATTGCATGTGTATGTCAGGTTTGAGTAGTTTGGATAAACCATGGTGCAAGCAAATAAACAGACTTTAAATTTAAAGGGATCGTACAGTTTTGGTTGACACCTAATTTCAGGTTTCTAACATTTTTGGTGAAATAATGAGAAACCTCTTATAAAATATGAAAGAGCATGTAATTCTATGAGGAATTCAATGTTTATTTGATGAAAATTGGTTTTGATATGGCTGAGATATCCAAAAAAGAGTGATTCTAATAAAGTGTGGGACCCACACTTTATCACGATCGCTTTGTTTTATTTTGTTTTTGGATGTTTCAGTCATTTCAAACCCGATTTTCATCACATAAACTTTGAATTCCCCTTAAAATGGTACGCTCTGTACTATATCTTAAGTGTTTTCTTGGTATCTCGCGAAAAGTTAAAAGCCCAATTCTCAGCTACACCAATACTATACATGTACCATCCCTTTAATGTACTTAAATTATGATTTGCTTGCTTGGTATCCATATACATGTAAACCTAATGTACACAAGCAATACAATTGTAGAGGACAGTCCTCAGTTTATGTAAAAAATCACAATGTACATCCAATCTACCTACATGTAGATTATAATTGATTGGTATCCAATACATGCAGATGTAAAGCATATAATGCCACAGTGTGTCTTGGCATTCAGTTGTCCTGTGCTACACATCAGCAATCCTGCCCCGTTTAGATCCACCCCAGTGTCTCTGTGTCACCTCTCAAGTCAGCATTGGGTCCAGATCGCTCCAGGCCACCATTCACGAGCTCATCCATCCAAATGTAGCCCTCCGTCCAAGTATTCCAGCTCCTCAAAACTTGTCAATAAGGAGCTCCCAGACTCCATCTCAAGTTCAGCTCACCCAATCAGAGAGATATTGAACACCGGCCGACACTTTATCCTGCCTCTATTAATAAAGTTACTTTTCAAGAGAGTCGCAAATAATCAAAACAGTTACTTAGTCTGACATACTGCATTGTACATCTCCAGTCCTCAATACACCCTTCCTGCGATGTCAGCCATCCTGTGGTGAGCAAAACATCCAGCAATATTTTGCTGTTTTTGTGCTCCACGTACATACACCAAAACTTGTTGAAATTCCCATCCCCATGCACTCCTGACACCAAATGTAGAGAAACACGGGGAGGGCATATCACCCTTTGCACTTCTGTGGGCTTTTCTCACAGTCCCATTATTGTGACTGTCATCAGCACCATTGTCACACTTACGTACTACTAGTACTCAGACATAGGGAAATTTGAAATTGGTTTATAGTCCCAATTTGACCTTGGCAGCTTTATTTCTGTAACCACAGGGTATATATTCACCATATCTACCAAAGTGTCTCAAGATATTTCAAACTTCCAAGATGATACAATTGTACAAGCTCTGCCACAATTCTTGGACTAAGTGATGAAGAGCAGTGCCAGCTCATCATAATTCTCAGAAAATGTTCTTTTCCTACACACTGAAGGTCTGTACTCGGCCAGACCTAACATTTAACTCCTCCCACACCAAAAAGCTAACTTCCACAATCATGAAAGGACAAAAGGAGCTCCAAATCCGTTGTCTCCCACCATTCCCAAGTTCATTTAAAGTTGCCAACTTAATTCCCTAACAAAGCATACTGCCAAGTTCCATAGCTGTGTACACAGAGAAGGCATACACAAAGAGCCAACTTACCCCTTTCCCTGTAACCTACCAGTTAATCCTTGTAATCCCAACTAAATTGCCCAACCAATCTCCTAACAAAGAACAGGTCAATTAAACACTAACAAAAATAACTGCACTTTAGCTGCAATTTGCAGTTTAGTTTTCTGTGTGTACTGGTGTACAATTAATAACACATAATGAAAATTCCAATAAACAGCAAAATCTAACGCTGTATCCCTCACAAAATGTGAATAACATGTACTTCATGTGTATTGTACATAATCTAGGTAGATTGGATGTAAAGTGTGATTTTTTACAAGAAATTAACTGCAGAGGACTGTCCTGGAGATCTATTTTGTTTGTGAGCATTAGGTTTGAGTTTGTATGCATGAATACCAAGCAAGCAAATTAAAATCTGAAGTGTGTGCATTGAATGGGAAGTGCGTTGCCTGGCTTATCCAAATTACGCAAACCTGATACCTACACATACAATAAAGAACAGTCCTCGATTTATGTAATTTAATAATCAAACATGAATAGTATCCATTCTACAGATTCCAACTGGTAATACATGTGAGTGTTCAAAGAAAAAAAAAAGTAAGAACTGTCTCTCTCCTGGATTCTACATATTTTATCAAAGAAGTACTTGTATAGATTCCAACTGGTAATAATGTAAGTATTCTAGGGGAATGAAAGGGGGATAATTAACTCTCTCTCTCTCTCTCTTTCTCTTGGATTCTCCTTTTTATCAAAGAAGCTCTTGGTTCATCTATTTTTGGCATGGACCAGAACATTAGGTTTGAGTGTATGTGCATGGATTTCCCAAGCAAGTGTACATGTATTAGACAAAAATCCAGGGAGATTTGATGTGAAGTGTGATTTTTTATATGTAATTGAGGACTGTCCTCTATTTGCTACAAGTACAGCAGGTTTGAGTGAATAGGATATGGATACCAAACAAGCAAATTGTACTTTAAGTCCATTGAATGGGAAGTGTTTATTTGCCTGGTTTTTCCAAATTATACCTGATTGGCCATTCCATGGTAAAAGGGTCTATCTTGAGAAGTGTTACTTTGGAGAAAAACAGGTTTAAAGTTTGGTGTGTTTTTCATATTTCACTGTTTTTAATATTTTCATAATACAATAACACTCACGAGCCATTCTCCTTACAAACACAAGAGGCAGACATACAAATACACCCATTTTCCTCCGCAGTAACATTTCTCAAGATAGACCCTTTTACCGTGGAACGGCCGTGATGTGCAATGTACACATGCAATAATCTATTGGATGTGAAGTGTGATACAAATGTACAATGTATTTTACATGTACATGTAACTGAGGACTGTCCTCTATTGCTTGTGTACGTCAGGTTTAAGTGTATGGATACTAAGCAAGTATTAAAATCATACTCTACTAGGTACATTGAATGGGAATTGCCAGTGTGTTTATTTAACTGGTTCATCCAAACTACTCAAATCTGATGTATGCATGATGCAATGAAGAACAGTCCTCAATGACATGCATGCACGTACCGGTATGTAAATAAACATGCATGATATACCAGGTATCCATACTACAGATTCCAACTTGTAGGGCCTAAATGAATTTTTCTAGGGGAGAAAAAAAAAGGATAACTGTCTCTCTCCTGGATTCTATTTTTTTATCAAAGAAGCTTTTTAATTCACAAACCAATTTTGGTATGGACCAGAACATTAGGTTTGAGTGTATATATGGACTTATCAGGCAATTATATTGTGCATAATCTTTATGTTTATTTATGTTAATATGTATATAATGTTTATTAAAGATAATATAAAGTTTTGGTATTACCTCAAAAGTTTCCCTGAATTTTCTTGTCTTAGTTTGTGTTTCAGGTTAAAGTACCTTTCATATAACTAACACCGTGAGACTTACTCGCCCCAAAGTGCTCTCATGTCTTAGTAATCATGCAATAATGGTTTCGTACCAGAGCCGCCGCCGTACGGCGGCGGCGAGGTAGTACACGTATTGTGCGAATATCACTGCGACCAGCAGCGTGCAGCCCCATACGCATACTGTGTAGCTAACTGCGACCAGCAGCCCCATACGCATAGCTAAATGGGGCTTCGCATTGTAGCTTACAGGATCATGACAGATTTAGTATCGCGGGTGAATATCAACTTAAAATCCAAAAATTTCTTCAATTTAAAGACTTACCAGTTAAGTTGAAGTATTGAAAACAGGCTTTGGGCAACGTTTGGTTTTGCCAATAGTCCCTTTCTGTTCCAATTGATGACTGAATGTGACTCGGTCGAGAGGACCTTGGGAGAGCTACGTACACTGAATTGATGGCCAGCGCATGCGCACACAAACATCTTATCCGTTCATGGATTTGAAATTTGTTCGCATGTGATGTGTGCGTATGCGCTGGCCGTATAATCAGTGTATGTAGCTCTCCTACGGTCCTCTCGACAGAGTCACATTCAGTCATCAATTCGAACAGAAAGGGACTATTGGCAGAACCAAACGTTGCCCGAAGCCTGTTTTCAAGACTTCAACTTAATTGGTAAGTCTTCAAATTGAAGAATTTTGTGGATTTTAAGTTGATATTTGCCCGAGATACTAAATCTGTCATGATCCTGGATGCTACAATGCGAAGCCCCATTACGCTATGCGTATGGGGCTGCTGGTCGCTATGCGTATGGGGCTGCTGGTCGCAGTTAATTGCATGATTACTAAGAAATGAGAGCACTTTGGGGCGAGTAAGTCTCACAGTGTTAGTTATATGATAGATACTTTAACCTGAAACACGGAAATTAAGGGAAACTTTTGACGTACCAAAACTTTTTATTATCTTTAACCTGGTTTGTCGAAACTACTCACATCTGATGTACACATGTATGCAATAAATGAACAGTCCTCAATGACATGTACATGTAAATAAACATGGGTGATATATCGATACTACAGATTCCAACTTGTAATACTGAATTTTTCTTGGGAACAAAAAAAAAAAGTTCTGTCTCTCTCCTGGATTTTATTTTTTTTTCTCAAACAAGCTCTTTGTTCACAAGTCAATTTTTGGCATGAACCAAAACATTAGATTTGAGTTTATATGGATATTCCAAGCAATTGTACATGTATTGTACATAATCTACAAGGTAGATTGGATATGAAGTGTGATTTTTTACATAATGTAACTGAGGAATGTCCTGTTTTGCTTGTGTAAAGTCGTTTAAAAAAAAAGGAAAAGTAAACAAGAATTGAATGAAAGTGTCATGTATACTTACATCATTTACATTTTTTGCAGAAAAAGATGCCGGCTCCTCAATAAACACTGAAGCAATGGCAGAGTCATCATCAAAAGTGAGTGCTGCACCCATCATAGTATTTCATACATTGTGTCTGTTGATTTTGCTTTGTGAGCCCAGAAAAAGCAAGTAGGAAGAAATCATCTACATAATACACATAGCTCAATATGTAAAAAAAAAAAAAGAAGAAGAAACAAGCAAACAAATGTGTTGCTGAAATAATGCTCTTTTCATTTTGATTAGTTTGCGAAATGCCAGAATTCATTTGCACCTGTTATAGCAAAGATATGCTTGAAAATGTAAATAAGTTGCTGTATGGATTAATTTTTTTTTTCTATTTTGGAGTCACCCCCTTCTGCATGCGTGTAGTAAACACAAACCTCCACTGATCTTGGAAATGAGATGTAAAGACAGAAAAAAAAAACTGTGTCATATTTCACCAGAATAGCCAACTTTGCGTGTTTTTTTAATGTAATGTTTTCACATGATATTTAAAGATTTGAAATTAATAATTCATTCTTCCTGCCCGCTTTTTCTGGGATTAAAGGTCTGGAAGTATCACTGTTCATTACTTTGTGCTTTTCATCGAACCTTGCTCTCACTTCCAAAGTCAAGTGTTGCAGGGGAAAGAAAAAACAAAAAACAATTTAATAGGCAATGGGAACAGCCATGTCCTGTTTTCAGAGGATATGTTTATATGTGGATTTCATACAAAACTACAAAGGTAATTAATCACACTTGTATGCTTTTTACAGTTACATGTATGTTCATATCAAATTTGTAAATGTAATTGAGCAGGATGTTTACTAATGATATATGGTGTATCTGTGCATAGTCTGTATTGCATGGTGCTATCTAGATTTTACTTTCTCACTAAGATATAAAAATAAAGTGTGCATGCATTTGTCCTGACCCTCCTATCAAGATCTTGATGGAATAGTTTTGGGGGTTGATTTAAGTACTCTGTAAAGCTTATGAAATCAACTGACACTCGGGATCGACTTTCCACCTTAAATGTAAAGCCTCATCCACAAGTGTCAAATCTTTTAAAATTTAGTGTACTTTATTACCAATAGATGTGATTTTTATTGAGCAAAAAAGCATTTGCGTATTAAAAAGCTATTTTGTCTTATTGGTTAACAGTTTTATAGGTGTAGCACTCATATGCAATTTAATATTTTTAAATAACAATAGTACTAGAGTGCATCAAAATTACAGTGGACATGTATAAATAGCCTGGTTTATCGAAACTACTCTAATCAGATGTACACATGCAATAGAGAACAGTCCTCGATGGCATTACATGTAAATAAACATGTGTGCCATAAGACAGATTCCAACTGGTAGGAAGTAAGTGGGGGAAAGAAAAGGGGATGATTAATTCTCTCTCTCTCTCTCTCTCTCTCTCTCGTGGATTCTACTTTTTATCAAAGAAGCTCTTGATTCATCTATTTCTTTGGCATGGACGAGAACATTAGGTTTGAGTTTATGTGGATATATCCAAAGCAAGTGTATTATACATGATCTAGAGATATGTGAAGCGTGATTTCTTACATGTAATTGAGGACTGTCCTCTATTTGCTGCAAGGACTATTGCATTAGGTTTGAGTGTATACGGATACCAAGCAAGCATATTATTGTAATCTATGTGCATTGAATGGGATGCGTCGTTTCTCAACTAAAAGTAGTCAAACTTAATGTATGCATACAATAGAGAACAGTCCTCGATTCATGTGATAAATGAAACATGCATGGTAAATTCTTACTACAGATTCCAACTGGTAATACATGTTAGTGTTCAAGGAAGAAAAAAAGAGATAACCGTTTCTCTCCTGAATTCTACTTTTTTTTTTTTTCGTCAAAGAAGCCCTTAATTCATACAATGTAGATCTACAACCTGTATTTTTGGCATGGATCAGAACATCTAGTTGAGTGTTTTATTGATGCCAAGCAAGTGTATTATACATAATATGTATTGTACATCTAGGTATAGACTGGATGTGAAGTGTGATTTTTTTTTGTGTGTCTGTTACATGCAATTGAGGACTGTCCTCTATTGCCTGTGTACATGTACATTTGAGTGTACTGTACAACATATGGATACCAAGCAAGCAAAATAAACTGTACATTGAATGGGAAGTGTGTTTGTTTGCCTGGTTTATCCAAACTATTAGTACCCAAACCTGATGTACACATGCAAAAGTGAACAGTCCTCATGGTACAATGTATGAAACGTGTGCGTGGTATATATTCCAAACTACAAATTCCAACTGGTAATATGTATTCTCAGTGTTCTGCAACATTGTAGTAAAAAGGATAACTGTCTCCTGGATTCTACTTTTTATCAAAGAAGCTCTTTCAATTGGTTCATAGATATATTTTTGGCATGGACTAGAATATTAGGTTTTAGTACATGAGGATATACCAAGCAGTCATCCTGTGGGGACCAGGAGTGGTCATCTCCAACAATGCTGACATGAAAGAAAGGATTCTCAAAGAGCCTATACTTAGCACCCATCCAGGCATCAGAAAGATGAAAGCTCTGGCTATAGATCCTATGTATGGTGGCCAGGAATAGACGGCCAACTGGAACAGCAAGTGAAGAGCTGTCCAAGTTGCCAGCAGAGTCAACACACAGCCCTGCTGCATCGCCTATTCACCCATGGGAATTCGAGGGATCAACGATAGATAAGTATTTAGCCGTTAGAGGGATGTACGTTGTATCAAATGCTTATTTTTGATTGGTCGCCGTGCGTTCTAGCTATCATGGATCGAGTTTCCGGTTGTGCTGTGTACTTCCGGTATATATACGAGTATACACGGCTTGCAAATTGCTACCCGGAGAATCAAATTTTATCAGTTTGTTTTGTCGTTTCATCCATCATTATGGACGGTTCTGAGAACAGAGATTTGCAGAGGATGACTGTCCCCCCCCCCCCCAACTTCGTAAGTTTTTGACTGACAGATGCGTACCATGCAATGGTAAACGGATGCTAGACGAGCTCCTCAGTCTTGCATTGAAAGCCACACGACCACGTACGATGTGATGATGCAGCCCTGTGATCGTGAAGAATCCCTGCGCTAGCGGCGTAGGGTGACCGCAGCGGATATGGCTCCGAGCGTGACTTCAACAGTAATAAAGGCCGTGAATTGGAAAGCTGAGCTCGCCGATCTTCTGTCCATCTTCCTCTCTTCGATAGACATTTTTGTGTATCTGTCATCATACTGCGACTGGACTCCAGTCGCAGTATGATGACAATATTTTACTGTTACCTTTAGAGAGCGTGACCCGCTTGCACAATGATCTCACAACATAAACACTAGTACATAGTGATCACCACCGATACCGGAAGTGGGCGTCACAACCAAAAGGCTAAAAAAGAAAATGTCGGCACCATTGGCAAATATCTTACAACTATATTGTCGATCCCTCGAATTTCCTGACAAGCCATGGAGTCGTATTCACTGTAATTATGCCACCATCGGAGATGAGAATGTCCTGATCACTGTCGATGCTTATATATAATTTCGGTAAATTAGATGTGAAGTGTGATTTGTTACACATAATTGAGGACTGTCCTCTATTTGCTTGTGTACTTGAGGTTTGAGTGTATGGATGCCAAGCAAGCAAATCTTAATCTAAGTGCATTGAATGGGAAGTGTTTATTTGCCTCTTTTTTTCCAAATTACTCAAACCTGATGTACACAAATACATGCAAGAGAGAACATTACTCAATTCATGTAAATGATGAAACATGCATGGTACAAGTATATCCATGCTATAAATTCTAACTGGTAAAACATGTAAGTGTTCAGGGATGGAAAAAATAAAGATTACCATCTCTCTCCTGGATTCTGCTTGTTATCAAAAAAGCTCTTGGCTCCTACATTGTATTTGGCATGGACTGGAACATTAGGTTTGAGTGTGGATACCAAGCAAGTGTATTATAATACAGTAGGTAGATTAGATGTGAAGTGTGATTTTTTTACAAGTAACTGAGGACCGTGGACTCTTATTTCTTGTGTGCATTACATTTGAGTGTATGTGGATGCCAAGCAAGGAAATCGTAATTCAAGTACATTGAATGGAAAAGTGTGTTTGTTTGCCTGGTTTATCCAACTTGCTCAAATCCAATGTACACATGCAATAGAGAACAGTCCTCAATTACAACTATTAGTAAATAATAAAACATGCATGGTACATTGTATATCCATACAACAGATTCCAACTGGTAATAAATATAAGTGTTCATCAAGGGGAAAACAAAAAGATAACTGATGTCTTTCTCTTGGCTTCTACTTTTTTATAATAGAAGCTCTTGGTTCATAGATCTATTTTTGGCATGGACCAGAACATTAGGTTTGAGTGTACAATAATGGATACCAAGGAAGTGTATTGTACATAATCTGTGAGGTAGATTAGATGTAAAGTGTGATTTTGTACATGTGACTGAGGACTGTCCTCTATTGCTCGTGTATGATGTTTGAGTGTATATGGATACCAAATAATTGTACATAATCTAGGTAGAATAGATGTAAAGTGTGATTTTGTACATGTAACTGAGGACTGTCCTCTATTACTCGTGTACATTATGTTTGAGTGTATGGATACCAAGGAAGTGTATTGTACATAATCTGGGTAGATTGGATGTAAAGTGTGATTTTTTACATGAAACTGAGGACTGCATGTCCTCTATTGCTTGTGTGCATAAGGTTTAAATGCATACTGATGGATACCATGCAAGCAAATTATAAAAGGGAAGTGTGTTTATTTGCCTAGTTTGTCCAAATTACTCAAACCTGTTGTACACATGCCAGATTCCAACTGGTAATAAATATAAGTGTTCATCAAGGGGAAAACAAAAAGATAACTTATGTCTCTCTCTTGGCTTCTACTTTTTTATAATAGAAGCTCTTGGTTCATAGATCTATTTTTGGCATGGACCAGAACATTAGGTTTGAGTGTACAATAATGGATACCAAGGAAGTGTATTGTACATAATCTAGGTAGATTAGATGTAAAGTGTGATTTTGTACATGTAACTGAGGACTGTCCTCTATTGCTCAAGTACGATGTTTGAGTGTACATTGCATGTGGATACCACGGAAGTGTATTGTACATAATCTAGGTAGATTAGATGTAAAGTGTGATTTTGTACATGTAACTGAGGACTGTCCTCTATTACTCGTGTACATTATGTTTGAGTGTATGGATACCAAGGAAGTGTATTGTACATAATCTAGGTAGAGTGGATGTAAAGTGTGATTTTTTACATGAAACTGAGGACTGTCCTCTATTGCTTGTGTACATAAGGTTTGAATGCACATGGATACCATGCAAGCAAATTATAAAAGAGAAGTGTGTTTATTTGCCTAGTTTGTCCAAATTACTCAAACCTGTTGTACACATGCCAGATTCCAACTGGTAATAATACACTGTACATGTAAGTGATGTCCAAGGAAGAAGGAAAAAAGATAACCGTTTCTCTCCTGGAATCTAGTTTTTCGCAAAGAAACACTTGGTTTATAAAATACATAGATACGGTACTGCAAGAGGGCAACAGGATAGGAACATAGTATGAATGACAAATGTTGCTTTTCTTGCAGAGAATGGTCACCAGATCATGTGCAGTGAAGACAAATCGTAAACAAGATGAATATAAGAAATATCTGGATAAAGACGACCCACAAGGACTTGAAGTCAAACAAGTAAACAAACTGATAGGTGAGTCAGAAAACATTAGCAAGTATTTGGCTAATAGCCAGTGTTAATTAACCAGAACAGCAAGACTTGTTTGTAGACATATTCAATTTTAATGCTCAAGTGATAAACAATGCTGGGCTCTATAACTTGTGAACTACCATATTGATCTAATGTACATCTGATTATGTATATATGCATATATATTATATATATATATATTTTTTTTTTTTTTTTTAAGGAAATGAGTCTATTTATGGCAGTAGATTTCACTAAAAATGCCAATTTCTACCAAAAAATTGTAACAACAAAATATTTTTGTAGAAAGGAAAAAAAAAAATTTGGTCTCTGGATGCAAATGGTGAAATTTTCTCAAAATCAGATATCTAAAAGGTTCTTTTAGAATCCAACCTAGGAATCATTTATCTCTTGAATCTGTGACCAAAACTTGTCAAAAAACAATTTTTTAAAACATTTTGTCCAAGTTGCACACAGGCTGTATTAAAGAGGATCAAAGTCTGTATCATCACAGCCTGTGGATGATAATGGACGATAATGCTTGGATCTAACTACTACATCGCACCTTATCAAAATAGTGAATTAAAAAGAATGAAGAAATTAATGAAAAAAGTCAACTTGTGCATTTAGTGCTCATACTCTTCCATTTGAAATACACCCTATACCAAAATATAACACAACATCAACTGATATTTAACCCAGTATGAGCTAATATTTATACCCCCGCCAAACGAAGTTTGAAGGGGGTATATAGGAATCAGCGGACGGTCGGGCGGTCGGTCGGGCGGTCGGGCGGTCGGTCAGGCGGTCGGGCGGTCGGTCCGTTGCAAATCTTGCGTCGCGAACTACTTCCTCAGTTTTCAACCGATTCCCATAAAACTTGGCACAGATGTGTGCCTTGGGTTGTAGATGTGCAAGACGTATTTTCTGACAGTACCCAAAAGTACGTTGCCATGGTAACGGCATATTATGGGCAAAAATGGGTACAAATCTTGCGTCGCGAACTCCTCCCACAGTTTTTGATCAATTTTTATGAAATTAGGTACAGATGTTCATCTGAATATGTTAATGTGCAAGACACATATTTCCGCAGTGGCAAAAGTGCGTTGACATGGTAACAGCATGTTATTGGTAAAATATAGGGCAAAATGCTTCATGGCAAAACTGCTTCATCAGTGTTCTTCCAATTCTCATGGAATTCATATTGAATGTTTGTCTTAGGATATAGGTCAGCATGACACATTTCTTGACAGTGACAAAAAGTATGTTGCCATGGTAACAGCTCACATATTATGAGCCAAAATGATGGAAAATTTTGTGTTGCAAACTACTTCCTCAGTTTTTGCCCAATTTCCATGAAACTTGGTACAGATGTGTGCCTTTGGTTGTAGATGTGCAAGATGCATTTTACGACAGTACCCGAAAGTACGTTGCCATGGTAACGGCATATTAATGGCAGAAGATCAAGGAAAGATCTTGCGGATTTAACTACTTCCTCAGTTTTTTGACCAAAGCTTATGAAATGTTGTTTTGACCAAAGCTTATGAAATGTTGTTTGGCGGGGGTATAACCAGTCGCTGTAGCGACATTTCTAGTTAACATTTGTTTCAACTGAAATTGATGTAACAAATAATTCCTCCCTGGGGTGGGATGGCTTGTGGATTTCAAATGGAATAGCTTGATAATATGCTGGTTTAAAACTTGGATCATACACCCGTTCCAAACTAAAATTGGCATGAGCCAGTCATCAGCAGAATTCTAATGTGCATTTTACCACCAAATATTTTGTTTTATCAGTTGATACGTACAGCTTGTCTTGTGTACTGAATTATTGTTACTTTATCTGTCATGAAGGGCGTGGGATCTTTGCCACAAGGTCCTTTACCAAAGGGGAGTTTTTACTGCAATATAAAGGTGACGTGATATCAGAGGAGGAAGCAGCAACAAGGGAAGAGAGGTACAAGACGGAGCACCACTACCAATTCTTCTATTCCTATAGAGGAAAAACAATGTGGTAAGCAGTGAATACTTATTTAACAGCAGGTTGTCATGAATGGGATACTTTCTTATCATGCCCTGATAAAATTGATTGGATCAATACTCTTTAAATGAGCTAATATTGACAGATATGATTTGCTCAAGACTTAGAAATAAGTGTTCCCATATTGAAAAGTCCAGGGTATAAACTTTGATGCAGTTGAATGTGGACTCGGTAGGCCTAACCTGACTGAATCTCACAGAACCTTATCAGCAGAATAAGCACTACACATGAAACTATCCTACATGGTTTAGCATGGCGTTATCCTGTAGTGTACATTAATATTGTATGTTCCACAATTTCCACAGCTGGCAATTGGGCTACACATAAATGTAGTTGCTATGTTTTTGGTACATAATACGGTGACAACCAGGGGCCCGTAAAACAAAGATTTGTGATCAGTCGGTAAATTCAAAGAGTAATTCTGATTGGTTAATAGTGGATATGTTGGAATATACATGTATGCGCATGAAACAATGGTCTTGATTGACCAATACCTGTGTCTTTATGATTGATTGCAAACCTCTATGTTATGGGGGCCTGGTAACACAAACTCTATTAATATGAAATGCTTGATAACACAAGGTGTTTTTATTTCAAGTCATAGCTCTGCAGTGTATTCTACATCATGTCCAGTTTTTGTTTTCTCTTAAATTTGGAATTTTGTTTCTGAAAGTCCCCTAAACTTTGTTTCAAGGGAATATTTGTGGTCCCTGTCAGAGATGAAGCCAACTAGTAATCAATGAAGCCAAAATCAAAATTTTACTTTTGTTGTTTTGAGAATGAAACCAAGCTTTTCTCACAATATGGGTAAACTATAAATCACTTAAATTAAATGAAATCCAGCCCTGAATTAAATCTTAAAATTCTGTCCAGTACCCAAACTAAGCGAGGACATTATATTGTTTATCATTTATTACAGCATTGATGCAACTGAGGCCAAGTCCAACGGTCGTTTTGTAAATGATGCAAAGGAAGGGACAAGTGAATGCAATTCCAGGATGAGGAAGGTGGAAGAAAGCGGAAAAGTTTTTCTTTGCTTGTTTGCAATTAAAGACATAAAAGTTGGTGATGAAATTAGGTATGACTACAAGGCACCAAATCTGTGGTGGCGAAGAAAGTGTCGAAGGCGGAACAATGAGAGTGAGCAGCTTGAACAAACCAAGGAATCAGCAGAACATGATGTGCCGCTTTTGAGTGAAGTGGCACAAACATCACCAAATCATCACAGCAATGAGGCATCAGAGGGCCTAGGAGAGAGTGAGCAACTTCAGAAAACCAGAATATCAGCTGAATGTGATCTCGTGCATGAAAATGGAACAGACACAGATGGCAGTCGTCCAGATCAGGGTTTGAGCAGTCCTCCTGAGGTATCAGAGGAGGAACATGAGGAACTTGAACAAACTGATGGGACATCAGCTGAATGTGATCACGTGCATGAAGATGTAACAGACGCAGATGGCAGTCAGGATTTGAGCAATCTTCCTGAGGTATCAAACGGGGAAAATGAAGATCTTGAACAAATTAGGACATCAGCGGAATGTGATCTTATGCATGAAAACGGAAAAGACACAGATGGCAATCAGGTTTTGAGCAATCCTCCTGAGGTATCAAAGGGGGGAAATGAGAATCTTGAACAAACTGGGACATCAGCTGAATATGATCATGTGCATGAAAATGGAACAGACGCGGATGGCAGTCAGGGTTTGAACAGTCCTTCTGAGGTATCAAAGGAGGAACATGAGGAACTTGAACAAACTGGGACATCAGCTGAACGTGATCACGTGCATGAAGATGTAACAGACGCAGATGGCAGTCAGGGTTTGAGCAATCTGCCTGAAGTATCAAACGGGGAAAATGAAGATCTTGAACAAAATTGGACATCAGCGGAATGTGATCTAGTGCATGAAAATGGAACAGACACAGATGGCAGTCAGGGTTTGAGCAATGATCCTTTTGAGGTATCAAAGAAGGAACATGAGGATCTTGAACAAATTGGGACATCAGCGGAATGTGATCTCGTGGGTGAAAATGGAACAGACACAGATGGCAGTCAGGGTTTCTGCAGTCCTTCTGAGGTATCAAAGGGGGAGAAAAGGGATCTTGAAAAAACTGGGACATCAGCTGAATGTGATCTAGTGCATGAAAATGGAACAGACACAGGTGGCAGTCAGGGTTTCTGCAGTCCTTCTGAGGTATCAAAGGGGGGAAATAAGAATCTTGAACAAACTGGGACATCAGCGGAATGTGATCTAGTGCATGAAAATGGAACAGACACAGGTGGCAGTCAGGGTTTCTGCAGTCCGTCTGAGGTATCAAAGGGGGAAAATAAGGATCTTGAACAAACTGGGACATCAGTGGAATGTTATCTCGGTGGTGAAAAGGGAACAGATGCAGATGGCAGTCAGGGTTTGAGCAGTCCTTCTGTGGTTTCAATGGGAGAAAGTGACCAACTGACAGATGATGACTATGTTCCCGAGTCTGAGGATGTAAGCACAGATAGTGAAGATGAAGAGTTTATCCCACACAAATCCTGGAGAAAGTATGTGGATCAAACTTCACCAAATCACAGCAATAATGCATCAGAGGAAGAGAGTGAGCAACTTGAACAAGCAGGGACATCAGCTGAATGTCACATGTGTCATCAGCCATTGGGCAAGTTGGCACAAGGATCACCAAATCCCAGCAAGTCTGAATGTGAGCAACAGGCCAGTAAAACTGATAAAGGGACGAAAAAAATAACGGTTATGCGGACACACAACACAAAAGGCAAAAGATTGTGGGACAAAGGCTCATATTGTCCCTTCTGCAGGAAGTACGTCAAAAAATTGCCCCGTCATCTTGCTGAATTTAAGGGACATAAAGATGAGCTGGATGTAGTTCGATGGAAAGCTACAACTGACAAGGTTTTGAAGGACCAACTATTAACCAAGATGAGAAATCTGGGCAATTACTTACACAATCATGCCGTACTTCAAGAAGGAGAAGGCGAGATCATAACTGTGTATCGACCGAATTATGATGCTAACTATAAGAAGTATGTGCCTTGCCATCAATGCAAAGGATACTTCAGTAAAAGAGAGTTATGGAAACACAGTTGTAAGTTGGTTCCTGATGAAAATGAGAAGCATGAAACATCTCAAAAGAAGAGAAAAACAAGTTGCATCAAAAAGGGAAGACTTTTGCAACCAGCTCCTGGTATGTCCACAAAAGTCAGAGAAATTTATGCAGGCCTACGAGAAGATGAGAATGGTGTCTCCTTTTTTATTAAAGGAGATCAACTGACTAGACTGCTGGCAGAGAAACTAGCATTTAAACTTGGCCATGATGAAGACCAATTTGATTACATCAGAACCAAATTGAGGGAAACTGGAAGATTAGTACTGGAGTATAGAAAGGTAACTGCTGACAAGAATGCAGGATTAGCAGATTTGATCCATCCCAGCAAGTTCACCGACATTGTACAAGCAACCAGGAACATTTCAGGGTTTGATGAGAAGAGTCATACTTACACAACGCCAAGCTTAGCCCTAAAGCTTGGTCATACCCTGAAGAAGGCAGCTGGTGTTCTTTTGGGTCAGGCAATCATGAAAGAGAATGAAGCCATGGAAAGAAGATGCAACCAATTCATCAGACTCTGCGAGCTGAAGTGGACAGAGAGTGTATCGAGTCACGCATTACGCACCCTGAATGAGAATAAGAGGAACAATCCTACTTACCTACCTGTCACAAAGGATGTAGTTAAACTTACATCATATCTGAAAACTGAGACTGAAGAAGTCATCACAAAACTCAATGAAGAGACAACAGATGAGGACATATCTAAGGAGTACAGATACCTAGCTGAGCTGACATTGACATCCATAATAGTGTTTAACAGGAAACGATCTGGAGAAGTCAGCAAAATGAAACTAGATGACTTCAGCAAGTGTAAGCAAGGTGATGAGGTGACTGACGACTATGGCCTGTCCAAATGGGAAGCAAAACTCGGTAAAAACCTGTGGCGTCTGGAAATTGTGGGGAAGAAACAACGTGCAGTTCCTGTTCTTCTTACAAGTGAGATGAAAAGGAGTATGGACTTGTTGGTTGCTAAGAGAGGAGATGCTGGTGTGTATGAGACCAATCCTTATGTGTTTGCCCTGACAAGTTCTAATGGCCACATCAGAGGGAGTGACGTGGTTAGGAAATTCAGCATATCTTGTGGTGCAAGCAAGCCTTCGTACATAACATCTACAAGGTTGCGCAAGCATATTGCCACGGTCTCACAAGTGATGAACTTAAGAGACAATGAGCTTGATGTGCTGGCCAATTTTATGGGACACGATGTGCGCATTCACCGGAACTTTTACCGTCTTCCCGATCATGTCATGCAAGTAGCTAAGGTTTCCAAGATTCTCATGTGCATGGACAAAGGCTCCCTTGGTAAACTTCATGGATCAACTCTTGATGAGGTTCAGCTTGATGAAGGAGAAGGTATGTTATCAACTAAATAATATTCACTTAACATACTCTGGGAAGCTTGACTGAAATGTTATTATTGGGTGAGAGATAATGCGGTTATAATTGATGTTCTTTAATGCGTGGAACTTAATGTGCATAGAACATGTGGTATACAGGGCTTGGGCCCATTATCTCATACACATTCACTACGTACATGTACTTCAAGTTAGACAGATTGTGGGCAGTACTGCTTGTTCTGATATTGTTATCAGAGCACCACTGAGCCCAATGACTATTTTTATGTATAATTGTAATCTGAACAGGATCATTTTTGAAAACAAAGAAAAAATTACTTGTATCCCCCGCAAAAAAAAAATAATAATTGGATGTAGGCCTTTAATGTCTCCCTGATCGCAGTTCAATGATATATAGAGAGATCATTCACACCTTGGTAGTTACATAAAACAGTGTCAGTTCCCAAGATTAAAAAGCCTACTATTTAATATGGTATGCTTTAAATTTTGAATGAGACAGTTTTGAAAATTGTTCGATATTCTTAATCAAGGTCTATTCAATTCAATTCAATTCAATAGTTTATTCATTTCCATCATTACATAGAAAAGAAAAGAAAAGTTGACATAATCCAAAGTGATACAATTTTTTTTTCATATCTCTTGCACTCGTCTGATAAAGGATTTTTTCAATACAATATAAAGTATATTATACACGAATGATGTCGTAAAAAAGAAACAATGCACTTTGTCATGGCAACAAAAATAGTAAATAATCACAATGATGGAAAACAGTGTTCCACTAAAAAAGCCACGCTTGTAAGACGTGGAACACTGGAACAAAACAACAACAGCACCAATTTGTTACACCAATATATTCATTTTAAATTCTTCTATATACTTTTGTACATTTTACTCATTAATATAATGATGCTGATACTATAAATAATACTTACTAGGATTTTAGGATGCAAACGTATAAACTATGTAACATATCACATTTGTGGCACAGACACTATGGGGCCAGGTGTGCCAGGAAAATTGAATGGAAAGGAAGATATGCAATCGGCCACAAAAAACATAACGACGACAACAACAACAATAACTCAATACACAGAAATAACAGAATTTGAGGAAATGCCCTCAGACAGATACTGGACAACGAAGAACAAGGAAAGAGGAGCAGGGAAGAATAGAGAAGGAAAAGGAGAGGTCTAAGTGTGTAAATGATTTTAGATTAGAACCAATATAGTTAATTCCAGAAGCTGATGCCTATAACTTAATAAGAACATATAAATCTAGAGATATATTTTTTGATAATTTTATACTACTAAACCACTGAAGAATAATCTAGTATCAGGCCAACAGGCAGTTCATGATAAGGCAAAGTAGTGACAGAATTAAAAAAATATGTCAACCCATTTACTCAACTACCTGATAATTTATCATTATGAATGTTACATGACCCAATACGACAATGATGTGAGGTGGTGTTCTTGGCTAAAATTTAAAAGATTTTTGTATCTTGTGGTTTTGGTGTAAATATGTTTACTGATTTTCACCTTCATAATCAAAAGTTTGATGAGCTAATCCTTGAAATTCCCCCCAAAACTGAGTGTCGTTTACCACATAATTATTTTGAGCTTACTTAGATACAATTCTGGTATCTTTTGATTGCAATGATGTCCCCTTTTACTACCATAAGGCTGGGAACCTTTGTGGTTTGTGAAGTGCCTCTTTTATAATGATTTCTTGCATCTTATTCTCCAATTTGAATTTGCATTTCCAGAAGTACCACTAGACGATGCCCTTGATCCAGATGTAGATCATGATGCTGATGAAGAGGATATAGTCATGGATGCTGAAGTATCAACGGATGCTAGCCAGCTACAGCATTCTGATGTTGGCCAGTTTGACAAAGAAAATGCAGTTAGAAGAGTAAAGGCAGTGATCAAATCTGGTAAGAAAATAGTCTTGCTATATTGCAGCTTTTTGCTCACACAGTGGCGCAGAGCCAAATTGAATGTTATTTCAACGGAACCAAAAATAAAAATTTGACATTGCCATGGTATTTTTTTTTTTTTGTAAAATAATTGCTAGTTGAGCTTAATTCCCTTAGTGTTAGGTTGGGGAATTCATCACATTGTTTAAAGTGATAATTCGAGTTTATTCATGATGGCAGTGTGTGTGTGCTCTTGTAAACCATGTCATATAGGGTACAGAGCAAAGTTTAAGACATAATGATGGCCTTTATTTTGTTTTTCTTGTGGAGTCCAAATAAGGAAAATGCAATAAAGACTGCCATTATGTCTTATTCTTGTCAGTACCCCATATGACATGTTTTGCATGAACACACACACTATTACAGCTGGTCACTAGTCGCTGGTCACTGGTCAGTATCCCTATTATTATGGCAACACCCCTACATGTGGTTCCCTAGCAGGTACAAAAATGTATTTTACCATATGAAGGCCTGATTCACAGTGTCCTCTTAATTGTTGTTCTGGAGATGGGGCTGCTGCTAGAACTCTGTGTGGCATTCACCTGGTGTCTGATCTGAGCCGTTGTTAACTTGCGATTTCTGAGGCTGGTGACTCGGATGAACTATCCTCAGAAGCAGAAGTGACTCGTGGTCTTCCTTTCCTGAGTCTTTCCTCATGTGTGCCAATTTCGTTGTAGCACTTGGTGGTTTTTGGACTCCACTTGGGGACATATTTAAAGTTTTTGCAGTTTTCTGAACTGACTGGCCTTCATTTGTTAAAGTAATGATGACCACTCATTTTTCTATAAGCTCATTATACATTGTAGTTCTTGCCATAATATGAAATTTAACAGTTGTCGAATAGGGCTGTCAGCTGTGTACTAAACTTATTTCTGCACAACACAACTGATAATTCCAATCCTGCTGATAGAACAACAACAACAACAACAACAAAAATCCACTGTATACAGTGTAATTCACCCTAGTAACGCACACCTGTGACAAAACCATTTCAGGAGACTACCTCTTGAAGGTCATCGAGAGAATGCCAAAAGTGTTCAAAGCAGTAATTACAAGAAAGGGTGCTCATGAAAATAAAGAAAACGTTTTTAATGAGAAGGTGTGTCCAAACTTTTGGCCTGTATAGTATATATGGAACTGGGGCTTGATGGTGCGGGGAGATGGTGACATCTTGAAAGTAACAGTAGCAAGCCAATGAGTTTTCCATTTCCTGGAACGCCATTCATGCCTATGAAATTACAAGTAACATTTTTTGCTGGATAAATTCAAATGTAAACGTTTGTCGTTTTTAACATTCAGGTTCCAAAGTGAAAGGTATGAAACGAGAAAGGGGTCAGAAGAGAAAGAGACCATGGACTAAAGAAGAGAAACTGGCTGTAGCAAAGAGACTGAAGACCTGTTTTGAAACAACAAGTTTACCAGGAAAAGCTCAGTGTGAAGAGTGCCTTAAGTGTGAAAAATCACTACGGGGACGGGATTGGCACAACATTAAAGATTTTGTAAGGAATCAGATTAGAAAGGCGGATCCATTAGATTTCTTGGATAGGATCTAACATGGATATTCTTTTTTCAGCTGTATCGAGTCAAGAATACCAGATTGTAACTGTTTTGATGTTTCCAAATCAATAGATACATACTAAATGAAGTTTTTAAGAACAAGCTCTCCATGTAGTAGGTGGACTAGACCTACATTGCATAATCATGTTATTTCATTGTGGCCATGGACAGTGATGGATCATACGGCTTGAATTTGTTTTGCAAATTATGTGATAATGGACGCAGTGGCACAACGCCACAAGGTTGGTGTTGTATTTATCACATTTTACGTCCACTTAACTTCCACAATGAAATGAACTGCAGTAAATTGCCTGTTTTCATAGAGATGCAAGATTATTCATCTGTATTTGCAAACCATTACACATTACTGATAGTAAATACAAAACAAAAGAAAACAGTTTGTCACACAAGATTTGGCTAAAAAGAAAAATTGAAGATGAGCACAAATATATGCAACATTTGTTTTGCGATTTAAAAGATCAACATTTAACTCATTGGTTACAGATGTAGAAAAGTTAATGTGGGACAAACTTTTTCTTGTCTTGATATTTATTTAAGTATGAAGAAGTTTCCAGTGTAGAATCAATGGTTTGTCTTCTAATGGAAATGGGCTTGCACTTCAATATGGCTGTAAGAAACTGGGCAAAGACCAGTGCATAATGGTGAAATGCAAGGAAATTAGGGGAAACGACACATGAAATAGACACTGGAGGTCACTTAACAAGTGAAATACATGTATGAATTTGGGTTACTAGTGAGTCTTGCTGGTGAATAGTTGAATTGAAGCACTAGCAAAATAATAAAGTGTATTTCACTTCAGCCTCGATTGCAGTGTATATGCATTAGTTTATGATCAAGTATGAATACATGTAGGGCATGTAAATGACGTAAACTACCAGAAAATGTGTTCGATTGATTGACATGTAGATATACAAATTCACAGAAAATTATGTTGACAAGTTTGGTACATTTCAAATTTCAAATGAGGTGAAATGATGGAAATATAAATGACAGGCAATGGCACACAAAAATTTTAAGAAGTTAGCATGTTGGTACATATGAGGAAGTGTGGTATCATAATCTGTCAACACCAGATTAGGAGGACCACATTCTTCAACTGTCCTGAACCTCAACTAAAAAATCAATTAGGCAATTGTCCATAACAATAGTGGGCTTGCTCATTCTTAGCAAATCCTGATTTCAGAAAAAAAAGTATGTAGGCCTATAATATGATTATGTGGTGATATAATGCTTGTAGATCTTAATTACTACAAAAATAAGATTGTTTTCCCTACATGAAGAATTGATCCTGTTTTGTTCTCTAAGAAAGTAGATCATGGATCATTTCCAAGTATGAACAAATTTCAAACTTATTTATTTTATCAGGTAGGCCTATTTTGTTGCATAATTGAATCATCTTTTTTAAAGTAACTTCGCCTCAAAAAGTTTCTCATCAAAAGTATGCGCCTGCAATTGTTGGGGCCAAAAGTGAGTCATTTTAATGGAATGTATATACACTTTTGACCTTGAGAACCCAGATGCAATGCAAGCACCTGTCGTTGAATTGAGCCTAAAAAACGAAAATAGATTTATTCTATTCATATGTCTTGCACTTGTTGGCAGTTTCACACTTTATTATGTGACTCGCCACAGTATGGTTATGGTTTTGAAGATTTCGTATTATATTGTATTATATTGTAGTTTCTACAATACAGGATATCATATAGTTTTCCACAAAAGAATCAAGTCAGTTTGATAAAAATGTATATATGCTTTTGACTTTGAGAACCCAGATACAATGCAAACACTTGTGGTTGAGTTAAGCCTAATTAAAACCACATGTAGATTTATTCCATTAAAATTTCGTAGGCCTACTTGTCTGCAAGCTCACACTTTGTATGTGACTCGTCACAGTGGTTATGATTTTGAAGATTTTGTTGTATTGTAGTTTTCCACAAATGAAGTGAGCCATTTTGATGCAATGTAATTACAATTTTGACCTTGAGAACGCAAATGCAAAACAAGCACGTGTGGTTGAATAAGCCCAAATAAAAAGGTGTGTAGATTTATTCCATTAGAATATTTCACTTCTTGTTGGCAAGTTCACACTTTATTGACTAGCCCAGTAGTTGTAGTTTCATGGATTTTTGTTGAGAACATTGGTTATGACTATTGGTCAATACCTCAACAATATAAAGTGTTTTTTAAAGGGACCACTTATTGATTGCAACAGTGAATTCTAATTTTGCAGTACCTTGTATTTGAGGTTTATGTTGTAACTTGTTATTTCCACTAAAAATTGGTAAAAAGATGAGAATTGAAGAAAATGACATAATACAATTACTCACAGACATCTGTGAACATAAAGCTGCACTCTTGGTTTGATCAAATCAGAGAGCCGATTCCTCACATATGGTAGATCAATTTGTAGAAAAAAAAAATAGTAAACTTGAATTAGAACCAAAAATGTTTAGGAATTGTTGTGAGAGGTGAACCTAGAAACCTGGGTACCTCAGAGTTCTTGAGGGGACATTTAAAAAAAAAAAAAATGAGATAAGGGACATCTATTGGTAAGAACCTTTTGAAGGCTCTTAAAAATTTGAAGGTTTTGTAATTATCTTTACATAGGCTTAGTTTAGAATATTTAAGATTCTAACCACATGACATATCTATTACCATTTGAGAATTTAATATTTTGTTAAGAGTGTACAGGGTCAAGGAAAAGCTAGATTATGAATTGAGATAGTTTTAATAAATGGTAATGATTGAACTTCATTCAGGTGGAATTAGAATTCTATGAAGGGATTAGTTTGTGTCAGTACAGTGCATGCCGACTTTCAGGTGGCAGTGTAATGGTATATTGGCTTGTGTTACCCATTCGTTGATGCATTTTTTAAATGTTTTAAGATGTTCATTGTTTGTATTTGGCATATTAGCTATAAATCCTTAGACATTTGTAAAGTAGTTAGTAGTTACAGCTTATTTGTCTTATATTGTATAATTACACCCAAACACTCCGAATGTGAATACAATTCCAATGACTGAAATTGGTGTTTAGCAATTACATGCATAAATGTGCAAGGAGTCTAATGACATTAGAGTGCAAATTAGAATGACTAGGATATCAATACAGATACTGAAAGTCACATGAATTAAAAAAAAAAAAAACAACACTCGAGGTGTTTCAGATGGTTGTCACTGCACTCTTTTTACATTTAAATGAGGAATGTGCAGTGGGAATGTACATGACATGTAGAGTGTTTGTGTGCTGTAAAAGTAGCACACATATGAGCTATAGTCTGTTGATTTTATTGTGTCAGTAAAAACGGGACTACATAGTATGTATTTGAATAATTTGCAATGATTGCTGTCTTTGTGCATGCATCATGTATGTTGAGGCATGACACCTTCGCATTGCTATTGCATTCGGACATTTATGTTCACTCAATCACTGCACTGTCACCAAAAAAAGAACTACAATAAAATCTGTCTGATGCAAATATCATCCATAATTGAAGTATATTAGAACGATAATGAAGGGTAAGGTACATTAGAGCACAGAATTACGGCACCATGCTAGACACATGTCTGATATCGTGCTTCAATTTGTATAACAGTGATTAAATCTAATTCTTGCCATGTGAAGGTACACTTTTGCTTCTGAGTTTTGCTGGTATTGCTTCAATGAGACATTGTGTATGTTGTGTAGAGGGAAAATATGCCACTCGTGGTAGAAGTGTTACATGTATGCTATATATGTGCCATTTAATTCCAGAGTACATTGACTGAGTGGCCAGAGGAGAAGGAACAGGTCTTTACACAGTTCAGGTCAAAGCCATGCAACATTAAAGCAGGCATCATACTGCCCCGATTTTGATTCCCGATGGACACACGATTATGGAAAATGTCACATTGGTGTTGCCGTAGTCATTTGTGTTGGCTTTTGAAAACATCGTGTGACCGCTGGTAGTGTTTTTGGGCCTCCTGGAGCACCTTCCTGATCACTAAATTCTAAAAATTCCATAATCTTGTGTTCATCGGGAGTTAACATTCAGGACAGTGTGACATTAGGCTGAGATTAGCGAAAATCCCACAAAGCTTGCAAGTGTCATCTGTCAATTTGAAGTGACATAATGTGAATGTTGTTTAAAGTTTAGACCTTTATAAACATCCAACTGACATGGTGGACTGTTTAACAAATGTTTTCTGATCGCGCACTTACTGTTTAGCTGGATATTTTGTTTTTTCGTCATTGTAGAGTTGCAATGGTGTGGAATACAATGTCCCTTTAGTGTCCTAGTTTGCCTGGGACAAATTTCATGCATCCAATAATTAAATGTGCGTCAGACTGGACGTATATTAGTTTCTTTGTTCTAACCAGATTCTTGCAAACTCAAAGGTCTTTTGATGTAGATATGATTATTTCAAGTGGAGAGATAGGGGTTGTTGTGATGATGGAACTATAAGTGTCAGGTTGTGCAAGAGGGGAGGGGAATACCCAGTGACTGGGCACTGGGTGACTGAGGATATAATGGAGATGCTTGGGTTGAAGGAATCAGTGGAACAGCTGGCAAAGGCAAATGGAGTGTGATGGTATGGACATGTGTTGAGGAAGAAGGAGGAGGATGTCCTGAGGAAGGTGTCACAGTTTAAAGTAAATGAGCTACGAAAGCAAGGGAGATCGACCAAAGAAAATGTGGAAAGAGGCAGGTGGAGGAATTAAGAGCTCGGGGGGGGGGGGGGGGGGGCATTTCATAAAGCATTTTGGTCGGATATTTTTCTGACAAACTGTTACAAGCTATTGAAATCCTTGCATTTGATTGGCTGAGAGCCCAATTTGTCCGACAACTTGTCGGACAAAATGCTTCATGAAATGCCCCCTGGAAGATTGGCTTAAGAAAGGAGGATGCCCCAAATTGGTAGAGGTGCCGAGAAGGTGTGAGAACCATTGCTGTGAGTGCTGTGAGGTAATTCCGGCCACTTCCGTGACGGGACAAACTCGGATAAAAAAAACAAACAAAAAAACCTGGAACGATAAGAACGATACTTCCACTGCACTGCGATGCAGTTGAGTTGAGTTGAAGGAATGTCAATCTATTTCCAAATCACAGCATTGAGATATCGTAATAAAGTTTCATTGTTGTGATGAGTTTTGGCAGAAAATTGTTAATATGTATATTGGTAACACATATCACATTGCGGTGGAAGTATGAACAAAGCTTAATAAATGACAAAACTTCTTTAGTGGTGGCATGAAGGTTGTGCATTGAATGAATTAAATAAATAAGAAAGGAAATTACTAAGAAAAGAGTGGTGTTACAGAGGACTAATAAGGAACATATACATCTTTTTTTTTTTTTTTTTGGGAACATCCATGCTTATGCCCCAGTGTACATAAGTTTCATTGCACATACCGTACCTATAACCAAAATATGGCCAACTGTTAATTTGTGTTCCAAATGAAACAATAATTTTCTTATTTGGCTATCCAAGGAGGATGAATATCCAATTGAATCCCCATTGGAGATCCCTATTGAATACACATTGACAATTGGGAGTACTGTTGTACATGGAAAGTGAAACAATAGAATTTGTCCCCATTGAAACCAGTTGGCACGTGACCCACTGAAATTGGCAAAAGTGACAGGGACCCTTGAACAACTAGGGCTCCTCCAAATGGAGTTTAGTACTATGCAGTAGAGGACGTACAAGCATGTAGAAACAAAAGTATTTAGCCCTGTTGAATTTAAAATCTGTTAAGAATTACTTTAAACGAGCTAGATTCAGAGCAATTATCAATTTTGAATGTTTAAATTTGCATTCAACTGCGGACGTTCCACAACTGCGCTTGCGCAACTCCCGATCACACGTCACAAAAAATATACCTCACACTGCGGACGTATCTGCGATAATGGACGGTCCTCGATCTCATACTGGTGGCGAATATCGGCAGGGCCTAAATTATGTTGCCGTGTACTCGCCCCCCACCACCCTTGGGGGGGGGGGGGGGGACACATCAAAACATATTCATCTCATGTAATTGCTAGTAATCCACCAGCACATTTCATAAAAAGGGCGATACAAGTCTAGAATACACCTGTATACATATCAAAAAAAAAATCTGTTCATTATAATATGGCATGCAAATCTTAACGACTGGTGTGTTTTGATGTAATTGGTCACATGGTCATGACGGTAGTTCCAATATATGAAGAAGGTGCATGGGTAAAAGCCATGGGTTAAAATGGGATAACATTCCAATTGGATTATTGTATACATCAGTCCCTTTAAAAGTAGCCCCCCCCCCCCCCCCATGTGATTTAATTCCGTGAAAGTGACGGGACCCGACCCTTGAACAACGGTAATTACAGCTCGTCCAAATGTAGGTTAGTGCTATATGCAGTACCTTGTACCTTGTAGTAGTTATCCCCGAAGACCTCCGCTAGGAAGGGTAACTCAATGCTAGCGAGAGTGGTAGCACAAGTTTATTTTGCTTTATGAGAGCTTTGGGGTTTATTATTATTATTTTTTTTAGTTTGGTTTTAGTCAATAGAGGACGTACATGTAGCCTATGTAGAATATAATTTGTTTATCCCGTTTGATCTTAAAAACTGATAGAATAATTTAAACGATCTAGATTCGAGTGCAATTATCACTACATGTATTTAATGTTTCTACTTGGCATTCAGCCGCGGACGTTCTACAACTGCGCTTGCGCAAATCACGATCACACGTACGTCACACAAATTATTACCGTACATCGCGGATGTACTGTGGTATCTGTGATAATGATGTAATATACGGTCCTCGATCTCACCGGTAGACAGCTCTGCCCATTGTAGGATGTCGGCAGGGCCTATATTAAATTACCGTCTATAGGTAATCAACATTCAGTTCATACGTGCGATCAAAAAGACCCCCCCCCCCCCCCCCGGGGGGGGGGGCACTGTCACCCGATAACCCACCATTTTACAATTTGTCACCCAATGGCAACAATTTTTTTATTTGTCACAAAAATCCCCAAATTTACCCTTTTCCCTTTTTTACCCTCTTACCCTTATACATCAAAATTATTAGGCCTACCTACGTTTACCTTTGAACAGCCTCTCTCTCTCTCTCTCTCTCTCTCTTTCTTTCTTTTTTAATAGTGGGTCTTTTTAGTGTCTTTTTAGTGGGTC
The DNA here is from genome assembly GCA_033980235.1 of Diadema setosum. NCBI lineage: Eukaryota > Metazoa > Echinodermata > Echinoidea > Diadematoida > Diadematidae > Diadema > Diadema setosum. The sequence goes on from CM067080.1 coordinate 19,494,352, forward strand.
CCTCCATTTTTCGCACTGTAAGCAACGGTATACATGTACTTCACTTTGATCACTTCTGTTTCTTTTTTTTATACAATGTATGATTACTATAGGTCCTCAATTGTACAGTCTATTCATTTCACTATGTTCTTATTATTTACCTTATTCTCTGTTATCAAAAGAAGTGGAACATATGTTTTGTCGAAAAATGAAATAAACTTTGAATTTGAATTTGAATTTAGCCTGACGTGGTATATAGGCCTACAGAAAGACCCACACAATTTTTTTTTTTTTAGTGCCCAAACGACTTTCTATTTTTTGGGGTGTATCACCTAAAGCACTCCCCTCCTTTCCGTTGAGATGGTCAGCTAAAGGTTTTTTTTTTTGTTTGTTTGGTTTTTTTTTTTCATTTCATTTCATTCATTTATTTATGCACGGCACATACTTCAGCCCGAAGGCTGTTCTTCCGCAGGTCCGTGCGGATAAAAAATACAACATAGATATACATTTTATACAGAAATGAACAAAGAAGCCAAAAAAAAACAAAACAAAACAAAACAAACAAACAAACAAAACTCATACTTAAAAACAAAAAAAAAATAGAAAAAAACAATAACATGTTGATGAAACTGCGGCACACATTTCGACAGAAACAAACATGATCAATCAAAGATAACCATGTACAATTATACAAATACATCGCCGTAGTTTAAAATGAAAGAGACGAAAAAAGAAATGAGAGTTCAGGAGAGACAGAGAATGAGGGAGACAGACAGAAAGAGAAACACAGAGAGAGAGGGAGAGAGAGAAGGAGAGAGAGGAGAGATAGGGAGAGAGAAGCCCATACAAAAGAGGGAAACTGAAAAAGTTGTCAAGTAACAGTTTCGGTCAAGTGCGTTTTTAAAGCTTACAAACGTTGGTTTTTGTTTCAATTCCAATGGTAACTTGCAATGCATTCCAATCCCTATGTCATTTTCATGTTTGAGTGCAGACCTCCGCCCCGCCCCCTACCCCCCCCCCCCCCAGTCTCTGACTGAAATTAATGTAGCTGCTTAACCGCTCACTAACGGTATTTCAAGCGAAGTTTTCCCAAAAACTGGTTCGGCACGTATAGGGCCTACCAATATCCAGCATATGTCTATATCGGTATGAGATCAAGGACCGTCGGTTATTGCACCTGTTTGCGGTACGTCCGCGGTGTGAGGTACATTTTGTGTAACGTGTGATGGTGATTTGCACATGCGCACTTGTAGAACGTCCACAGTTGAATGCATAACATCAAATATTAAAGATATATATTAATATAATGAAATATTAGCGCATTTATAAAAAATAATTATTCTAAGCAGTTAATTAATTGTTTTCAAATTCAAAAGCGCTAATTAGATTATATTCTACATACGTCCTCTATTGCATAGCACTAAACTTGGTCCACGGTTGACGCCATAAACATGTATGTGTGTGTGTGTGTGTGTGTGTGTGTGTGTGTGTGTGATAAAAAAGAAAATGTTGAAAAAAAAAGTATGTGGTACCCCTGATGTGTTGCTACAGATACTCCCATTTTCCCCCATTTTTGTTTTTAATCTCTTCAACTTTTCATTTTTAACCCGCTGAGGACAAGTCCTGAGTATACTCGGCGGGCAAGTGTCTATGGGAAATACGTGTTGTAGCAAAATCGGCCTGTCGTCAACGAGTTAAGATATTATTCAAACTGTGTCCTAGATTTGCGCAATACCACATTTATTTTTCCATGATGATTAGATAGTCACCATATGAGATGTGCCAGACACACGGACATTGATCATCTTGTAAGTCTCCCTTTAGGAGAGATTTATTTTTACAAAACAAGGTATGAAAATGGCAATAACTTGGAGCTTTCATTTTTCACCTAAGTTGGCGGGGCTTTTCCATCTGAACAATTCTTAAGTGACAGGATGCTTGGGTACCAAGAGCATTACATCATGGACAGCGATAAGCATTGATTGAAGACTGCTACATGTGATGGATACAAAATCTAATGAGGTATTCTTGTTACATACTTTGTGTTTATTTCATTGTCTTTCACTTTTGCTTCAGACCGAAGGAAACTCTGTTGCAAGGTTGGGTCAAAAGTTTGCAGGAATGTCTCCCTTTAAGTCCAAGACATCAGAGAGGGCCAAACTTGCTCGACTTGACCAGCGTCCAGCGGATCTTTGCAGATACCATGTGAACAGCATCAAGGAATCTGAAAGGTTTGAACTCTACTTTCTCAGAATACATGGAATACTATGTTGATGTGAAGTCATATTAAGTTTTTAAGTTTCTTGTTATCACTGAGTCTCTCATACAGATATATCATTCAGCTAGTGATTGATGAATGCTTCTGCTTGCAAGGTAATCTCTGTTCATTATGTTGTCAGAGTTTGCTATGGGATGAGCGCATGTCTGAAGATTCTCATATCTCCTCAAAATATCTGTAGGAACATTGCAAAGTATTGTTTTATCCTGGTGCTGATCAGATTGATTGAGTGTGTGTGTGCTATAATATTCATCACTTGTGTGATAAGTCTATATTCCTGCACATAGATTTTCAAGTGGGACTGAGAAGGCACTATTTCTCATGGATAGAACTGCTTTGTCAAAGAGGAGAATATTTAATAGCAAAAAAAGGGCTGCTGAAAACTGCTTATCCATAAGTGGAGACCCAGCGGTGTAAAATAGATTCAAAAGAGGCCTGAGCTTTCGATCATAGGAGAATCTTCATCAGAGGCAAAATGACAAACATACAGGGTAAGCAAACACATACACATGTGTATGGACTAAACACAATATGCATAGTATGGGAGGGCCTTGGGACACTGAATAAAGAAAACAAAAGGGGTAGGATAGGTGTCAAAGGCAGGGAGCCAAACAGGTATTAAGGAGGAGGGGATTAAAGCAAGGGGGTGAGCAAACAAAAGGCAGAGGTGGGCAAGTGATGATCACGAGGCTCATTTAGGGCTACTTGTGAGGGATAAAGATGAATAGGGAGGCAGCATCAAACAAGAGCAGGAACAAGACAAAGGTGAGGGATAAGAAATGTTGAAATAACAAGAACATGAATACAGGGATTGCATGGTGGTGAGTTCAAGCAGAGAGCCCTAAAAGTGGTGTACAAAGGTGTGGCCAGAATGTAAAAGTGAGAGCCAACTAACAAATGCAAATTTAGTGTAAATTATTATAATTTTTTTTTTTCAACTTTGCCTGTGAATTAGTGAAAGCCAGAAGTGGAACTTAATTAACATCAGTGCTTGTAACATTGCCAAAGGGCATGTTTGTTCACATGTACAAGTCAGTGGTGATTGTTTTCCAACTTACCCTTTATCATGTGTATCATTCTTAGTGAGAAGATCCTGGAAGTTACAAGCCTGAGTGACCAGTCCAAGCTGAAGTGTATTCTGAGAGACACATGGTAAGGCATGGTAAACTGGATATATGTGGTTATTGAGGCACATCTATGATTGGTACTGGGTCATGGGTCAAATATGAAAGGTCAGATTCTAGCTTAATCCGTTGAGGACGAGTCCCGAGTATACTCGAGCAGGTGTCTATGGGAAATGCGTGTTGTAGCAAAATCAAACCATCCTCAATGGGTTAATGAATCAATCTTTCCATACAGCACAAAACATGACCAGAAGAAAAACTGCATGCAGTTTATAGATAGCCCTGATGAATTATGGACAGATTTTGTCTCCAGAGAAATAGAGAAATGAAGGAAAATTTTGTGGTGTTGAAATTTTTCCTCATTTTGCACAACCAGAAACCAGCGCAAAAATAAAAGCATGTGAATATTTTTGCTTACGGTATGTTCCAGTTGTTAATGTCTTGATTCCGTGGAATTAAAAACATGCGAAACTCAATCTTATCTGACCGAGTGTGAAAAAATTACTCATGGGAAAATATCCACCTTTGCAGTGCTTAATAATAATATGAATATGACGAGTGATCTTTAGCTCACTACACATACCTGATAACTTTGCTGTATTTCCAATCCACTAAATCATTTTAAATACATGTACTAATAAAATTCTTTTAACAAGTTTGTTGAAAGCTGATGTATTATCCTTGCATGAGTCTAACCTACACTATATAGTCCGCACAGAAGAAACAAGCTAATATTATGTCAGCTTCTAGTAAGAGCCAATGTGGTTTTGAGCTCGTTCCCCCCCCCCCCCCCTTTTGTAATGATTGAAATACTTGATGTTGTCTCTGACAGGCAAGAGAGTGCAGTGGAGGAAGGCATGGTGGTAGCCATCCATGGATCCTTCAATGCGGGTGGAGTCTGCCGGCTGGACGGTCAGGGGGGATTCTTGGTCGTAAATCCAGACCATCTGCTGACGGGAACAGCAGTGTCCAACAGTATCAGATGTATGAGGAGGTCAGTTTGCATTCTAAGGCGAATCTTGTGATTACCCTACATGCCCTCCTGTAAGTCTACCTATTTTCATCTGCTTAAAGTAATATCACAAGAGCATCGTGTGTGCACACTTATAAGTTTGAACTGTCCTTAAGTCCAGTCACTTTCCTTTTCTTTTCGTAGGATGACTAAGGCATGTTTCAGTCACTCGAAAATAAGAAGGTAGATTTACTTCATGTGAATGATCAATGTTATCAGTGAATTGAATTTGACACACTTGCCCTCAAAATGGCAGTTGAGTTCACCTGATTGTACTCATCAGTCAATCAAGATGGACATATTTGGTGAGATGTCCTGTCCAGGCATGAAAGTCCCAGGTGGGAGTTCAATCCAGGATTCTTTGCCTGTTAATCTAGATGCTCATCTGTTGTACTACAGAGCTCAAAGACGAGGCAAGAAATGAGGCATGAATGAATGACTTTGTTTATCATACATTATTGTGATGTCATTGCCTGTTTTTGTCCTCCTCCCCCCCCCCCCCCCCCCCCCCCCCTTTGCTGCAGGTCTGTTTTGAGTGAACATTTTAAGGTATGTGCAGGTGTAGTTATGAATAATTAAATTACACCGTTAGCTTCAAACAAGGCTTGAAAATTAGATAATGTCTTAAAGACTTATCTGAACTCATGTCTATGTATTTGTCTACAATGATGTTCAGCACAATTACATCAACATTTTCAATCATAGAACTTGACAGAAATATATTTAGCCATGAATTTCTCAAAGATTTTCATTCGAATTGATCCAATGAATCTCAAGGTTGTAGCATTTAATGGAGTTATTATCATGTATATGCTCATTCTAGCCTTAAAAGGACAAACCATTGTAAAATATCGCATTTATCAAATCCTGGTCACAACTCTCCATTTAAACAGCTGTTGAATTAGAACTGAAAATATGAATTAATAAAGGATGGTACATGAATAGTAAAAGGAAAGGAAGAACAGAAGGAAATGTATATAACTACCCGATACTGTATATATCTATATGTGTGTGTGTATTTATATCTTTACATATATATTTTGAGAGACAAAGACAAGCATTTGGCATTTTTACAAAATGAAGTACAGCTGTTAGGAAAACAAGATCACAAGTATGTGACGGCTTGTGATTCTCCATAAAATGTGCATAACACCGTTTTATTAGTTGTACCGTTATCATAATGGGAACATTCCACCACCATTGTTTTATACTAGTAGACTTGATTAATTAAGTAGGTACCTGAAATATGATTACAGAAAAAAAAAAATCTTGCTTTCTTATGCATTTACATCCTTCATGTTTTGTCAGGGTTTGGAGCGAGGGAACCGAGCTATGCTCCTTGGGTCGCTGCTTCATGAAGTCTTTGACCAGGTGAGCTAAAAAATTGAGAGAAAATCTAGCACAGAGGGAGCAGTTCTTATGCATGAAACTTGAATATTCAAATTGAAATGGAGTCAACATTTAAGATTTGTAATACACTATTGACTAAGCATCGACTTTCTTACTAAATTCTCCTTTGAGTTAAAAGCACAGGAAAACCAGATATTACTCTTAATTTTAGAGATTTAGGGTAATTGCAATCCCACTGACTTTTGTATTTTTTTTTTCTTCTTCCTGCTTCAAATGTGAAAGAGTACTACCAGAGGGTAGCAGGAATCTATAAAGCTTACTTCATGTGGTACAGTATCCTAATCTCATATCTGTGTAACATGGTGAATTCAATGTGAGTTGAAGTGGTTGCTGTATTGGTTGTACTCTAGGCACTGCAGAAGAGCCAGTTCCAAAAAGCCCAGCTGATGCAGCTCGCCAGAGATGTTCTCAAGCAGCCGTCTTTCCTCCTGGATATGTAAGTCAGACACTAGTGAAAACTAATGATAATTGTTTGTGTGACATTCTTGGTAGAAATAACAAATTTGTACATACACAGTGAGTCTAAGCATGCTGAATGTTATTCTTTGATGTTTGTGTTTGTGTATATATGTATTTTTAATTTCTCCCATATTCTTTCAACGTCTTACAACTTATGAGCTGGCCAGTATTTGCTGTGTTGCACTGTACAAGAAATTCAAACTGCTAAGAGAGAGAGAGAGCTATGAATGTGAGGAAGTACACATAAGACAATTAATCTCAGAACAGTCATGGTTTTCAAGCCCTTACGGTGTACATCAACAGGTAAACATTGATAGATCACTTTCAAAGTATCATGAGTGTAAATGTGTGTATTGCAGCTAAGTGTTTCAGGCATAGATACTAATCCTCTTCAGGGTCTTGTTAGCAACCAAAATGATTTCTGTGCTTAAAAGAGCAAAGTGAAAGTACTAAATTTGTCATCTGCCTCAAAGGGAAATTTTATCTTGATCTTATGTTGCTTTGTGTAAAAACATCAAAAAGGTAAATTTATTAGTGAAATTTTACTGATCTTTATGTCTGTCAAATATTTGGCCACAGACGAGTCTAGCCACTGATGGGGACACACAAAAATATATTATGCCTATTATATACCAAGAAAAGGTCTAAAGATCTCTATTTCATTCTTTGGCAAAAAATGAAAATTAGTGAAAATTTCTGTTCAAAATGAATGGCGAGCTGATAACCACCTACATCACATTTTGCCAATTTTCCTTACATTTTAAACTTTAGCAATTCATGAAAAATAAAATGTTGTTTGATTTTTTTCCCCTTAAATGTTAACTGATTTACTAATGTACTTCTCTGATTTTTCTGTTTTCTTACAAAACAGTATTAGATTGGGACGCATTTCCCTTTTATTGGGAGAGAGAACGACTACAGCAGATGTTCTTCTCAACCATACATGAAATCTTCTTGTGGCAGTAATGGATAGATTTCACATACAATGCAGACATTGATAGGTCAAAGGTTGCAGGTTTGTTTGTTTGTTTGTTTGTTTGATTGATTTTTACCTCAGCCATTAAAGGTGCTGCTGACATTATTTTTGTCTCTAGACATGTTAGACACTCTAGCTGCCTGCTGCCTACCCCAGAACCTGAAACACTCGCTGCAGAAGAAAACTGAAATCAGGATCAAGTCAAGTCAAGTGAAATCCTGCATTCTACTAGCTAGTGGATGCCTTCAGTGTTGACCTTTGTTTGACCTCTGACCCGCCCTCCAGGTACTCGCTGAAGATTGATGAGCAGAATCTGTTGGAGGAAGTCGAGTCGTATGCAGAATCTATCAAGCGATGGAGCGACATGTTCCTGGGGTCGACTCCGCGAGGGAGGGTGGACATCAAATGGTAGGAACTTTTAAACTCTACATCTCTTGTACAAGAATCAAAGAAGAAATTCATTTTTTGTTGTTGTTGTTGACAGAAACAAAGATATACCTGCAAAAAAAATTCATTCTGGCAGAAAACTGGATGCAAACTGCATGATTGTTGGTTTTGTATGAAAGAACTCCCTTTCCCAACTTATGCAGAGTTTTGATTTGGCATTAGTCCATTTTCTCTCATTGGTTGCAAGGGATTTTTTTTTTTTTTTGGGGGGGGGGGCTGTCTGTGTTTCTTGTGACCAATTTTTACTGTTCTAATTTATTGCAATGACCATTGAAAATACATTGAATTCAATTTAATTTGAAAAATTTGGGTATGTCGGGCCCTTTCCTTTTTTGTTATTCCATATGGAGAAAATTTATTTAAAAAGAAGCCGGAAAATTGATGATCACATGATGCACTGTATGGGAAAAGGAAGAAAAGAATATTATTTTGTAACAATCCATCGATGCAAGACTGTCATGCATCTTCCTGTCTGAACGCCTATGTGAATACCTGCCTTTATAACACTGCTTTCTTGTTTGCAGGCCCGGTTCGGTCAAGTCTGAGAAATGTGGTGTGAACGTGTCTGATGTCCGAGACATTGAAGAGACGGTGTGGTCACCAAGATACGGGTTGAAGGGGAAGGTCGATCTCACTGTAGATGTCAAGGTAACTAAAGTCATTCATTTTTTTTTATTCAGTTCAATTCAAATCAATTTCATTTCCAATATCACATTTTCTTTAGTACAATTACAGAAATAGAAGAACAATGTAATACAGAAGCATATAAACATACATGTATGAAACTATTTGTTCAAACTTTCTCTTTTTTTTTCAATGTAAACAAACAGTGTAATACAAAAGTATGTAAACATACATGTATGAAACTATTTCTCCAAAGTTTCTCTTTTTTTTTTCAATGTAAACAAGCAATGTAATACAAACGTATGCAGACATACATATATGAAACTATTTGCCCTGTGTATATAGATGGACAGCATCAAGAGAAATTTTATTATTTGCTGCACACTAATGTCAAAATTATGAGAATGTCTGCTTTTGCTTTTGAAATCCAAATTTTTTTGTTTAGATTTGTTCCATGTTTTGTTTTCCCCATAAAAGATATGGATTACGGCAGACAGATCTTTTAGAGCATTCTCTTACATTTGTTTTTGTTTGTCAAAAGAAGTGACATCAAGGAGCAAATGTAAATTGGGATTTTTCATCATTTGTTTTCCCTTTTCAATCCAAGAAGTAGAAGATAATGGACTGAGGAAGGGTGTAAGACAGATAGACCATGGCAGTGGAGCATCCTTTTTTTTCTCCATCCCCCCCCCCCCCCCCCTTAGTTGAAGTTGATATAAAAACATCAGCATAGCCATATGACACAAGTGATTCCTAGTACAATGACCGAGGGAAGTGATTTTATCATAACATTATACATACACATCATCTCAAAGATTAGATGATACACAAAGAGTACTGTGTTATAAAACATAAAGTAGCATTTCTGTCAGAGAGGTGTACGTGTAGTCAAGTCAGCCACAGTGTGGGTCTCTGTATACTATGCATGGCTATGACTGACTTGAAAATGCCACCTCAAACCACCGTACAAAGGTAAGCACCTTGGCCTATTATTTAACTGTTGTCATTTAACACTGCGTACAAAGTTGCCCCAACGCTCAATGCAAGCTTCTGTATTATGTGTTACTCTGGTCTAAATCTAGTCTTTGTACAACTTTCCTCAGATTCACAAACCTACTGCCAAAACAGGACCTGTGACACACACTGTGCCACTGGAACTGAAGACTGGAAGGGAGACTAACTCCGTTGAGCATCGCAGTCAGGTAAGACTGAAGTACAACTAGGTTTTTGGTCTAGACTACCCAACAGATCATCGTGTTATGATATTTTATGTGTGTGTGTAGCAATTATGAGGTCATTTGTTCAAATCCCACGCGAATACGTGTATGTCCAAGTGTATGCCCATGGTTATCATCATGGCTATTTCTTTTAAAAAAAATACTAAAGAATCTTGTGTGTATTTACATCAATGAAAGCAATTTTGTCAATCAGTTGCAAATGTAGACAGTGTCTTTCATGACAAACAATGACCCTGCAGTGTGGATTTCACTTCTTGACCGTTGGTATCTGACCCACAGCTGATTCTGTACAGCCTGATGCTGGGAGACCTGAACCCATCCCCAGACCTAGGCTTCCTGCTCTACCTCAAGACTGCTGCCATGAAAGCTGTCCCTGCCAATCACTTGGATAAGAGAGGTGTGTGACGTTTTCCTTTCTGTGATTTCAGTGATTTATTTTCACTAGTCGTAAGCAGTCGTAAGCAGATCTGAAGGGGGGGGGGTCAAATTGACCCCCTCAGTAATAACTTGGTCTCAAATAGCCCAGTTAGAATAGGGTTAAACAATCCCTTGTAGGCCTGTTGAAAAATGATATGCTTGAAATTCTGAAATGGTTGTCGTATCAGCTATATAGAAACGATGTTTAAAAGTTAGAACAATTGTAAGCTCACGTAAGATTATGGACACATTTACTTCTTAATGATAATGTATTGAAATTTGTATATGTTTTGCAGAGTTGATTCACCTCAGAAACCAGCTTGCATTCCACCTGTCAAGAACTGCTCGCCCATTGGCTGGCCAAAGTCCCGATGCCCCGCCCACCTTTGCCCCACCCATTCTGCCGGAACCAATCCAGGACGACTTCACCTGCAAGCGCTGTGCGCATGCTCCCTCTTGTGGCATGCTGAGCAAGTGAGTGAAATATTTGTTTGAAATATCTGTTCGTAGATGTCTGTAGTAAAAGATGATCCCCAACAACCAGGACTTAAAAGAGCTGAAGGGCAAGACAAGTGTCTCTTAAAATCTTAGTTCCAGGATGCCAGTTTTTATTAAGGCAAAAGCCTAAAATTCAGGTCATGTCGATCTGGATGCTAGGTCCTTTTGTATACAAAAGGTGGATGATGTTCCAGCCCCTCTTACATTGTAACCGTTTCTTCTTTGTTTTGTTTTTGTGTTGCAGCATACCAAACAATGTGCATCAACCTTTATTTCCACAACCATCGAATCTCTGCCAGATGTTGTAGGTAGATGGTACATACAGTCAACATGAAAGTGCCACTTTACAAAATTTCTCATCACCCTGGAAAACAAAGGTACAATAATAAAGCTTATTGATTTTGATATTTCTGTCCTTTATATGTTGTCTTATAGGCACAAACTAGCCCAATGTCCATATCACTTTCACATGAATATGTTCTTTCTTACACCATACACCATCATTGCATTGCAGAAATTATTTTTAGTTGACCTCTTTTGATACACCCCTCTATCTGCAGGATTTCTGGATGTAACACACAGCTGTCTTCCTCCATGCAAGAACTCTTCAACGAAAAGACCAACCACCTGTTAGACTCACACCTCCAGTACTTCGCTCATTGGTATCTGTTGTGCTCACTGGAACACGAAGCAGCACAGAAGCAGAATACCACCAGAAACATCTGGTGCAAAGAGGCTAGCAACAGGTAGCTTAACCTTTTAAAAAAAAGTCCCTCCATGAAGATTATTGGCTAAATGTCAGAATGCCTCTCTAAAAAGTTGGGTCAACACCCAATTTTATACCATATCTAAGAGAAGATAAAATCATCTGCTAAATATCTTGACGTTACATGATTAGATATGTATTACTGGTATATCCACAAAAATTTCATTCAGTCATAAGCTTCTGTACATGATCAAGTCTGTACTGAATGACCATTTCGAGAAATAAAACAGCTGTTTTTTTTTTTTTTAAGGCAGGTAGCCATTATTAACATTTTGATTACCATTTAGGTAAGTAGAAAAGAAATAGATTTTGCCTGAACAGAACTGTGTAGTCTAACACCAGATGACATCTTTCAAAGACTTAATACGATGCACGAATATTTTACTGATTAGAAATCAAGTGTTGGAAAAAAGTAAAGAAACGTCAAAATGAAACTCTTGCAAGCGTTTGATAAAATGATGAAATCACACCTAGTTGTTGTCGTTGTTTTTTTGTTTTTTGTTTTTTTGTTTTTGTTTTCTGAGGGGGTACAATGTAGGTGCTGTTTTTTTTTTTTGTGCAGAGGTTCTGTGCAAGATATGTGCATATGCTCATTGATAGCTTTATAATGAAATGAATTCATTTTTAGATCATAATGCTTTTAGTTCGAAGATTACCGACATGTTTCTGTCCTATCCCAAAATTTCCAATTATTTGCAAAGAGCACATACTGTGCTCATGCTCTGATAAGTGCCATTAGAAATCAGATGTTGAGAGTATTGGATGTTGTTTTCTCATGTTGAATGAACTGTTGATTTGTTGATAAGTCTGAGGTGAGTACAGATCTGAATTCTATGTTTGTGATGTTGTTCTGTTTGCAGAGAGAAGGATGGAGAGTGTTGGAGTGGTATGATGCTGAGGAGCACCACACCCAAGGACCAGCAACATGGCGGCTTCTTGCTGGCCTTTAGCAGACAGCAAGGCACATCAGGGTAAAAATGGACTCCACCCATCTCATTACACATGACCCAACCAGTTTACAGTATAGTTCAATTATATGAGTGTTTCCTACTTAAGTTAGACTTTAAATCCACCTCTACACAATACTTCCTTTGGTTGAACTGAGACTTGCTTGATTTAACAGCAATGAATATGAAAACTAAATATGAATATATAACAAACCTGTACTGTTTTTGTTTGTATATTTATTTCCATTCTAAGGGTGGTTTGCCCTTTCAGTACAAGACTGATTTTTAAAGGGGTCCATGTCCTGTCCGACGTACTGTTGAATTATAACGGAAACAAGCAACTGAAATGGAAAGCTTATTACAATAATTTCACTGCCTATGTATGTTACTTTTTGACATGACATATCAGGTAATTTTGTCTTTTATTGAGGCCAATATTTTCTCTATGTCCTCACCTGCGATAGATCTAGAACATAATGTTGTTACATAACTATGTCTTCTTAGAAAAGTCCTTTTACATTAACACAAATTATTAGTAACTATCAAATTTACAAACAAAATCTCAAATATTTGTTTTGTTTCTTGCACAAAGCATCAGGTGACCAAGTCACATGTTTTCAAGAGCCATCTAGGCTTGACATTATAGTGCAATGTATGATGAAGAGGAAGCACAAACTGTTTCTCAATCTCTTGTGTGATATCAAACACAGTGTGAAGGAAACTGGAATTGACCGCTGCCTGCTGACCAAAGGAGATAGAGTAGTGGTCAGTGAAGAGGGTACCAGAAGAGTGGCCATCTGTGTTGGGTTCGTTGAGGAAGTGTCAGACTCCTCCGTGAAGATTACCACTGACTGGTGAGTTTTGAGCAATCATGTCAGATTGATTCAATTAGCGCATGACAATCAATTTAACTCTACATTTTTTTTTTCTACCATCATACTGTAATAAGTGTATACTGTAAAGCAAGATATTTTCCTGCCATGAAATTTTCGTAAATTGGAGCCGACAGCCCTTTTCACAGCATGAAGTTTCATGAACTGTCACTTGCATTCAGTGCATGTAGTGTAGACAAGAACTTTTGCATGCATTTTAATTTCGCAAATATGGGCTCTCTCAACATTTGCGAAATGAAAATGCATGTGAACATGCTAGGTTTTTCAGATTACAGTTTCCTTTGTACAATCATTAGGTTGTCAGGAATGTTGGAATTGGTATATTCTTTCTTTAAATGTATTATTTATATATCAAAGGGATAATACATTCATTTATTGTATCATCCATTCATGTATTCCATGCATCCACTTACTTATTGCAACTTTACAGCCTTCTCCTGGATCTTTTATTCTCTCAAGAAAGATGTATTCAGATTTTACTCACACAGTGCACACTCTTTTATTGTGAAGAAAAGACGCTGTGAACATGACACCTCCCAGTGACACATGTAGTTCATCCCAGTATAGCTCCATAGAACGGCAAGAGGAATTACCTCATCAAGTATCAATCATCATAAGTATTATGTACAAGTCTTTATCATAATGCAATTCCAGAATAAACAAAGAGGGCAGGTTGATGTGAAGATTTTAATATAACATGTCATCCACAACATCTTGATTCTGTTGCAGCAACTTAAAGCCATGTAATGGCAGCCACACTGTGTACCGCATTGACAAGGATGCCAGCTACAACAGTATGGCAGCAAGTCTGGTGAATCTAGCCAAGCTTATGATGCCAGAGTACACCAGGTTAGTCCTGCTAGAGTCTGGCAAATCAGAACTCTGCTCTGAAGGTAGTTTTCATAATACAATACTTGTACAGTGCACTCCTGTTATAACAAACAGGGTTAAAACAAAATTCCGGTTACAGGGAAGTAAAAATTCAAGCCTCAACATCATCCATTCTATGCATCTTTATTGTTAATTTGTTCAGTTATAGCGAAATTTCGATATAACAAAAGAAAACTGCTGGTCCCAAGGACTTCGTTATAATGGAAGTCTACTGTAAATACCTGGTAGTGTGGGGATGCCATGCTACATTAGAAAATCCGCATAATGAATTGTGCACAGCTTCATCACTGATTTCTATGTAAGTGCACACGCGGCAAAAAAATCTTGACTAGAGTCAAACGTTACTGATTTACAGATCAACGTACGCTTTGATGCACTAATTCGCTGACAGGCACTTCTATTATAGCAGGCCTGCGCTAGTTGTGGTTTTTCGAATGTACACTGTACCCTGGTGGACAACAAATGGAGGTCAATTTAATTGGGCCATCCTTTTCTTCCCACACTGCCAGGTCTTTCAGACATCAGAGGTGTGAGTCTGGGATAAAGAGTGTGCCAATTACAGCCGGAAATAATTATCGTGTTCTATATTTGTCACAATAGTAATTCCGTTGCCATTGAGCAATTTTAGGAAGAGAAAGCACTGATAATCATTTCATATCTCAAAAATGGTCTTATCCGTGAAAGAAAATGACATGGAAATTCAAAGTAGTTTCTATTTCACGTCACTGGAGCGGGCATCAGTTGAGTCCATCTACAGTGCATACAGAATCATTTTCTCAAGTCACTTTTAACTGAAAGGTGTTGGGAGGTTAAAGGTTGCTGTATGCCTGCTGTCCAATGTAGATTGCGGAACCTTGTTGTGGACACACACGCCCCTACCTCAATCCAGAAGCCCAACCTACCGTCCAAGGCAAGGGGGAAGGTGGCAGCCGTGTTCAAGGAACTAAACGAGGACCAGCGTGTGGCGGTCAAAGCAGTTCTTCGAAGCCAGGACTACACACTGATTATCGGAATGCCAGGCACAGGTACAGTGGCTTTTTCTCTCTCAATATCTGATGTTTCATTTAAAATGTTGTTCGTTTGATGAGCCCATAGAACTGATGCCTTCAAAAGCCACTATATGGCCTGCATTATAGAGTTGGAGCCATGATGGGCTCTCAACTTGCAAATAATGACATGTCAAAACAGTGGAAAGCCAGAATGTCCTGTAATGGAAATGACTGATATACACTCTTGTGAGCTCTGGTCCCAGAAGAGAAGTTTGCTCATACATTTGTTTAGTAAGTGTTTATGCTTCTTGAAACCCCCCTCCCCCCCCCCCCCCCAATTCAACTTTCAATTGAAAGCCAACATATTCCAGGTAGAAGGATTTCTTCACATCATGTGTAGATTTATAGATTTATTGTTAGGATTTTGATGGCTTCTTAAAGGGAAGGTAAACCCAAAGAGCAATGTGGATTTAGTGAAAGCAGCAACATTAGTAGAACACATCAGTGAAAGTTTGAGGAAAAACGGACAATCGATGCAAAAGTTATGAATTTTTAAAGTTTTGGTGTTGGAACCGCTGGATGAGGAGACTACCAGAGGATATGACGTATGAGTGGACAACAATGCAAAGAAAATATAAAGGAAATTCAACAAAAATTCGCTTTTCTAGAATTATGAAAGAGCAATGGACCAACCGCTTTCAGAAAGCAGGGGGAATAATTGCTACCATTAACATATGTCAATATCAAGTTGATGGAATTTGTAATTTTCATGAAAAATGGATTTTTGTAGTATTTTCTTTATATTTTCTTGGTATTGTTGTCCACTCATACGTCATAACCTCTAGTAGTCTCCTCATCCAGCGGTTCCAACACCAAAACTTTAAAAATTCATAACTTTTGCATCGATTGTCCGATTTTCTTCAAACTTTCACTGATGTGTTCTACTAATGTTGCTGCTTTCACTCAATCCACATTGCTCTTGGGGTTTATCTTCCTTTAAAGGATGCTAACTCTGCCATTTCACTCTGAGTGGTGTTTTTGTAAGTTCACCAAGGCAGTTATTAGTTTGTTAACCATCATTTTATAACATTCAGTCTTTAATCTTGTCATCTGTCAGAGCAGCTTATATTTTACTAGAGGATGAGTTATGTTGGCAAACTTCTTTGTCTTTCAAGGAAAAACAACCACTATTGTTGCTCTGGTGCGAATCCTTGTGGCCTGTGATATGTCCGTCCTCCTGACCAGCTACACTCACTCTGCTGTGGACAACATTCTTCTCAAGCTAGCCGAGGTAAGACAACATTTCGTATTGATTTGTGTGCAATGCATGGCACTGATCTATCTTTCCGCGGTCAGATGATTTTAGTTTGCATGGTGTGTCTCATCAGTAAACTTGTTTTTTTATGGGGGAATAAATGGGACCCTACTGAAAATAATTTGCTCAGCCTGTACTGATATGAAATCAAATTATATAAACAGATCAAACAATATTATTTATGCCTATGCAAATGAAATTAGTAGAAAAAGCCTATGCTAATGTAATTAGTAGAGAAAAAAATAAAACTGTACTTTTTGTGACAGGCAAACCTGAGTTATATTTCCCAATGAGGCCATCAGCCCAGTCAAGCTATGCTTATGCTGATGGTCACCTGCTTCCTTATTGAATCAAATGTACTGCCTTAGCTGTATTATATGTAACTATAAATGTTTTACAAAGGTTTTTGTGATGCATGTAGTATAAACTACACTTTGTATTGCTCCTTTGTCATTTGCTATATGATGTATCACGCGTTACCCCGGGGTACCGTAGTACCCCGGGTAACTGCGTTGTGTAGCACCACCTCACGTCCACTCGAGGACAGCCAGAGAAAAATGCATGCACTGTGTGTGCGTGTACATAGCATTCCCATGCCACTGCATGTTATACTATGCGTGCATGGAAGCTGTGATAGAACTAGCGTGTGCTTTAGTACAGTGCAATGCAGTGGCTAGCGCGCGCTAGCTCCAGCATCAAAATAATTTCCTCTTTTTGGCACCCAGGGTACAACCTTTTTAAAAGAATAAGTAATTCAACAAAATGGCTGATTTTTATTTGGTACCACGGGATACCATTTATGTCATCATATTGTGTTTAAATTTGTCACACCGATGTAATTCATATTGATTTGATTTGAGAAGCAAAATAGATATGAGTGAACGAAAATGAAAATGTCTCCTCGAGGGAGCTCATAATAATGATTGTCTCCACAGAGGGCTCATAAGAAAGAAAGAAAAATAACAAAAAAAGGCATCAGTAAACTTTAGGCAACACTTGAAAGTGCATCTAAGGCTTCAATCACTGCAATTTTGCCTGAGGGCAAGTGGTATTGTATCTGCTCATACAATAAATAGCTGGTATCTGCTAGGATCTTTTAGAATCAGACCATGCTCCCAAGTAATGCCAAAGTTTTCACACTCATATAGAATTAAAATGGACATATTCTAGCTTCAATGTCTTGCTGTGCTCCTCTTTCTACCATACATTTTTTAATCAAAAATCCATGAGTTTACTATTATTTGTTTTATTCTTATAGTATGACATAGACTTCCTTCGTCTGGGAGCAGAGCACAATGTCCACCCAAAAGTGAGACGTCATCTGGACTCCAGGCTGATGAAGAAGACGTCGGGCGTGGCTCAGCTCGCCGTGGAGATGGAGGGGAAGGTGATGAAGTGTTTCATGAGCATGATGAGATAAGGAATGAGGGAGAAATAATCATGGGATGTAAACAAAAGGAATGAAAAGCACTGTAAAGCCAGAAATGTAGCATACATGAAACTTTCACAAATTTCTAGTGGAGCCAAGATCCGTGAAAGTCTTCTTCTACACAATGCATTGAATGTCAGTGGTGATTCACAAAAGTTTGATTCGGTCATAAAGGCTGTCAGTTCTAATTTGCAGAAGTTTCATGCCACGAATGTTTCTGGTTTTACAATACTCATATATTTTGTTGTGCAACATCTAGATCTCCTTCTGTTGTAGTCATATTTTTACCACATGTTCACTCACGTACTATACCATCATATAATGAGAAATTTGGGGGGTTCTGATCTTATTTGTCTTGGAGAAAAAGGTTGTCTGTTCCAACTTGCAAAAGTTGCTTGCCACAAATGTTTCTGGTTTTAGAGTATTTATATATTGTTTTGTGCAACGTCTAGATCTCTTTATGTTATGTTTATATTTTTGCCACATGTTCACTCATATACCGTTATATAATGAGAAATTCGGGGGGGGGGGGGGTTGTGATCTCATTTGTCTTGGCACTGTTCAAGAGACCTTGTAAGCCGTTTCAAGGGTTCAGTCTAGCTTCTAAGTTTGGTCTTTGCAGATAAAAGAGAGTGTGGTCACTCCATCAGTCCCAAACCTGTGTACTCTATACAGCTAGCACTTCTTGGCCTTGTTCGATGCATGAATTTATATCTTTCTGACTGTGCTTTTATTTCAACTTGAGCAGAGAAAGAATTGTTGGCACATAATGCACACTCCGCAAACATCAAGGTGCAATAAAGATAAAGGTAGAATAGCAAAGGGTGTTGAAAAAAAAGGGTACTATATGGGCTTATAGGATGAGTCCTTGCATCAGAGCAATGGTATGGAATGGCAGACAGCATTGATTTTGATTCAATAGAAAGAATGCAAATCACATGTTCTATGACAATGATTTGCATGGTACCTCTTTGATTGGCTGATTCCCCTGCAGCAAGTTGTTGCCTCCACTGCTCTCGGGATGAAGCACGCCCTCTTCACGCGGCACACGTTTGACGTGTGCATCGTGGACGAGGCGTCGCAGATCAGCCAGCCGGTGTGCCTCGGACCGCTCTTCTCGGCGTCCAGGTTTGTCCTGGTGGGCGACCAGTGCCAGCTACCTCCACTTGTACAGAGCTCGCGAGCTAGGTACGTGTTTGGACTGTTGTAGATAGGTGGCCGCCATAGACAGGTTCTGGTCTCCAACATTTCATGATGTGAATCATGTACATGGACATATCTGTGTCTAAGTATTCATGTGCACTTACTGTATAAGCTCTTATTTTCACACACAGATATTTTCGCGACTGAGGATGTTTAATATGGACATTTTCGCAAGATGTTGTTAACTATTGAATAAACTATTGAATTGAATTGAATTGAATTGAATTGAACTGTTTTTGTGAATTGACACTGAGGCAACCGTAAGTGCGCTAATTCCTTAGTGCATGGTGACATTTTCGTATGTTGTTCAATTCGTGGTCCAACACTGATTCACAAAATTCGTGAAAATTAAACCCTTGCAAAAATAAAAGCTCTTAGAGTATATATGGGATGAATGACTTGATAACATTTTGTATATTGAACAATGGCTTTTATTGATCATACTATTGCACACTAGCATGCATATAACAAGCAAGCTTTTCACGAGTGCATCATTAAGCCTGAATTAAATTGCGAGTGAATGCAGCGGGCTGTGGTGGCAATCATTGAACTGTTTGCCATACATGACTGGCATGGCTGCAAAGCAGAAAAAAAAAACAAACCCTGAATTATCAGCTTGGCAGCAGCTTCTAATGGGTCTGTAGCAGCTATATACATTAAAAAAATCTACCGGATCTACAGGATAACAAATTGGTGGCCGCTGGCCACAGATACAAGACAAGTAGTGGTAATGCACAGGGTCTTTAACATGGCTTTTTTCTTGGGGCATTTTTTGGTGGCTGCACATGGCAGGTGGCCACTAAGGCTTGTGCAGCATTTTATTCCTGCATTATGTCGTACATGCCGTGTTGATGGAAATCGTTCATGTCCAAGAACCTCAACCAGAATTTATGAATGTTTTGTACATGTAAGAGGTTGACAGAGGAAACAAGTCAAACACACCAATATATGCTAAGGTGATACAGTGCACTCCCGTAATAACGACACAGTTATAATGAATTTCTCGTTACAATGAAGTAGCAGTTTAGGTCCCAAATTTATTGCGTATACATCTTTATATACATTACTTTTCTGCTAAAATGAAATTTTGATTGAATGAGGGAAAACTGGCCAAAATCTGTTGTAACAAGAGTTGCCTGTATTTGTGATTTTTGTTTTACCATGTGATTGTTTGTTATTTTTATAAGCAGCCATGAAATGCTGCTCTTAACCTTTACCCAAAAGTGATTTTTGTGAATGTATAATTTGTTGTGCGGCAGGAACCTGGGAATGGATGAGAGTTTGTTCCAGAGACTGGTGTCTGCCCACAACTCGTGCGCCGTGAAGCTCAGCTTCCAGTTCAGGATGAATGCCGAGATCATGTCCCTGTCTAACCACCTCGTCTATGATGGCGCCATGAGGTGTGGCAATGAGACGGTCTCCACAGCAACAGTCGGGCTGCCGTCGTTTGATGACTGGCGTCAGGTATGGGGCATCAACTGATGCTAAATGTGTGTGTGTGTGTGTGTGTGTGTGTGGGGAGGGGGGATGTTGAGAATGGGGAATGGAGATCTTCGCATAGGTTGGCCTCCCATGAGTGAAACACTCGGTTAAATTACTTCATAATATTGCAAATTTTAGATTGAGCTTAATAGTCAAATGTTACTTCAATCTCAATTGTTGAAGTACACATATACATGTATACCCATACATATGTTGTATATTAATATGTATACATAGTTACATAGATAAGAACTCAAATGTACATACATATGCTATTTTCTTGATGATAATACAAAGTTTAGAACATTCCATACAAATTGTTGGAACCAACACAAACATTAGGGAATTTTTGGTTCAGTGCTTGTCAGTAAGAGGTCTTGGGAATGTGTACTTTTCATAAAAAATGAAATTTTATTGAATTGTCTTTATATTTTATTCGCTGACACATTCTAAAAATACTGCTGCATTCTTTCAGTCCACATAAATGTTTGGGTATCATTCCCCTTTAAACGCAATCTTTGTCCCCCCCCCCCCCCCTTTTTTTTTTGTCCTATACAGACTCCATCTGCTGAGGCGTGGTTAGTGGAGGCCCTTCGTCCTTTGACAGTGGTGTCATTCCTCAACACTGACCAGGTTACTTCCCGCACAGACGCAACAGATGCAAACACAAATGTGCTTGAAGCAAGACTAGTGAAACAGATTATTCATAGCCTCATTCAGGTATGAAACATGATGTGCTACACTCTATGTATACTGTTAAACCACAAATTTTTGCGTGCATAAAACATGCACAAATTTTGTGAGGAGCCAGGATTTGCGAAAGTGAAATGCCCACAAAAGGTTTTGTCTACCGGTACATTATGCATTGAATGCCACTGGCAATTTGCGAATGTTCATGAGGTGAATGTATCTGGGTTTACAGTATACCTTTCATTACTGTGACATATATATCTCATGAAAAGTTAATAGACTGAGCATTTTATTACCCCACATCTTTGCACCTTTTTATTCTAAGATTTGGGTTGATAACAGCTACTGTCGTAGCTGCTTCGTTGCACATCTCCAAATTATTTGAATATGGTACCTAACAGAGTAACATGGGCATTTTTGTGATGACCATTGGTATTGTACAATGCAATGTTATAAAACACCATATGAAGACAAGCTTAGATTTGGATCTAGCAAGCATAATACATTGTGGAACAGTGTAAAGAAAATGTAAAGAGAATTCCACACATCGTCTGTAGAGAATGATAAGGGCGTTAAGTTGTCATTAAACCCATAGTGTTCGAGACAACTTAACGTCCTTCTCATTCTCAGCCGACGACATATTCTTCATTCTAGCATAATGAGAGTCCACTTGACTTACCCCCCTTCAGAAGGTAGGGAGGATAACATTACCCTGACATGTATCAGTGACAATTCCAGGTAATGTGTATAAAGATGTGTGCAGAAAATTTGAGATTTATACTCATTGTTAGTATAATATGTGGCCTATGTTAATCCTCATATAGAAAATCTGCTGTGAGTGTGGATCAGTGTGACAAAGATGAAAGAAATGAGTAAGGTTGAAGATGCGGACTTGGGCAATATCTTTATCATTTTCATATGTTTTATATTTTCGGCATTACTTTATTTAATGTCTCAATTGCTTATCCTTTACTTCATACACCAGTGTGGCTGTGATGCTGGTGACATTGGGGTCATATCACCATATCGTAGACAGTGCAAGCTACTGACCTCCACCCTGGCTGACCTTGGGTCAGGGGTCAAGGCTGTGGAGGTCAACACAGTTGACAAATATCAGGGACGTGACAAGAAGGTCATCGTGGTGTCATTCTCCCACAGCGCCCTCGACTCCCAGGTAATGAAGACCACAAGCATTCTTAACCCTTTATGTGCCCAAACACTTCAGGTACATGCCATATATTTCATGGGCTTTAATTTTCTCAAATTTCGCGATTGAGGTACTATTCAAGAATCAGAGAATGCACAAATATATCGACTCTGATCCTGACACAAGTGCGACATGCATGTGTACATTTCTCCTTTCATTACTGTACTCCATGATTGTGAATTTAATCACTTGTGAAATTGTAGGGAAGTCTTGATTTGTGAAAAATTAGACTTGCTAAATATATGGCGTATGCAGTAGCTTAACCTGCCAAACCTTTTCATCAGCATTCAGTAATCCTGCCAGACTTAATCTAGTTGTAAAGCTACCAAGCTCACTCAGGTGTAGCAATATGCCTCAGTTTAACGGGAAGACCATGGTGACACAATAAGGATTAAGAGGATTATGTAATCTGTATTCATTGATCATTAGTGTCCAGGTATCTATATCAGTCGGAGAAAATGCCACTCTAATGTGCGTGCCAATCCGCGCTGAAAGCACAGTTACAGTTTAAGGGAGATTCAATCGTGATATTATATTGGTGTGTGCAAAAGCAGAAAAATCAGTGAAGTATTGAAATTAGTGACATTTTTTTAACAAACTGGACACATTAAAAGAATTATGAAATGCAAAAAATTTTAGAGGGTAGGACAATTTGGCAACTCTGTGATCGGTGTTCAGCAACCTTCCGTTTGTATTATATATAAATTTTACTAATTTTAATTTTTCGCAAATATTTGGGCACTGACAGAACTTAGCTGCATGATTCCTATGTATATCCTAAGAACAGGTCCACAGAATTTTTGTTTTCAATTTTTGTATATGTCTGTCTTTTTTTTTTTTTTTTGTCAAAAATTTCCACTGATCTACTTCTCTGATTTTTATGTGTTCATACGAGGCAACATGATATCAGGATGGACTTTCCCCTTATGGATATCTGGAAAGTTCTATCATCAAAGGGATGATATTGAAAGTTTATGCAAGAATTGCTGATTTTCGATTTGCTGTCTTATTGGCAATTCAAAATGTAGTCCATACATGTATTGAGAACCAAGTAACAAGTCTGCACTCATGTGTATACCGAATGCATCTCAATACTGTAAAAGTGGATATTTTTGTGTTTCTAATTTTTCGCGCTCGGCTGGGTAAGAAGAGTTTTGCGTGTTTTTAATTCTGCGGAATCAAGACATCAACTACTGGAACATATGGTAAGCAAAAAATTTGCATGTTTTAATTTTGTCGCTAGTTTCTGGTTGTATGAAATGCGTGAAAATGTCAATACCGCAAAAATTTCCACTTTTACAGTATGTGGAACCCAGTTTGCATGCAATTACTTGTTGCTATTTGGGTAAGCCTTAGGCAGCCTTTCTGTACAGGTTTTCATAACATTTGAGCTTGTAAAAGTAAACTGACCTCTAAGACTTTTTTTTTTCTTCTGCTGTTTCATGCTGTTAATTGCATGAACCACAGTAACCTAGCTCGTCATTGCTTCTAATAGCTCATTTTCTTGCCGCAGTGACGATAATGATCTGTATCGGATATAATTTGTTGTTCTCTACTTTCAGGGAGGTTCCATCTTGAGTGATATACGACGGCTGAACGTCGCCATCACACGAGCCAAGCACAAACTCCTCCTCATTGGCAGTCTACGGGTCCTCAAACAGTTCCAACCCCTTGAGAGACTTATCACCTTCTTGCACCAAAACAACCTGATATCCTTTTTGCACAAATTCTTGACCATGGTTGAAGTTTAGCAGTACAGCATATGTGCATATTGGTAAAATATTGTATTATGAAAAAACTTAGCTTCTGGGTATTGTTGAAATTTTGTACTTGGGTGTATGGTGGTCAAATTTTGACTCCTGTTGCTTTTGCTGATGCTGCCCTCAGTATTCCATCTTTTGCATACCAGTCCAAGGTCATAGGTTGCTTCCTTGTAAATACAGCACTGGCAGATTTTTGGACTGTCTTTTGTTGTTTTTGTTTTTTGCTTGTTTGTTTTGTTCATTTTTCTTTGGTTTGCATGTCTATCATGGCATATGCTTTAACCCCACAAGTTTAATGACCAGGGGGCTGCATTTCCCTCCTGTGGCATCATATATTTCTAGTCAAAAACTTGAATAGGCCAAAGATTAGTACTTCTCTCATGCAGTCCATGAGACTTTAACATCAGAATCGTCACAATCTGGCTTTCTTTAATTTTCATAATGAATCTACAGTGCTACACAGGTACTATTTCATACTGAAGTAAATCCTTAACCATCTCATCACATCAGCTATCTGCCAGCAGACATGGGACTTCACCTGAGATGATGAATGGACGCTCACTGTATGCCAGCAAACACTGGAAGTCATCCAGGATGACTTATCCCTCCAGATACAAAGTTTGTGAAAGGATTAGAAATTCTCAAATCTACTCTAATCTTTGAGAAAAACAAACATATCTTCCATTTCTCTAAGCCGGTGTATTGACAAATGCCAAAGTAAAGTGATGTTGCATGTGCTATGAAATTTTGTGAAATAATGGTCTTTGTACAACATATTTTTGTATTATATTCACATTGGACATTTTCAAATTACAGATTATAGAAAATGAAGGCATACATGCTATCATGTTTCAGAAAGTATCTGTAAAAGAAAGACTCTATCTGTAAAAGAAAGACTCTTTGGTTAAAAATGGTTTTCATTGATAGCTCTCTGAAAAAATACCTCAAGACTCGTGTAATGGGCAGTGAACATAAGTACCTACAAGGAAAAAGTTTCATGAAGTAGTTTATGTGATGAGCATCTGCTTGTGACCACATGTTATTGTAAGCCGAAGTGCCAATAATTATTACCGTGAACAAATACAGCTAACTACACTGTAGGTACATTCAATTTTTCTATCAGAAGTCCAAGTTTCATGAATGTAATGTTTGTATTTGTATTCATGTATGTGTGTCTGTCTGCCTCCCAGCTAGTTTTATTCCACATTTTCTCCCGAAACTCAGGGTTTTTTTTTTTCATATTCATATTCACAGGTTCATATTTGTGTGTGTGTGTGTGTTCTTAGTGTCTTTTTGTGTTGTTTGGTAAACTATTCCACAAGATACATTACCACCCATTTGATTGCATAGGGTTTATGAGAACAGATTTTTACCAGTTAACCCAAGTATCCACGAAAAAGATTAAGTACAGTATTCCACCACACTACAGCGTACTCCCGCTATAGCAAAGTCCTCGGTATCAGCATTTTTCTCTCATTATCATGAAATTTGGTTATAACCCAAGAATGTACTGGATAAAACCTATAAATGATAATTTTGATAACCTGAATTTTTATGTCATTGCAACGAGAATTTCGTTATAGCCCTGTTCGTTATAACGGGAGTGCACTGTATTATGAAGTGTGTTCATATACAAATCCTACCCAAATTAATTGGCATGACTTACTGTTACCCCATTATGTGGAGACCAATTATTGTATGATAGATTGTTTTCTTCTGTCACGGATGTCTGCCTACATGCCATATATTGATTGATGCAGAAAGAAAGCATAGGATTTATCATTGTTGCTTATCATACTCCAGTCTTCCTGTGTGTCTGTCCTACATTCCTGTTTCAAAGTGTGCTTGTGGAGTATCAAGCACAGATATTTACCTTCATGGTGCCAAAATGTACTGTATACGCCTTATATTTTGCGAGTCTAAATTTTCGCGAATTGGGAATTCCCGACAATTTCTCGAGTGGTTAAGTTCGCAGTTGTGGAGTCCTGTACTGAACGGAGAAGTGTACACGTGTACTTCACATTCACATCGGGATCAGAGTCAATAGTTTCATGTATCTTTAATTTTGCGAATAGCACCTGACTCGCGAAATTCGCGAAAATAAAAACCTCGCGAAATATTCGGCGTATACAGTAGTTGGTGTATTTACCACCAATCTTATTACTACACTCACCAATGGATCACTGACCTGATCAAAATTCATGAAGTGTAAAAAAAAAAAAGAAAAGAATGTATGGTGACAATTGTGTTAACTAATGTTATGTCTGCGTATACAATGTATACTGTTGCTGCATGAATTTAATCAACAGTCCACTATTAAAGACAAATCACATACAAATATACATGTATTGTTCAAGCATGATCATTTGCTAAGCTTCCCTGGATTTTAGCTACTTTCATATCTATTCTTGCATAGATGTGCCATTTATCATCTGTTCTCAAATCAAATGATAAAATGAATACAGTCAACCTCGCGTAAGTCGACATAATCGGGACTGAGCAAAACACGTCGACTTACGCGAATGTCGACTTACGCGTAAGTCGACATTTTGTCGACTTATAAATGAAAACTAATTTCCCCTGTACAGAGGAAGATTTGGATCACGATGCGGATCGCTACCCAAATCTTACTCCTTTTGCCGCCAAAACATGCCTACTGACATCAGCAACAATAATGTTTTAGTTCATGCATAAATCTCGCGCGGATAAGTAACGACAACGCACAATTCCCAAATACCTAGAGAGATTTTGAGAGAGCGGGATCGGAAACCTAGGTCCGTTTCTACACACTTTACGTTTTAAACTTGATTTGAAATATCAAACGCAATTTCCCCAAAATTGCATTAAACTTTGCGATTTAAATTCAAGTGCGTTGCTGCGAAGATATGCGTGTGATTTCGCATGATTCTGTCGAGATAGTTTTTCAGTGCCAACTGAGTTGAAATATGTGTCGCCATAT
The DNA here is from genome assembly GCA_033980235.1 of Diadema setosum. Lineage (NCBI taxonomy): Eukaryota > Metazoa > Echinodermata > Echinoidea > Diadematoida > Diadematidae > Diadema > Diadema setosum. The sequence goes on from CM067080.1 coordinate 19,521,348, forward strand.
TTGTTCTGTTTAAATTTGTATTGCCATACTCTGAAAATGAATTGTTCTCGCGCTCTGATTCGCAACATTACCGCTCTGTACGGCGCGGGCCCGTCTGAAATAAAAAGAAGAAAAGTTTGTTTGAAAACGATATCTTTCGGACTACTATAATCTTCGTAAAAACAAACCTCTTTCCATTGTCGGACTAATTTAACTTTGGACTGAGATTTAAACCTTCGGCATAGCGAACTTTAACAATAATTCGTTGTCATTTTTTCATTGACATTTTGTGAAGCAGCATACGTTTCGGCAGTTTGAAACGTGAGAATGTTGCGATGTCTTCCCCCTGTAAGTGCAGACTAAGTTCGGTCACGGCAAAAGTTCCGTTACGAAATAAAAAATAATGCGAGCCTTTTCAACCATAACGCACTTCCGTAAATTTTTATGCGTTTAAACGCAGTTTCTGGTTTCGGACACAACCTGCAGGTCTTTTCTGAGACGCTCTTGCTTTTTAAATACAGTGTTGCTTGTGATTTGACGGACTTGCATTTGATTTTTAGAGTTGCGTTTAAACGCAATTGAGTTTAAATTTCATACAATTTTCTAGTTTCGTATGATTATCAAACGCAAGTCTTTTCAGCGTTCCGTGTGATTTGATGGACTTGCATTTGATTTTCAGAGTTGCGTTTGATTTCTTATTTTGCTTACGAAATAAAAAATAATGCAAGTCTTTTAAACAATAACACAACTCCGTAGATGTTTAGAGATGCGTTTAAACGCAGTTTCTTATACATGTAGTTCCGTACAAAAACCGCAAGTCTTCTCTGCACCGCTATTGCGTTTAAATACAGCGTTACGTGTGATTTGATAGACTTGCATTTGTTTTTCAGAGTTGCGTTTAAACGCAATTGAGTTTTAAAAAAAAAGTTCCCTACAATTTTCTAGTTTCGTATGATTATCAAACGCACGTCTTTCAGCTTTCCGTGTGATTTGATGGACTTGCATTGGATTTTCAGAGTTGCGTTTAATTTCTAATTTTGCTTACGAAATAAAAAAGTAATGCAAGTCTTTTCAACAATAACGCACTTCCGTAGATGTTTAGAGATGCGTTTAAACGCAGTTTCTTATAGTTCCGTACAAAAACCGCAAGTCTTCTCTGCACCGCTCTTGTTTTTAAATACAGCGTTACGTGTGATTTGATGGACTTGCATTTTATTTTTAGAGTTGCGTTTAAACGCAATTGAGTTTCAGGTTCGTACAATTATTTTCTAGTTTCATATGATTATTAGACGCAAGTCTTTTCAGCAACGCACTTGCGTTTAAATGCAAAAGTTGCGTGTGATTTGATTTTTTTTTTTTTTTTTAATTGCATTATTAGTTGCATTGTAATAAATTCTCTAGAAAGGGCCCAGGTTTTAATACCACTTCGGAATAATTAACGTCAGAATATTCGGATTTACCAAAACATTTCATGTTCGGATAATGAATACCTACTGTGACATAGTTAAGTGTACAAAATTTTTGCGTTTTGAGAAAAACGAGAGGGAGAAAAGGGGTAAAGTGAACTGCCTTGGGTACTACATGTATCATGTAATACTCCAGTGTAAATGAGTGAATGCCCTTTCTATTCTGGCATACAAAACAATGGACGCATGGCGCGAAAGCTACCGCGCCGTACACTAGCGAATTACCGAGTAGAAATGCAGCGAATCGGAGCGGGAAAACAACTCTTTTTCAGAGAATGGCGATAAGATTTTGAGCGAAAAATTATGTCGACTTAGACGAGGGAATTAACACGTATTTCAGCTCAGTTGGCACTGTAAAATCAGGTCGACTTACGCGAGTTGTCGACTTATAAATGTCGACTAAGACGAGGAAATTTTCAAGGAATAACAAAGGCAAAAATCGGGACTTTTTTATTGTGTCGACTTAAGCGAGTTGTCGACTTATGCGATGTCGACTTAGGCGAGGTCTACTGTATGTACAAGTACTGTACATTACAAAGCAACTTCAGAAAAAGGCATACACACATATGCTATTGTCAAAGACCTGTTTAATGCATATCAAAATATCGCAGAACACCAAAAGTAGCTTCAAACTGACAGACAATCAGAAGTCAAGCGAGAGGATTATAATCCAAGAAGGTATTGATTCTAGGGTTTATTGCCATCAAATCTAATATTAAACACGTCTTTTGCCCTGTCACACACATTTTATTCAGCCGTTGCAACCCCAGACTCATACTTGCTCCTCTCTTTTGGCACAGTTGACATAACTGAACAACCTAATACCCCTTTCAAAAATTGAACCCCAATTATCCGCATAAGAGTAACGTGGGCAATTCAATGGAAATTGCATTCAGAAACTCTGAAAGTAATCCGCACTTTTTTTAAATCTCATTATTTTTTTTTTAATGAGTGCCAGTTTAAAAAAAAAAAAAAAAATGCAGATGTTATGCGGATAATAGTAGCATCTAAAAGGTGGGCCCGTCCCAATTTGATGACCAAGGTATGGCAATTACTCTCATAATGGAGTTTATGAAAAGGGTATATAGGTTGAATACTTCATCAATACTGTTGTTTATCTTATAGCATTCATTGTTTGCATGATGCAATGAATAAATAAAGTTACTACTTGTGCTGTGGCGCATATAAGATGAAAGTTGTTCGGCGACAGCGAGAGTACATAAAGAAAAAAAAAGCTATTTGTGCTCTTTATCTTATCAGTCTAAAGTTTCCAAAACTTTTGTCTTTCCTAGTTTTTCTACTCCCGAAAGGATTTACTGTCAAGCACTGTAAATGACAAGGACAAAAGCGAAGTCATACATCCTTAGAGTCTTGGGGTCTTTCAGACTGACAAGGCCTGCCGTACACAAAGGGATGGGATTCTAGCAGAGATGGCACTTTCCATAGCTTTGCACTCATTAGCCAGGAATAAGCCAGTTCACAGATAACATACTTGCCAACTAGTAAGATTTTATCAGATTCAGTAAGATTTTTTACATTAAAAATAGCAAAATCAGATTTTCTGTCAGAGAAATCAGATTTTGACAAAATATTTAGATATACCTTTCATGTGTATTTTCTGAAGATTTGACCGAAAGTAAGATTTTTAACTTCAGTTTACATATAAAAAAAAAATTTTTGCAATCCACGAGTAAGATATTTCATCTTGAAATGTTGGCCGGTATGAGATAACCATAATCTGCAATCACCTCTGGATCAAAGACTTTTCATCAGGGATTACTAATAATCTCTTAATCAAAATAGCATTTGAAAGCAGGCAAGCAGAAAGTGGCAATTTACATGTAGGGAAGTGCTGCAGTAATGACCTTTGATAATTTTGTTGAAAAGAATACACATTCACAAGTACATTCTGATAAGCACCTCGTTCGTTCATACATGAATATTTATAGCATAGTTTTCACGAAGACCTAACCAGTTTTTCAAAAAGTGTCAAGCAAGATATTTTTGCGACATGAAATTTTTGCAAATTGGAACCAACAGGCTTTTTCATGGCATGACATTTTCGCGAATTGCCACTGGCATTTAATGCATGTAGTGTAGACAAGAACAAGTGCATTTTAATTTCGTGAATCTTTGCTCACAAAATTCTCTATATTAAAATGCATGCAAACTTTTCTGGTTTTACAGTACCTCAGTTACAAGTAAATTTCAAGAGAATGTCTGCAATGACCTTTATCTGCACATGCTCAGCCTATAACTGAAATGGATTAGTACCTGCTATATCATTTTTTTTCTTTTTAGCTTTACACTACCAGATAAACACTGACAACATTGATAACAACTCAGAAATATTTAGCAATTTCTCTTATGCATTACTACTATTCATAGTTCGATTAAAAAATGGAAAGCATTTTTAGTTGATATGTACAGAAGGGCTCAACATTAGCAGTGGCCTGGTCGGGCATGTAATATTCAAAATGGATTGTTATGTTTCCGTTTATTTCAGACCATTACATTATAGATTTAAAGATTTCAGATGCCTGAATGGGCCACCAGAGAGAAAAAAAGTTAATGTTGAGCCCTGTGTACACCCTTTTATATCTGAGATCTCCAAGTTTCATCCTTGGTACAAATGTGACAAATAGATGATGCAAGCTAATCTCTTGAGCCAGTGATCAGGATGACAAGTACTTAGCAACGGGTTGTAATGAGTCACGATCAACAGGAAACAGATACAAACATGATTCCACTCAAGTGCAAAGTGTAAAGATTGCCTGTATTTGGTTGCTAGCTAAGATATACATGAGCTGTTTGTACCCCCCCCCCCCAAAAAAAAAAAAACCAAACAAACAAACAAACAAACCAACAAACAAAAACCAACTACAACCAATGATCAAATGCAACAAGTTCTTTCTTTTCCCGTCAAAAGTTTTATATTAAACATATAAAGAAAGCTCCAGTAATGAAGTTCCATTCTTTTAAGAGAATCATGATGCGAAATACATTCATATTCCCCAGTAGAAATGTTTAAAGAACTGATATCTGTGCGATGTTTCCCAAGACCCTCCCCCCCCCCTTTTTTTTTTTCTTTCATGTGGCTCTTTAAATTATGTTGCTAATTATGGGAAAAAGAAAGAAGGGAAGAAATAAAGTACATGTACATGTTTACCCTACCATCCTTGGGCTTATGATCGAATCCACACATTCAGCACATTTTACACTAAGGGATGCAAAACTTTGATTTGCGGCAGTGAGTCCCAGCTCCGTGCCATGTATTACCTGTTGACATTTTCCGCCTTCACGCGCAATATTTTCTCTATCCTTCGCATAGTCCTGCTCTTTTGGCGCCTCTCGTGCGCGCGCGCTCGGCGAATGCGTCTTTCCTCCCTATCATGCCGTGCATATTGTTTGTCTGAGACTTGCCCGGTGGCGGCGCCTTTTGCTATCGGTTCCGCCTCGGGCACGAGTTCGAGCACCTTCTGGATGAGCTGTCGGCGCTCGATCACGAACGTGCGATTGCCCTGCTTGAGTTCGATCGTCCGTTCCTCCGCCAGTGCGCGTCGCTTGGCCTCCCGCTCCAGCTGCAGGTAGTCCCGCACGCTGTGAACAGCGTAGTTGGTCTGGTTCATCAGCTCCCGGTACCGCCGTAGGAACGGCGAGTCCAGGGGCTGGTCGACATCGTGATCTACTGGCCACGACGGATATCTATGGCGATCAGAAGAAAAATTAGGAATATTATATTTAGCTGTTGCTCGTTCAGAGGTGTAATATTCCACTTGACATTCCCGCAGGAGATAATTTTCTCGATGCGCGCTCGAGGGTAAAGTGTAACTCCCAATAAGGGACTGTCAAGTGGTATATAACAATGATAGACAAGGCAATATTTATTATACTATCTGGTCTACATAAATACACATTAATCATCCCTCTAGTTCCATCGGCAGGCAGTGAAATTCTGGAATTATATTACCTGACATGACGTCAATGCCCGCAATGAAACAATTTCGATCTGCACTCTAGCTGCATTAGATACGTGATTGTATTACTTAGGACCAATCACCGACCAGCGTGCGCGCACACTCACACACAATCACAACCCTCCAATAGTTCAGGGAAGAAAAAGTAGTAAGATCCTTTAAAACCATTCAAAACGCATATACAGTTGTATTCATGTTGATTGTAATTTGTCTCTACCTTCGCTCAAGATGATCGTATGCGACTGATAAGTCATTTCGAACACTGCTGAAAACAAAACAAAATATAAGAGAAGCAACTTTGTGTTTCCAGGAAAGCAAATGATAATTATATCAACATGGAAGCACTTTGGATTTAGGCAAACATTACTTGAAACTGATGGAGTGGTTGAGCGTCCATCGTTTGAAAATGGCTTTTTCCGTGATGAACAGGTGACCCCCGTCTAGGCGTGTCTCACTCACGTTGTAGTACGCGCACTCCTTCATCCCATGCGGCTCGTAGTAGTGGTAGGGTACGCTGCGCGTCTCGTTGCTAAAGAAACAGCAGGTAAAGTGATTATAATATTATTATGGATTATAGGTACTAGTAAAATATACAAGTCAGCGATTAGTCAAACATACGGATCACCTTAATACGGTCATATATTCTTATGTTCGCCCTTTTAACATTTTCATGACAGCATATGCCAAAGTACCATGTCAATCGATGGAATTACTTCAGCGCAATATAATGACGAAATAAGTTTTAGTATTCTGTGCAGACCTGAGAAATCAAATGACTGATAATATTTGAAGAGTGTGATAGTAAGTGCCACTTTTGAACCTTTTAAAGTAAATCCATCATCAGATTGAGCAAAATAAGACCTTTCCACCTGATACATAACTTGTGACATAACAAAGAATATTTTTTTCAGTTACGATAAAAAAATCCCGCAGTTTCTGAATATTTTCTTTGCTTTTTTTTAGCAGCTTTAATCTCAAATATCTCAAAGCAACAAGAATGGAGTTACGTCTTCTTGCGATCAAAGTCTTCACTACACATTGGGAAATGTAAATCAGGAAGCGGTGTTGGATGCTGTCCAGGTGCAACAGCTGCGTTGTGCTGGTTTGTGATGCTAAAGTTAACAGCATGCGTTCTCAAAGTATTTTTTTTTACTAAACCCACATACTCCGACACACAGAGACCTTTGTTGTCAACGAATACACAGTATGCTGCATAACCTCAAAGTTGAACGTGCTATTTCGGGAAGGTTATTGAATCTCTTTAGGCCTCCTTCATCTCCAGATTTATATCATCCCTGAAATGAAATACAAACTCTTAATTCCTCCCCGCAAGCCATGTAGATACTCTGAAATCGCACGATCACTAAATCTACGACAATTTGTCTTAAAATAGGACCTTATTATTATACCACTGTTACACATCATGGCAGTCGTTTGCATCAATCTTCGCGGAAACTAGATTTAGATTCAGCAAGTTTACTTTTTTTTAGTATAGTGGTACGTATACTGACTGGATAGTTGATGAGTTTTGATATTACTAAATTTGTTTTCACCATCACATTGTTGGAAAGTTCAGGGATTGTGTGATTCCCTGTCTGTCCTGGCGGCGTGTAATGATCCATCGCATCTAACAATGCTCGCACAACGATATGTCATGTGTCGTGGTAGCAATGTTCATTCGGAAAACCGAAGGCACACGATATAATGCCGACATTCTACATTGCACAAGCGGATGCTATACGAGTATACCTGCTATATAGAAGTATAATAGACCCTACCTGATAGACATTCGTGAGTATGGTGCAAGAATCGTAAACTGAAGCGATAACAAAGATAGTGACGTCATGCCATTCAAACCAATAAGAATCATACAGTTATCAAGACATCGTTCGATACGTAGGACCTATGTCGTCATTTAACAACACGTGATCATTTCTTACGTTAATGCTGCCAATGCTTGTTACGCCTTTATGTAATACTGTATATAATTATATACTGTTATTATGATTACTAAAAATCATCTTTGGATGACTCGTCATCATCAACTTTGACGTCACACTGTCGTCATCACAATCCTGGACTCTGGTACGAGTAAGTGAAAAATTTTCCGCCGATCAAACTGCCCTTTTTCCTACACATGGACTTCGAAATATATCATAGTTATATCAAACCAAATCAGGTCAAATCAAAATGTCCAAACCTGATATCGGAGCAGTAATCGTCGTATGCCATCCCGTAGACGATGATGTCGTCACAAATGTCGATGGCGGCTAGCATGGTAAACCAGCCCGTGGACAACCACGTGTTCGCCTGTTGTCTATGTGGGGATAGATGTATTGAATGAGCAGCGTTGGATGAATAGAAAGCGAGCCATAAAAAAAAAACCAAACAAACAAACAAACAAACAAACAAACAAAAAAAACATACAGACTTACAGGATGATGAAGAAGAAGATTCGTTGTAATGAGTCTGGAAGCACTTTGTGAAATCTTTAAAAACTTTTCTGATGCATATAACGGAAGTTTTGTAAAGCGCACAGAGAATTTATAATACATAACTGTATGCGCTATATAAATGCAAATTATTGATAGCTATCTTCGAGGATAAAGGTAATGGGGCGCCAAGTGTCGCATGGTCGATTTCGTTACGAATTCGTGGACAGAATGACTGATTTCGTAACGAAATCGACCTTGAGACACTTTGACGCCCCATAGAGCTTATCGTCGAAGTTAGCTTATCTTCGAGGTTAAATCACCGTGTGAACGTAACTGATATCATCATCAAGTTCACCGTCATCAAACGTTGCTCCATTTCTTTCTGAGTATTAGTCTGTCTTAATCATTCTAGATATTATGATGCTCCCTGCGTCATGATTGTAAGCTTTTAGTCTCCACCTGGTTTAACATTCTGGCCCTTCACTTTTTTGTCTTTTTTTTTTTTCATTTTATAGTCTATGAGAGTAGTAAGAAAGGCCTCGTTTAAATAAAAACTAATTACAAAAAAAAATGTCATTCTCACTAGTAAGAATTGATTAGCAAAGTGAAATCGATATCAAAAGTACGTTACGTCACACAGGTCAAACAGGTGGACTTTGAGGGACCACTTCCAGTGCCGAGGTGGCACTTTGTAACGTGCTTTCGACACCTCAATTATCCAATTGGTTAGTTCGTGTGCAAAATAAAGATGGTCCCTTAACGTTACATCGCCACTAACGAGCATAATCGGTGCATGATTCCCATGAAAAAGGTCTTCCCTTATTTCCGTAAAAAAAACACCTTTCCCCAAGATTTCACAACATTTATATGAACAATTACTAATGATAAAGGGAGAATAGTAAATTAGAGAAACATACTGATATAATGAAACAACGAAAGATACAAACCCACCTTACATTGGCACCTTTCGTAAAATCGTTACAAAAGTATCTTTCAGCATTGTTCAGCGAATAACGTTGGCATGATTCTTCATTACAACTTTTGAATATTTATATTGAAATATTACTTCTGTAAATATTGCTAATACACTTGAAAACTGTAAATAATGATACCATTATAATTGTTTTGTAGAAGGACGAGCCTCAACTAACCTGCTTGCTATTACTGGTTCTGTTTTACCAACCATAATTTTCTTTTACTTTTGATCATTTTGTAATTTATATTATGTTTTCTTTCTGTTTTTGAGTGGTATGCCTATATTTCATTTCGTTTCATTTCATACATTATTTGCTTATGGGGATGGATGTCAAATTCTATTTCAATTTTATGCAATAATGCACACTCGAGAAAAACAAAATTTCAAAGAGAGTAATGTACCTGCTCACACCAGTCTCCTTTCTAAAGACTCTTTCTGCGTAGTGCATCTGGTCTGAGCTAAATCCGTAGAAGTTGACCTTAGGGTAGAGATGAGCCAAAAGGACTGCATACCTGTACTCACGATCCTGTAGCCTCCGTACGTTCACCTGTTGCATGATATATAATACACAAATACACAAAAAAATATATCATTTCATACATACATCATTTTGTCAATATCATCAGATATTTATATCACGAATCCTCTCGAGATGAATAGATTTTATGCATTACACACGGTACAGTAATGGGATGAAATAGATTTGACCAAATCCAGCAACTAATGAGAAACTGAGATTCACGTGACATTTGCCAAAAAGTATCATTAGCTGCTTTGTGTGAAATCTTGCAAAATGCACTACGACGGCACTCAAGGAGATTCACTCTTTGTATATCATATACAATTTATGTCTCATTTGATGAATCCCCAATTTTGAGTGGTGAAAAGTGCAGTCACTATAGTTTTCGCTTTATTGCCCGGCAGGCAGCTATAGCAGTTTTTTCAAGATGCGCGGAAATTATATCATGCGCGCCTATTGCGCATTGCGAAATCATACATTCTCTCATTTGGTAGAACGACAACTTCATTCCTATGCCTTTATTTAGCACAAATATCTTACAGCAAATCAAGGGAGATGTGGTATATAAAACAAATATCGACTGCTTCTTTACGGGTCAGGGTTAAAATTATTTGCCATTGGTGATTTCTCGACAGTGCTAATGGTTTAAGCAAAGCAGTCGATATTCATGTACCCGGTATACTATTAGTCAGTGCCGTATACGGCACTGCTATTAGTTATCCCCTGCTTGTTCACGAAATACGGGCAAATATCTACGGTCTGGTGCCATATTCCATGAGGCCGAAGGCCGAATGGAATATGGCACCAGACCGTAGATATTTCCCGTATTTCGTAAGAACAAGCAGGGGGTAACGATTTTATCTTTTAGTGTAAGTGCTAACCTTCTTCTCGCTGATTTCCCCTCGTGAATGATGTTGAAATCGCCGGCTGTCAGCCATGACCATGTTGACTTAGGCCTACGTTTCGCGAGCTGATTACTACATGCGATGCGCGCATACAAATACGTACACGTACACGCCATGAGATACTGCAGTGCAGTAGCCAGATAGATATAAGTTGCTGTTGTTTATCAAGCGTCTAGTGGTCTCAGGTTATGTGCGCAATACGCTTGAGGACCGCGCGCTGTCCATTTGTTTTGTACAGGATTAGCGCGCACTTTCCTATAAGCGTCTTTGTTACACGCGCACCTGGCTGTGTATTACAGTATCATGACGTCATATCCACGTAATACGGGGGTCCGTTTCATGAAGCTATCACATAAAAGCTATCACATAAATCTTAAAATGGCCAAGCCGCTCTTAAGCTAGGAGAGACTTTCACAGAGAAGTAAAAACCATTTCACGAAGTCTCTCCTAAGCTATTGAGAGACTTTAATTTTTTCAATCGTCATGTTCGAGGGTAATACTAATTAACATATCATTGGCATATCATTAACTATTCTCCCTATTGTGTTACATGCGGTGAGCACTCGCTACATAGACATAGCACGTATACACACAGTGTATACAGCGCAGAGGCAACAGATCTACGACGGAGGCAAGATCCTGAAGGCTAAGTTGCATTCTACACCGCTACCAGTACATATTTCTATTAGTGAGTATATTTAAAGCTGTCTGCAATTGAAAAGTAATGCATGTGGATTCATAATGTGATATTATTTGGATATATTTTTGTTCGAATCTTCTACAATTCTCCAAGGGCTATCTAGATGTAGATCTAATCTTACCGGTATTAGCGTTATCACAATAGTCCCACGTAGGCCCATCGCCGTTTGTTTGAATGGCCAAATGGCCAGCTGAGTTTAGGTAGGTTGCCTAGTTTGTTAGCATGGTAGGGTCTAGGGCTACTACAACTTCTACAAGTAGATTCTAATAGTGAAATGTTTGTGGGTTGATTTTTAGCGTGCAGATATTTCATGAGAGCAATTGCCCGATTTGTTCATGTATGGGTGAATTGCAAGTAACTTAAGGCGTGAATAGTGAAGGGATCGAAGAAGAAACCGGAAATTTCATAAGTAAAGAATTGGTCTGCATTTTATTATTAATATTATATTTTTGAAGACGTGTCTAACATTGAATAATTACACTGTCACTGTTAGCTGTGTGGATAGTATTCAGAAGTGATACAAATTTTCTGTTTTGTGTCAAATCGACAGGAAAGATCTGGTTTTTTTTTTTTTCAGTCTAGAAAATCTCAGGTTATTTTGTCCAACAGAATTATAGGCCTAGCCTAAGCCTAATGTTTTTTAGGCCCTAACGTGAACTTATAGCATTAGCATTTACACTACAGAGAACCAGCTATACGTTACCTGTGTCATTGTTACGTTTACAAGTCCTAATGTTACTATCTAACGTTACTAATTTCTAGGTCTACAACAAAAACTAGGGTTATAACTGCGACCAGCCCGAACGCGAAGCACTGTGTACAACTAACAGGGAGTGCCCTGGGGTTAGGGCCGGTATAACTGCGACCAGCCCCAACACGCAGTGTTGGGACAGTGTGTAACTGTGTACACGGAGCGTCCCGGGGTTAGGGCCGGTAGTACTATCTGGAGAGTCCGACAGTGGTTAGACTAACTAGATCAAGTAGTAATAGTAGGGCCTAGTAGTGGTACGTAGATCCAGGTCTACACAGAATATGAATTGGAAACCATGGTTCAGATCTTGGTTCAGACTTGAAAGCTATCTTCAACAATTCTAAGTGCATACAGCACTGTAATCGCAATGCATGTGTCACAATAAGATAGGGAATGATGTTTACCCAAATTCATTGGCATGGAACCTCTAGAATTCTACTGCTATACTACCAGATGTCTATAGATCTAGAATCCAGTGGTATAGTGATCCTGAGTAGCACCTACTGACCTAGATACTACTTAACCAGTGTATACCAAAAGTATAACCAGACTAGACCCTTTGCCTTGGTATTCTTAAACATATTATCATTAACATAAGTAGGCCTATCACTCATCAGTAAGGAAGTTAATAGGTCTTCTAAATAGTGCTATCTATCTAGGCAGTTAGTAGATTCTATAGGTCCATACTCCGATGCTAGTACCGCTTACACAACTTCTTTTAGCAATTTAATTGATGATGATGATGACATGACAACAGTTGATGATCAGAGTCAGACTGTGGCTGCATTTCAGGCTGTAACTGATCAACCCGAATGTGAAGCCACAGTACAGCTGGTCCTACCAGATCTTAGGTAGATGTAGACCTTGCAACATGGATGCCTATCGACAAGATCTAGAACCTCCGGAAGTCATAATACCCTAAACTATAGGCTTACACATGTTGAATTGAGACAACTCTAATACTAGTAGTATGTCTTTTAATCATTCCCCCCCCCCAAAAAAAAAAAAAAAAATAATAATAATAATATAAGGTCCTTTATATATTTAAACTGCAAAAACATGTGAACTGATTTCAAATTTCATGCAGATTCTAGATATTGTGTGTAAAATCTTGTATAATCAAACAACAGCTTGAAAACACATTTTCTATTTTGTATTCACATTTTTAATTATAATGTTAGATATGGAACATCAGTCAGACTGCTACAATCAGACTTCTTCATCTCATAAAGCCCAGAGTCAGTTGCTGAACTTCACTGAATACAGAACCAAACTGCTGAACTTCACTGAATACAGAACCAAACTGCTGAACTTCCATCTTCTCCACAGCTAGACTGCTACTGAACTTTGTCGAGACTTACGATGTATCTACCAGCATGGTCACCTTCAACAGAATGCAAGTATTTTAGCTTATAATACTATTTTAGCAGACAACATATCTGTATATTTTCAAATACTACATTTGCAACATTATTTATATTTGGACATCAAATTGTCTCTGGATTTTTAGTTGAATAGTGTTAGACAGGAAATATTAAAAACAATGTTTGCTGTAATGTCCATCTTGGTAATTGAAAACAAACATTCTTATCCAGTGAATAGTGACCCTTCTAGAAACAACTGTTTTTTGCATTTTTTATTTCACTATCTGTAGAATATTACATACTGATCCAATTGAAAAGAGATAATTCATGGAAGGGGGGGGGGGGTACCTGCATGTCTACATGTATCAAGCTCCTGAAACAAACTTTAGCAGTCACGTTATCTTAATAATGTAGGCCCTACTATGATTGTTTATTTACCCTCTCCCTTTTCTAGTATCAAGAAAACCTTATGCTCTTACAATGTTTGAAACAAGAATATTCGACATAGCTAATCATTTTAAACTGTGAAAAGTCCTATTTATAGCTTATGGATCAGTAGATACTAGTGAATTCATTCTTTCAAAATCAATGGTAGGGCTTTTCAATTTGATTGCTATAGCTTGTTATAGCAAAGGCAAAGTACCCATCTCTAACATACTTTCTAATGTCCCATGTCCTGCACTATTGTTTTGTTTGTAAGATATTAACTGTTCTTGTATATTGAATAAACTCCAAACAGCCAAGGACCAGACAACATGTGAACTTCATCCACTTCAGAGTTAAGGACTGGGGGCAAGATGCAAATGGAAAAGTCAAGTGGCAGTGTCATGGATATTCCACCATCTTCATTTGGTGTGTTAAATGATTATTTTTAGCTATTGAAGCAAGTTGAGAAATCATGTTATCTTGATCATCTACAGTTGGCAGGAAAATTATTCAGCGCCTCTCTTGCATGTTGGACACTCTGGCATAATGAATCACATTATAACTGAGATCATTTCTAAATCATAAAAGTGGTGATCAGATAGTTTGCTACAAGTAAATAACAGATCAGTAGCCTTTGATTTGCATATAGTTACAAACTTTGATCATTCATGTATAAAGAGATATGGTCCCAGTGAGCACATTTATGGTCATTTTCAGTCCTTTCAGTGATCACTGAAATGCTTCGTTGAATATGGTTTGTTCACTCAATGTTTTGATAGGTGACACAATATGATGGAATTTGATGTAGGATTCTTAATATTTCAATTGGCATTTTTCATTGTACAAAAATATTTAAATGAACTCATTTCTAGTGAAAGTTGCCACCATAGAGTTTGTACAGAGGTTTAGCCGTGATATTAATAATTCAAAGTTTAAGTCATGTCAAAATGAATATAACCCGATGAAATGCTAAGAGTTGTGTATAGATTGGTAAGATACTATTTAAAATTCCATAAAAACAAAAGAAATTAATCGTTATGATCAGACCATAACACGTCATGCTTCAGTGATCACAGAAAGGTCTGAAATGACCATAATGTGCTCACTGGACCTTATCTCTTCATGCATGAATGATCAGAGTTTCTAACTATATGCAAATCAAAGACTATTGAGCAGGTAGGCATTTGTCATAAACTATCTGTTCACCACTTGTATATGATTTAGTAATTGTAATGTTATTTATTTTGCTATAGTGTCCATAATGCAAGGGGGTGAATAATTCTGCTGCCAACTGAATAAAGTGAATGCTTGTTATTAATTTCCCCTCTCATTCATTACTAAAATTACCTCATACTCTTACAATTTGCTAACAGTTGCTCATTACATAGTGATTCAAACTTTGAAAACTGGCAATTACAACTTGTTGTTCACATAATATATCTTACAAAATTGATAATAATTAATGAACATTTTGTTATTATTGCTTGTTTTAATAAAGATGTACACTCATCTCAAATATTTTCCAACTATCCCATTTGTGCATCCGATGTTTCTGTTTGTATGGTATTTAACTGTTCTTATATTTGCACACCCAAAGGCCTGAAGAGAGCTGAACCTCACCAAGCCTTGGGACAGACAACCGCAGCTGAACTTCACCCAGGTCAGAGTCAGACTGCAATTGGACTACAAACTGTATAGCAGCATCTTATCTACGACAGAACACAGGTATGCTTTTCTCAAATTAAACTTGAAAGTATAAAGATTTTACAAAATAAACAACTTGAATAACAGTTGAAAAAGGGCAACCTCTGTTGATGACATATTAGTTACAGGTAATTCGGTCTTTCTTATTTTAGCAATTATTGTAGACTTGGTGGACAAACAATGTTACCTCTATATGTGAACTGTTCCATACGAGAAATGAAGAAATTAGTGCATTTATACACCCCAGTTTGTAGTTTATTTAATGTTTATGTCTATATCAGCCACAATTGGGAATTCTGTACGGCTTACATTAGTTGATTTACGCACTGACATAGCAATGCAGCTGATTTATTGCATAACCCATTGAATCATCTTTCTGTTTATTTTGGAACCCCCAGCTTGCCTGACATAAGTTACAATCCTTTTTAAAAAGTCATGAATGTATAACGTTCTGTCAGACGAGTGTTTAAAGTCACAATCACATTCTCATTTTGAGTCTGTGTCACACCTTTTTTTTTTTATCAGGAAGAATCTGCTACACTAATTCTTGTGTATGACATCCCAGACGATTTTCTTAGTTTTTTTTTTTCGTAGATGCTGTTAAACTGTTTCTAATATACTGTATAAGAAATTGCTGAAAAGTAGTTCTGTGTAATGATATGTGTGCCAGTCGTGTGTGTATTCATTCAACTGTAAGCCCACATATTTTAACACTCTGTATAATGTCAGGCAGAGGGGATGAATGGCATGTCATAAAATTTCAGTATGTAACCAATATTTTTTTTTCCATATTTGTATTTCTTTTTTCTTTCATATAGATTCTCAAGGCATGGAGCTTGCCGAGGGTGATGCAGACAGGTTGAATGCAACATATGATAGTTTTTACCGCTGTAAATATATATATATATATATATATATATGGATTTAATCTTTCAAAATCAATGTATATACAGTGAAACCCCATTATAACGAGGTCCGTGGGACGGCCGATATTGCCTCGTTATAACCGGTTCCTTGTTATAACCGGTTCCTTGTTATAACCGTATACGCATCAAAAACAAAGAAAACATAAGCATGGAGTCACATACCAAGCAATCAAACTTATGAGCAGTCTTTGCGTTGTTATTACACAAGTAAATCGATCATCATTATTGAGAAAGAATAAAAAGGAATCATTTGTGAGGTGATGCCAAAAGAATGAAAAAAGAAGGGGTTGAAAAATCTCTTCGCGTGTGTTGTGCATGCCTTCTTGAAAAGTGCACGGCAAGGTTGAATTCGTAATCCTTTCTACGCCTATCTCTTCCTCGTGTATTAAACCATTCTGAAAGAATGAAAATATCATTTGTGAAACACAGTATAAAATTTTAATAAACAAAATCACATTGTATTAAAAACATTTGTTACTTTTTTTTTTCTGAACATGGGTGCAAGCAGAGTAACATGCATTATTAAACTTATTTTACGCTGTGTGCGCCCAGCGGGATCGCGATGATTACATTATTAATTATTTAGGCTGTATTCCATGATGTTTGCACTAGCAGGGGTTGAAAATGCATTTTGTATTTTTCTCCCCAAAATCTCTTCGCATTTTGTACATGTGTCCTTGAAAGGTACACGACATGGTTGAATTCATGATCCTTTTTACGACTATCTCTTCCTCATTATAACGGACCATTCTGAAAGAATGAAATTATTCATTTGTAAAATACAGTGTGAAATAATATGAACATCACGATGATTTCATTAATTATTTCGGCTGTAATCTTTTACGTAGTATACACATCAATGTTTCACAACCAGCAAAACAACTGGAAGTCGGAACTAACATGGAAAGGATTATGAGTTTGCAGAGGTTGTGCTTTTCTAATATAGGTTAGGAGAGTCCATCTGAATTGAGTTGTACATCATTTTAAATCTTAGAGTCTGCTCTTTCAGAAAGAGGATTGAGCTTTTAACTTTTTGGAAGATATTAAGAAACCACTAATGAAGTGCTACAGAGCATACCATTCTCAGAGGAATTCAAAGTTCATTTGATGAAAATCGATTTTGAAATGGCTGAGACATCCAAAAACAAAGTAAAACAAAGTAAAAGCGATTCTAATGAAAGGTTGGTTCCACCTTTTATTAGGAATCGCTTTATTTTGCATATTTCAGCCATTTCAAAACCAATTTCATCAAGTAAACATTGAATTCTTCTTGGAATTATGTGCCCTTTCATATTTCAGAAGAGGTTTCTCATTATATCACACACACACACAAAAAACAAATCTGAAACCAGGTCTCAACCAAAACTACACCATCCCTTTAACCAGAAATCCATGTTTGGTGACTTTTTGTGACTTTTTGGGGGTTTTGTGATGCAGAGTCACAATTGCAGTGTTAGATATGAAGCTACAATCAGACTATTGCAGTTTGACTGCTGAACTTCACTCAGAGTTTTGTCATAGACGAGTCCATAGGTGATGGCATAAGTGCTTTGCCAGGCATTAACCAAAACCAGAAATGAGATAAATCCCCCTTAGAAGAAAAGAGAAACAAATGCATTGCAAAGCAAAACAGAACAGCTAAGCATGCAAAAAAGTTGGTGAAAAGCAAACGGGTGAATCGAAGCACACTAAAAAAAAAAATAAAATAAAAAAAAAGATAAAAAAAAAACGAAAAGAAGATTTATAGTAAAGTGGAAGAAACCATTTTAAAATGGACAAATGCAAATCTCTGTCAGCACATAACAGTCTGATTTCTGATTGCTTTGATGAATAAAAGCTATTGTGTAGTAGACAAGGTCATTATTATTACTACTATTATCATAATTAGTATTCTGATGTAGGGAACCTCAGAGTGCAAAAAGAGTGGATTGCAACACATATCATTGTTTGCTCACCAAATATTTGCAATGATAGAATTGCTTGAAGTTCAGCTGCTTTCACAATTTGATTAATAAACCATGAAAATATTTCAAATGATTATGAAAGATGTGTTGAGGTATAAGTGATCCAAACATAAATACACCAGTGAACGTTGCAGTGCATTATTTTTGTTATTGTTTCCAGGCGTGTGACGGCAAACTTTATGTAACCAAGTTAGAAAATTATATCTACGCGGGCAAGTATAATTTGATCAGAAAGATATAATTAAGAATAAGTTATTATGTAGAAATGAAGTAGAGTGTAATACCAGAAAATACTGTGAGTGATAATAATTTCACAAAGACTCTAACCAGTATCATCATTGTGGTTATGATAATTGTGCTGTGATTATGACGATATTGAATAATGAAATACATGTTTTCAAGATCAGATTTTCCAATGAATCAGGCAACCAGAATATGACAATTTGACAGCAACAACTGTTTCAATAGTTTCTGCAGTTACATAATCTGTCACATGACATGTAGTTAAATTGTGTAGAACTATATTAACCCTATAAAGCCCAAGAGGGGGGGGGGGGGCACATTGTGCCCTCTACCAGATTTTCATTCGCCACTCCTTCGCCCTGTATCCAATTTTAACCAAATTTGGTGACTTTTCCTAAAATCTTATTCCAAACGTTTTGATATATAATTTAGCTATATTTGATATTGCTGGTTTCCATGGCAACCATAAACTGACAACCATGTCAGTCAGATTTTTGCGTATTTTTCTGTTCCAATTCAAATTTACAATATTATAATGTGTGAAATGGGCGTTTCTTGGCTGAAATTTGCTGAAGAAGCAGAATGTGAAGTAATTATGGCCTTGAAATGTTTTTCCTATTATTTCCTTTGTTTTTCTGTGCCAACAGCATAAAACAATAGATATAATAGAGATGCTTGAAAATAACAGTATTTTCCAAAGATTGACGTTCTATTTTGTGTCATTTTGATTCCTTCACCCAAGTTATACCTCTAATATCATTTGTTTATCACATTATCAATCTGCAAACTTAAAATTCCAATATTATGGGAATACGAAATATGATTACTATGCATGTACCTATCCCAAACAATACATCATAGGTCTCATAATGTATTTCTTTATTTTGTTATGAATAGCGCCCCCATGTGGTGACCTTGAGAAATTTCAACCATAACAAATAATCAGCTTTGACTTGCACATTATTTGTGGCAAATATGAAAAATATTGGTCATAATTGGACATAAATATACTGGGGATAAAGAAATCATACAGAAAAATCATGTTTTTAGCATATTTCCTATGTATTTCTTTATATTTTGATAAATAGCGCCCTCTATGGGTGACCTTGAAAAAAACTCAAGTATGCGGTCATGTAGAGTATGAGTTGCTCTACCCATGTGCCAAATATGACGATGAGATATCAAACAATAACAAAGTTATATAGGGGGCACAATGTGCTCTTCCCCCCCCCCCCCCCCCCCCCCCCCCCCCTGGGCCTGGGAAGGGTCAAAATAGCTTGGGCTTAATAGGGTTAATGAGTATGAAATTGATAGTGGTGAATGAATCATTATCGGCGCTTGTCATTCTGCATCTTTAAATGAAATGTGTTTCAATTGTGGCAATTGATGAGTAAAATCAAATCCAAGTATGAAACCATGAATACCTGCAGAAACTTGAACTATCACTCATTGTGATTTTTACCCCCACCTCCAACTGAGGGAGTTCGTTCAACCAGCACTAACTTTATACGGTTTTATTTTTTTTTTAAGTTGTTACCATGGGAACGCATTGTTCAACATTGAATAAAGTTGTGTTTTGTTTATTAAAAAAATCTGTTCGTCATATGTGTCATAATTACGTATCACAAATGAAGTGCTCAAAAACTGAGGGAGTTGGATGAATAAACTGGTAAGTCCTATGATTTTCATAAAAAAAAAATTATGTTACCATGGCAACACACTGTCCAATATTAATGGAAGAAAATTTGAAAGAAAGGTTTGCACAAATACATATTATGACTGTCACATGTGTCAAATATCAAGTCAAATGCTCAAAAGCTGAGGAAGTTGGCTGAATCCACAGTATTTTTATATGATTTTCATTCAGAATACTCTGTTACCATGGCAACACATTGACAACGATCAAAGAAAAAATTCGCACATCAGTCAATGTACTTTAGCAGTCTCATGTGCCAAATTTTAAGTAAAATGCTCAAATACTGAAGGAGTAAACTGAATCCACAATTTTTTTTTGTATTATATTCATTGAAAATGCTGTTACCATGGCAACACAATGTTCCATATCTATGAAAGATTGAAATTTGCACAACTGCATATCATAGTGGTCACATGTGCTAAATTTCAAGCCAAATGCTCAAAAGCTGAGGGAGATGGCTGAATCCACAATAGTTTTGTATGCTTTTTATTCAAAGTCTGTTGTTACCATGGCAACGCATTGTTCAACAATGACGAAAAATGAAGTTTGCACATCTACGTACTATACCGGTCACATGTGCCAAATTTTAAGCCATTGCTCAAAGACTGACAAATTTATCTGAATTCACAATATTTTTAGGTGCTTTTAAGTGAAAAAAAATGCTGTTACCATGGCAACGCATTGTTCAACATCAACAAAAGATTAGTTCTGCACATCTACATACTATAGCGGTCACATGTGCCAAAATTTAGGTCAAATGCTAAAAAACTATACGAAGTTAGATTAATCCACATATTTCTTTGTATGATTGGTATAGAAAAAAACTGTTGTTGCCATGGCAACAGATTTCTTCACATCCACACACGGAAAAAAGCGTCTTGCGCAACTACACATTACTTTGATCTGATTCTATGCTGAATTTCAACTGCATTGCTTTAAAACTGAGTGTAGTAGTGTAATCCACAATAATTTGTATGATTTTATGAAAATATGTCGTTGCCATGGCAAAGCATTACGCGATATTAACGAAAAAGATGTCTTGCACATCTACCTTTGACAGTGGTCACACATGCCAAATTCGGGGTCAATTTCTCCAAAAATGAGAAAAAAGTTTGATACAATGGCTCTCTGAAAAAGCTATCACATAAACTTAGGAGTGCTCCTGACCACTCCTAGATTTATGTGATAGCTTTGCCAAGTTAGGAGAGTCTTTATGTGCTAGCTTCGTTCATGAAATGGTTTGTAGAAAAAGTCTCTCCTAAGTCTGAGTTTATGTGATAGCTTTATGCGATAGCTTTTTCATGAAACGGTTTTTAGCAAAGTCTCTCCTAAGTGTGACTTAGGAGAGAGAAAGTCTCTCTTAAGACTTTCATGAAACGGACCCCGGGATATATTAAGTGGTTGATTGACCAATGAGATTACAGAATTCACGATCACTAAAAGATAATACTTTGTATTACCCTGTTCATCCAGTTAATGAGTAGGTACTCGCTGCGGGTGTCGTTGTCCTGCAGCAGTTCCTTTCTGGCATTGTCCGTCTTCTCAAACGCCCTCGCTAGGTTCACGTGGGCGATCGACCGCACCGTGGTCTTCGAGCCGACGTCGCGCTCGAAGCCGCGAACGGGAGCGCTGTTCATGCGGAAGACGCACTCGGCGGAGTCGATCTCTTGCCCGGCGTCGGTCTTTAGGAGGTGGCCCGAACTGGAGACGACGGCACACGAGCTGCAAGACAGACGGAGAGGCTGAGGAATGAGGAGAGAGCATGCAGATCGTTTTACTTTACCTCAATCAGAGTAAAACAATTCAAACGAGCTGTATCTTTCATTAGTACATTGTACTAAATATCGTGCTGGCGACAAAAGGCGATGTTGCTGCAACTGTTATATCATCACTGATAACAATTCACAATGAAAGTAACGCTATATCTTTCTGGAGTTTTATCGTACATATACATGTATTTTGATAACAATGAGGACGATGATGATAGTAAAAATAGTAATGATAAAATGATAATGATAATGATAATAGTGACAGCGATGGCCATACTGGTAAATGTTAACGATTATATAATCATAGCATTACGGCAAAATGGCAATAATTAACAGGAATATAATAAGAAAAGACAAGAAAGTACTAGTAGTCAAAGAAAGAAGACAGATGGAGAAGAGGGACATGATACTAAAATCATACTAGCATTAATTCCTTCGGTACAAACTCATTTTGATGAAATCGGAATGAAAACAGCATTGATATTTTTAGGATATGCAATTTACAGTCAGAACCGAAAAAAATAGGTAGGTCAACATTCTTTGGATATGACAAATGGTAGTTGGGACAAAAGCTCATCGTCATGAGCGAATTTACTGCATATCAAGGGGAGCAAACGCGCTTTCTTTCAATTTCATGAATGAATATAAATCAATTTAATCAATCAGTATATATGTATATACAGAGAGAAAGAGAGAGATTCAGGTGATATGAGAGATTCTCACCTGGCCAGACAGAATATTCATGTACCCCTCATGTTGCTTGTGCTGCACGGGGCGAAATTCTAGCCAATGGTCGCTGAAATTTTGACCAGCTACGGGGACCACGCTCCTTGGGGTCCATTTGGACAGCAACCTCTTACGACTGATTTGCTGAGCCACAGTACTTGTCGGTGCGGTGAGGCGATCCTGTCGGTGGATGAAGACCACGTAGACCAGCGAAATGATGACAGAGTATGCTACCGTGGCAGCGAGGTACCGGATAGGGCGCTGAAGATTAGTAAGAATTACGAAAATGGTTTTATTCGTGACTTTAATTAAGTTCAATTCAATTCAATTCAATTCAATTCAATTCAATTCAATTCAATTCAATTCAACGCTATTCAACGCTATTCAATTCATTTAAGCCAGCTCGGAGTTAGCTTATGTACACGTGCTATGGGTATATAATGACCTTCACGACAGAGTACGCTACCGTGGCAGCGAGGTACCGGATAGGGCGCTGAAGATTGGTAAGAATTACGAAAATGGTTTTATTCATGACTATAATTAAGTTCAATTCAATTCAATTCAATTCAACTCAACGCCATTCAATTCATTTAAGCCAGCTCGGAGTTAGCTTATGTACATGTGTATGGGTATATAATGACCTTCGTTTTTGCTCAGTTGGTTAGGCACTTCACTCGTTTTCAAGGCGACCAAAGGAAGCTTGCCCGACTTAACTATTTATGGAATTCATCAGTCAAATTCTAACAAAGGATGAACTTGAGTAAACCAGGTGACCGGAATGGTCCATCAATTACATCTATTAACACTTGAGAAAGCATCTATTTAAGTATTTTGCACTGAATGCTGCCAAATACCACTCATACTGGCAGGTGGATGTCCTGGCACGACTATTTATAAGGATTACATCAATAATCATTACATCACAGATGATTCTCTAAAGTAAAAACAAAACCAAAAAAAAAAAGGAAGAAAAAAACCAAACAAACAAAACATATCCTGTTGCCTGTCGTTATACAAATTACTCCTTTTTTTCCGACTCGTGCTCAAAGTGGAACCCAAAACTTTTTTTTTCCAATTCAAAGTAACAATCCTTCAGTATCAAATTATTGCAGTGAAAATTTACATACAATGACAATTAATGTACATTGGAGGAGGCATAGCACCGAGATGGTCAATCATCGAGTACTACACCAAGAAATTTTGTACAATCTAGTCTAGAATTCATATTCTGATTCAGCAATATTTGTAAATTTGGTTAATTCAATGTGTTTCCTTGATTTACCTAATATGACATAGTTACATTCGCTTGAATTTGCAGACTTATCAATTTTTTGATACATGGAATTGCTGATTTTTCCAATAGTAAAATAAACAATATACAGCTGTACGATCTTAATATTTTTATCTAGAATAAAAGAGAAATCGGAGGATGATCTACATAGGCCTACGTATATCATTGATATAATATAAAAGGAATAAATGTGGACCAAGTAATCAGCGTTGAGGTACACCCCTTGTAAGCAACCGACAAATAATAATTCTTTTCGGGGCAGTTAGTAAGGAGTGTTTGAATCTGCAGTGCGTTGCTCACAATTTATAAGAAGAACCGAATTCGAAAACTCTTTTATTTTGCACGAAAAACATACTTTTTGATTATAAAGTTTAGAAAAACAAACGTGTATGAGCTATAGTGTCGAATACTCTGGACAAGCCGATATACCCACTAAACTTAATTATCTTCAAATGCATCAACAATCTTATCAAAGAACTCGAGAAGTGGCATTGAGGCTGAGAGGCCTTTGCGAAATATATAAAATACTGGTTAATATACGGCGAGGTCTATAATCATTTTCCCCAAAGGAATGTATGTCCACGTACTACAACGTGTATTTGCTGTACTATTTTGAAATAAGAAATGATAATACTGATATTGATTGGCCTGCAATTATTCATCGATTTGTCACCCTGTAAATACAGGAGTGATTTTCGCTATCCCAAGCTTATTAGAAATGTTGGTCTTGGCTTCATTCTGAGGTGGTAGCTGCAGGAGGTATATTTTATTATCACTTGTGTTATTATAGTCAAGCAGACAAACATAGTCATAGAGGCAGTAGTGTAGCAGCAACAGCGTAAAGATTGAATTATGCAACACAGCGTTAATATAACATGCACACGTATATAGCACCAAGAAAAGGAGGTAATGTTGTGAGTGGCGTTTGAAACCAGAAAATGAAAAGAAGCTGAAAAATTGACAGAATAAGACAAAATATATGAAAAATATCTATACTACCTACCATCTTTGCAATGATATAATCGTTGGCCTGGAGCACACAAAATGCTTTAATACTGGTATGCAAACATGGTCCTTTCCGGATTCTCAACCATCTGGCAACATCCTCCCTTTGCCAACACAAAGACACACATGGGTTACACTATCCTGTTTACTGTCGTTTATTCTCCTTGCAAATCATTGTGTCCCGATAAATCCGTATGCCTCAACAGAAAGGGCTTGAAATAAAACGAAGCCCCATTATTTTTGCCTCTTTTATTATAGCATGCAAGCTCACGTTAAAGGTAGGAGGTAGCGGTGGTGGCGGGGGGGGGGGGGGTGGGGTGGGGGAGGGGATAACCCTGTCAAAATTGACTCCGCAAAAATAATTCTTTGACAAATTGTTTCCTTCCGCCCGAAATATGCATGTACATTGTGATGAGTTCAAAGGTATAAGTCATCGGGGCTCGTGTTCAGAAATGTCCGATGTATTTTGGGGCTTGTCATGAAAATAAGAGTTATACTTTTTTTAATCATTTTTTTTTTTATTTATGCAGCTTAAATTAAAGCAGATTCTAAAATAGATTATGTCTGCTCTTGGGTAAATCATGTGAAAATAGGTTATGTTTAATAAAACATTACATGCTTGATACAGATTCAACCGCAAAAAAAAAAAAACATAAAATAGGTAAATTCATGCGTAAATAAGTTTTTTTTTTTTGTTGATTACGTGTTGTTGTTTTTTACTCATCAAGCCTATATAACGTCAACAAACATGGATGAAAGCATATTCGTATGAGCACAATTACATGGTTTGGAGTTGAATTACCAGGTGCAAGGTTGACGACTTTTCATTACAGTGATCAATTCATGATTTCGCTGTTTTAAAGATTTTGACGACGTATTCTTATCATTTTCTGATGACTTTATCATAACGCTTATTTTCCCACGTTGTTGTGGCTGTAGTTTAGTTGTACATTCAACATATTTTGCCACCGTCCTATGTGATACAGCCAACGACTTTGCTTGGTCTTCATCAAGAAAGATATATCTGTCTTTCCCCCATATCATCAAAAGTTATTCTTTGATGATTGCACACAGAAAGACTCAATGCAGAGGTGTTTTTTTTTTTTGGCATAATCTAGATCTAAAGCCAACTATGAATTGCAACTACAACTGTTATAAAACGATGACATGCATAGGGCCTAGCTCCTTCATGCATGTTCTTTTTTGATATATTTTTAATGATTATGAAAATATAATATTGTGGTCATTTGATTTACATAATCAATCACAAATGCGAAATCGAGTAAACCAAATTCATTCAGCAAACATACATGTATTTTCTCGTTAACAACTTGGTTACCGAACTTTCCTAAGGCTTCAACAACAGATCTTGCGAGTCTAAGACATTTTGTCTCCTTTTTAATTTACTCGTATGGTCTTCGTCCGTTTCCAGACAGCGAATAAGATTAGAAAAGACCATCGATATCGTTTTTCCTCGGGGTTAGTGAATTTGAAGAGAATTTGGTTCTTTATTGGACTGAAAATGTTCAAAGAACGCCGTTCAATAATGCAGATTCAAATAATATGAAGAGGGTAAACAAGGGTATATCTATTTGGAATAACCATTTTTTTTTTTTTTGTTATTGGAGTGTGTATGTGTGTGTGTGTATGTGTGTGCGTGCGTGCGTGTGCGCGCGTGTGTGACAGACCTACATGCTGACACACGGATTATGTTTCTCTTCATGTACGACCTCTGATATGGAAATATTCTATCAATAGTCTGGCATTCAAAGATAGTACAGATAGTTTGACATCAATATGGAAAATTTGTGGGATTTAAAAGCTTCAAACTGTGATCGTGACGACAGAATTATGCTAATTAGATGAGATGATGACGTCATCACCTCACAAACCTCTCAATGACGTACCCACAAATCTTCACAAATGTTGACTGTTTGAAATTGACGACCGCGAAAAACGTTTAACTTCTCATCAATTTAGTTCATTGCAGTCTTGAAATAACCTAGCAGTGATGAAAATTAAGATGGAAAATTATTGAGTATGAATGTACAGCTGTATATATATAAATATATGTATATATATATATATATACATTATATATATATAATAATATTATATATATATATATATATATATATATATATATATATATTACAATAATTATTTTCATGTACAAAGTAGTTCGACAGTAACTGAAACTTTTAAATTCCTTCATTTTCTTGTTTGTAACACATCTATCATTCTGCTTATTCGATTCAACTTAATTTTATTAGAGTGAACTTTTCCCGTTTTCCCCGAAGACCTCTTCCCATTATACTCCATATGGGATCAACCAGGTTGCTGTACTCATTATGTTAAACATGGCGATGACATTGCACTCCAAGCCCAAAAATGTATAGGGGGGGGGGGGGTAGGAGGAGGGAGAGGACGAGAAGAGGTAGAAAGGGGTGGGGCATGGCTGGATGATGACGCAGTGGCGAACATGCAACAATGACCGCAGTCTTCACACGAGGGGATGAAATTGGCTTTGACGTGTTAGGAAGCTCCGCAGGGGTGCAGAATTATACAACGTGTAGCACTCCAGGGGTGTGTTCCCCGGATGTGATTTAGGGACGGAGGGACCGGGGGGGGGGGGGGGGGAGTGAAAAGGTAGGACGATCAGAAGGAAATAGGCTATAATGGGATGGTAATCGGAAATGAGGCACGACCAGATGCTACTTTCTAGCTCAATTCCATCACATCTGATCCGTAATCACCATTTAGCAAGCCGCTACCGACGGCTACTATCATGAATTATCTACACATGGAAAAATATAGGGCCTACTAAGATACGGATACAGTAAATGGCCGGTGATTTTGAATCATTAAGTGTTTTACTACTTCTTTCTTGGCTGGTGGTTCAAGAAAACAATTTTATTTTTCGTACGGAGCCATTAACAAGAATTTCGACGCTTCCATAAAAACAACAACAAACGGATGGTTACAAAATTAATAGACCCGAAATGATCATGAGACCTCTTCATGAAATCAATATTGTGCATTGTTTGTTATATTTTTCAAAACAGAAGAATATTAACTGTAACAGTGTGTGAATATACAATAGATTATGACGAAATAAACGAAATATATTACCAAATCTTATATTGTGAAATATCAATACAGAATTAAGTATCAAGTCATAATAAGGCAAGCGAAAGCAAAATAAACATCATGAATCCTTTTCTATGTCTAAATCAATATTAAAGCACTTTTAAATATATAATTGCAACTACAACTCACTTGATCGGGTTAATTTGGATAATTTTGTATTTGCAAATTAGTGACACGCCAACAAAAACAAGTATCACAGCGTGTATACAAACCAGGAACATTGAATATGATGGTACACTAAATAAGTAATATGTATATGAAGAGTTTAGAAATTGAAAAAAAAAATACATCCATTAGTATCAATTTGACATTATTGTGATAATTTCAATGATGTATTTAAATATATTCCTTGTTATATAACAAGTGCAACATCATTGAAAAGATATTATTTTTCTCTATTTGATGATGACCTCACTTTAAAAAAATTTAAAATGACACTTATCTTTTTTTACATACAAGCTTCATATATATATATATATATATATATATATATATATATATATATATAATTGATACAGGACAGTGTGTGTGTCTGTACTGTATGATCGCACATAACTCACAACATCAACAAAGCTATAGATTCTCTGGCATCTGGCACCAAAATGTAGATTGAGGCATAGGGCCCCTGATCGAAATAGAAACATCACACGTGTCCCTTCTCATTTAATTGTCGAAATAAATAACATTAGTTGACACCTTCCTGGTCTGCGTTCCTGGCGTTAAGGTTTGAAATGGGACATGCCCACGTTCGAAGAGCTCAAAGCACACACCACATCACAAGACTTAACTAAGAGTATAAACGAAAGGCAGGGGGAGAAAAAAAAGTTGCTGACCTTATGCTTTAGCAATTTCTGCATGCACTAAGACTGGGAGGTACGTTGGGATACCGCAAAGATGGGTAGCCGAGCTCCATTTTTTTATAAAATAATATTACGCAACATCGCCCATGGATATTCTTCGACTCCTACCCGGAAAAAAAATTTGAGAAAGATAAGTGTATAATTTTATATCTACTGTATATGAGAAGCCAAAAGAAAGACTGAGTTTAATGGCTACAGAAATTTGGATCATGAACATTAAATGACTAATAGCGAGAGTGAAACGATAAGCAGATACATAGATTGAAATCTAAATTTGTCTGATTACGAAAATGGCATCACGGCACGATTTTGCAATGACGTCACAATGAGTTGGTCGCGCCTGCTATGTGAAGCTATGATTGAACCTGATCAAAATTAACCAGAGTCTGAAGGAAAATCTAAAGACATACCCTTCTTGACAGTCCCTTCCCTGCGGTTAGCCGACAGACACGCAAAATAAACAAGATTCTTTACTTAATCTTAAGCATCATCTCTCTCAGCAACAGCAGCACCCATCTGCAGGAGAGAGCCGACTGTTGGCACATGTTCGCGGTCATGTCACAGCCCCGCAAACTTGTTTTCCGACACATTTGAACCTCCTGTCATTTCAAGTACAGGGTTAATCGTTACAGCGGGTGAGCCAAAAGACAAATGCAGACGTATTGGAGTCGTCGTTATGTTTCTTTTAACACAACAGTGAACAAGGCACAATAGCACATAAAACGGGTAGGTGGCATAACGTTTTCGAGACACGTATGTTCGTGCAGTATAAGGATCGTGAGGCGTTTGCGTGTTTTCGTTTCGGCGGTAAGAAGAGCGGGAGGGGCGATTTTATTGAGTTGGATTTAGAGGTCATTCAGCGAACATCGATTTCGCATAGTCAGACAAATCATTTTCCTGGAACTGTGGGAAGAAAATTTGTTCTGAAACTGATTGATTTTGATTGCGACAAAATGAGACTTCGAGATCGCGCATGTCGGCATGTAATATTGTTAGGCGAGTATCCCGAAACCTGAAGGGGGAGTGGTCGTTGATGAGTCAATAAAAATGATTTCTTGCACATATCGTAGTTTTAGAATGCACATTATACATTTCGTCGCCTCAATAGTATGAAATAGGATAGTCATCGAAGGCATTTGGCTTAATGGGAAAATTTCCTGGGGAAAATCTAAGCCTAGTCATACGCAATATTTTCCTGCGCCACCATTTCTTAATGTACAAAATAGGTAGGCCTAATCATATAATAACAAGAACGAACACGATCATTTTTTTTTTTTGGTAATAATATTCAGCTTACAATATGAGTGTCGTACAAAAGCACTGTAGTATAGTGGATATAGCATTCGACTCTCAAATATGAAGTCTGTGGTTCGAGTTCTGACTGGTGCTATTACAATTTGCCCCCGGTTGACAAGATGTTTTACCCATGATGCCACTTGTCTACCTCGTACATGAATGTTTGACTAAAAGCAATGGCACCCCCTCCCCAACAGCGCTATCACGAAAGTGACCCTTGCCCTTTTCATTGTGATTATCAGGAGTATTTAAAATTGCCGGTTTCGATTTGCATAACTGACTTTATCTTATTTTCAGAAATCACTTGCGTCTCAGGTGTTAAGAAAAACTATTCCATTATATAAACAATAACAGTAGAGAAAAAAGGTCCGAACTTTGGCAGGGTAACAATCATGCCGGAATAAGATCACCCCTCCAGTCCAACCAGTCCTGTTTATCTCTCCTCGATACCCCAGGATTCTCCATGGATTACACCTGGATAACGGATGTCTGGCGTGTCTCGGGCGGGCTCCCACCGAATGTGAATTGGGAAATCACTTCATCCCGTGCAGGATAAATGACCCGAGTTTCCTAGTGAAAACAGCCCATCCCTTGAGGTGAATTGGTGGATTCCACGCCCCCCCCCCCTCCATCCCCACCCCTCCCTCTTCCCTCCCCTCCCATATTGTTCCGTACATTAACCAAACCAGTCGCCATCGCGACGCATCTTCTCTGCGTTGTCATGGTTACACGTCAATAAAGATCATAAATGCAGTCTGGTCGAAATTGCGCACCGTCCCTCCGTTGCGATCATTCTCTGTCTTTCTTTTCTTTTTCTTTCTCTCCCCTGCCCCCCGTTTCTCTCTCAGTTCAGAACGTTACTAAGATTATTTTTGACATTTGGAAGTATAGCTCTCTATATACTTTGTCTTTGTTAGTTCTGTGTTGTTCCTTGGATTACTATTGATCGCTATTAATCATATAATGAACAACGTATTCATCTTAAAGCCTGTCGCTTTATACCTGTCTTGTCTTGTTTCAGCACAATGAGGTTTGATAAAGAGGTCGTCTGGAGATTGATTTACCAGCCTAATGAGCCCAGCGCCCGTTTGCCCACCCGTGGACATGCAATGACGTCACAAACCGGGGATAATCGTACACATTCATGTGTCGCCACAACCCTCGCTCGCAATCCGAGATGATCTATTCGGCAGGAGGAGGATGGGATTTCGGCTCCGATTCTATCTTGTCTACTGCAGAATAGAGGGTAGTCGAAAATAGGTGAAATGCAGTTGGTCGGAATCACGTACTGATAATCAATCACCACAGGGCAATTATAGTCACCCTAACGACTCGGGGGTGTGAACCCGCGTGGGCATACCCTGTAATCATGGAAATGGGAAACACACGCATGGTTTCTTCTTCATCAAAGTGAGCTATCTTCCCTAACCATAAAGACCCATCTTTTACGAATATAAAATTTCCAAAAAGAAAGGTAAACTTCCCACTCATTTTCAAAAATGGACGTCTGAAATTCAAATTGAAACTGTATAATTAACTTACAGGGTATTTTTGTCACATTTATTTTGATATGTAATGTTTTGTGTATTCACACAGGTGAAATGCTGCATCTCTTTGTCTTTATTACATGACATGTGATTCTGTAATTCACTTGATTTTTATTCTTTGCTGTAAATGCAATTCATTTTTTCCAAATATATACTAAATAAAAAAACGAACAAACTCTCTTCTAGAAGAGTGAATAATTATTTATTAATGAGCACGTCAAACCATTTTCTTAATAGGCGCTGTACAAAATTAATATTTCATATCACTACATCATTATTGCTTTAACTGATGCCTACCATGCGTTCACGAGAATTCGAGTAGCCAACTGAAAAAGAGAATGAAAAGGTAAACATAATGGCATGTCATTTTCACTAAGAACTATCTTTGTGGTTTATATCTCCTATATACATGCCACATTATAAAGCTCACTTGTTTAACTTTATTTATCAATGCATTAAACAGGGAAAGATAGCGGTCTTTCGTGTGTCATATATTGTTGTTCTGTCAGTTTTCAGCAGTAAGTCAACTGGCTGTCTCTAACTTGGTAGACATTAGTTACGTTCAGACGGTGATCCTTAATCGAGGATAAGTTAACTTCGAGGATAAGCTCGTAGTTAAGTATGGAGCTCGAAATGTTGCATGGTCTCTTTCGTCACGAAATTGGTCATTTCGTCACGAAATGACCATTTCGTCTACGAAATTGTCATTAAACAGGGAAAGAGAGCGGTCTTTCGTGTGTCATATATTGTTGTTCTGTCAGTTTTCAGCAGTAAGTCAACTGGCTGTCTCTAACTTGGTAGACATTAGTTACGTTCAGACGGTGATCCTTAATCGAGGATAAGTTAACTTCGAGGATAAGCTCGTAGTTAAGTATGGAGCGCGAAATGTTGCATGGTCTCTTTCGTCACGAAATTGGTCATTTCGTCACGAAATGACAATTTCGTCTACGAAATTGTCATTAAACAGGGAAAGAGAGCGGTCTTTCATGTGTCATATATTGTTGTTCTGTCAGTTTTCAGCAGTAAGTCAACTGGCTGTCTCTAATTTGGTAGACATTGGTTACGTTCAGACGGTGATCCTTAATCGAGGATAAATTCACTTCGAGGATAAGCTCGTAGTTAAGTATGGGGCGCGAAATGTTGCATGGTCTCTTTCGTCACGAAATTGATCATTTCGTCACGAAATGAAAATTTAATTTCGTCGACGAAATTGTCATTCGGTTTACGAAATTCTCACTTCGCGTGAATTAAATATTAATCATTTTCGATGGAACTCGATTCTGAAATGTCCGAGATTTTTTGGCTATCTCAGCCATTTTTAAACTCGTCTTCATCATTAAAACGTTTAATTCCTTTTAGAATTGAATGCTCTTTAATAATTCATTAAAGGCTTACCATTATCTCACAAAAAAAGTGGAATATTGAAACCTGAAGCCTCATCTCAACCAAAACTATACCATCCCTTTAACTACAAGCTTATCCTCGGAGTTAAGTATCACCGTCTGAACGTAGCTAATGTACACTGTATTATGAAACGAAAGCATGTATACCAAAAGGAATGCTCAGCCTAACCACAACATTCTTGCACGATAAACGTATCAATCAACGCAATATATTAGTTTCCAATATGCTTGGGGGGGGGGGGGGTGGGTGGGGGTGGCGGCGGGGGTAGATATAAAATCCGATGTGTTTGTCAAGGGTTCCGGTGGCACAGAATGACGTACGTGAAGACAAATTGAATCACTGCCATCAAATTGTCAAAATCATATCTAATCACAATACGTCACAACAGTGCCAGAAACAGGAAACGAAGCCATCACCTACTCGCATAAGACTTTCGGTCGATATATTCAAGCGTAGCCGTGGGGGACTTTACAAAACATCTTGACAGATTGTATATTGAAGTATGACAGTAATTGAATGAATGAAGCACACACATTTAAAGAAACAAAACGTATCGACATGTTTAAAACTAACAAGTTTTCAATGACATTATAGCGTCCAAGTTTTTTTTTACAGGAAAGATTCATCGACAGTTGATTTCTTCATCCTAATAATTGTTTCAAGCTTAATTAAACTAATGTAATATATACTGATTATTTCTTCTTTTTTTATATATCTTTACAATATTCTACTAGAAAAATCGGAACTTGAAGGTCATTGAAGGAATTGTTCTACAGTGTGATTTTCCTTTTTCAATGCGATCGCAGAAGCAACATGCGCCAAAAGTGTTTCAACACCCACAGAGATTATGCACCGCTGTTTCAATTGTTTTTGTTCCATTGACATTCTTGTGGAATGGACTTCATGTGAGCAGTTCTTCAATAATGCACAAACATAATAAGTGGTTCTTTTATAATGCGCAAACACGATAAGTAGTTCTACTTTATAATACATAAATGCGCGCGCGCATTAATAAGGCGTTAATAACAGAGTGAAAGCCCAAATTAATTGCCGAGTCGTCAGAGATGGGACGATGTCACACGGATAGTCTTCCTCACACCTCTTTGTCTCCCTAGCCCAGTCACTAGGAAAGAATCCATATTTGATACCAGCTCCATTTCCGCATCATCTCCCTTTGTCAATAATTTTCTCTCCCTCTTTTAATCGCGCTCTCCCTCTCTCTCTTTTTCTATATATCTCTCTATCTTCGTTATAGTCTCTTCTCTCTGTTTCTGACATAATTTCCAGTTTTGCTCATAAAGTTTCAATTTCAGTTTCAACTTGATTTTTGATATAGAATTATATATGATTCATGCACATGTGTATTGTACTTTGAACAAAATGTACATAATAGATTCACAGTATGATAATTACAACAGTCTTTAAGGTTTAGCAAATACGATGAAATCAAAGAAATGAGCAATACACTTATTTCCAGATCATAGAGAGAGTGAGAGAGAGAGAGAGGGAGAGAGATGCTTGATAATGATGACAACAAAAACAAAAACAAACACAGAGATAGACACTTTGCTTGGCAATGAAACTTGAACTGTACGAACTTCATGAATTCAACAACAACAAAAGAAACATCTTCAAAAAATAGGCAAGCCACACAGACATAAACATTTATGAAGCATTATTAAATTCATCACGAAGGATAAAATAATGAAAAAAAAAAACTCTCCTTGTCTGTACTATAGAGTAATGACACTGTTGCCATGACAACCACCAAGAAGATGAGGAGGAGGGGGCGGGGAGGGGTGGTAGATGGTAGTTGGAAAGGGTAATGTTCCCCGACTTCGAATGGCCTACCCTCGTCTCTTTGTCTCAAATTTTGATCTCCCCTCTTTTTATGCAACCGCAAGAAAATAATCTCGACCACAGGCAAATGCCGATTTACAAGAAACGGGTATAACCTCAAACAACATAAAATGCGATCTTTATATGCATTCTAACTTTTTTATTACAATGTTTGTCGCTACGATGTATTGAATAAAACCCCTTTCTCCGTAATAGTCCATATTCTGTCCATCGTTACTTTCCACAAGGAAAAAAAAAAGTCTACCTCTCCTTAGCAAGCTATCCGAACATTTGGAGGGGGTGAAAAGGGGATGAAATCTAGAATATTTGTTTGTTTGACTGGTGTGTGTGTGTGTATGTGTATGTGTATGTGTGTGTGTGTATGTGTGTGTGTGTATGTGCGTGTGTGTGTGTGTGTGTGTGTGTGTGTGTGTGTGTAAATAAACCACACTAAATGTCATTAAAAGTGTTAATATTTTCATGTACTATTACCTGCAACCATTTTCGTTAAATTTGTAAATGAATTTCCAGAAAGTTACGGCGTAACTACACGGCGAGGCGTACAGTTTACCTGTACATTCACAGCTTCCATTATTGTCAACCGAACCGGTTACGTGTAACCTCACAAGTTTCATCTGTTGCACTATCAGTATCAATCACAGCTTTTTAGCCATGCACATCCCGAACATTCTATGAGCAAGTTACACGAAAAAAGGACGAAAATCACAAAGTTAGGCCAACAGCTGTAGAAAATTGTACGGTAATACTTTGCCTGTCATTGCTTATAACCCTAGTTCTACATTGAATTATTTTACGTCTTGTATACGATATACAATTTGTACTAACACAGAGTATGACTTCTCGTTATTTTTTTTTTTTTTGCTCATATTTGCCAGACTCGCGTTGAACCGTCTGTTTGTTTTCATTCTGCAGAATGGTGAGCTGTTTTCATTACTCCTTTGATCTTTCTTTCAATACACATAAAAATCTTCGATTGGTTTCCCATGACTGTGAGTATTGTGGTACAATAATATTATGTATACATTTCAAACAAACGTGCTTGGATTCGAAAACATTCATTGTTTTTGTTTTTTGTTTTTATTCAGAAATTAGCAAGTAGGTCCCTAAGCGTTTGACTTGTTTATTAGGGAGTATATGTCTACTTTCAGTTAATGTTGGTGTCATCTTCTTCCCGTTGATCAAGCTGACTTTATCTGCGCAAACACGTCTTCAGAATAGCCGACTTAATCATGATTTGATTATTTCATGCCTTTGACTATTTTCAGCTGCACATAAGGCTTGTGATATACATGATGTAGGCCGATGACATTGACCACATTCACTAATAATACAAATGCATTATGTTTTCCCTATATCATTGATATTTATCGACGCTAACAAACCAATTCACCCCAATTCAATATGCCACATGGTAATAATAATTGATCAATCCTTTCTGTGAAAATGTCAACATATTTATTCTGGATGCCGTTGCATAAAACGATGCAATCAGACATAAGTCAGAAAATCAAGCATAAGTTAGGCATCAGCCAATGAGAATTGAGTATTCAGAGACTTATGTTTGATCTCAATTGTTATGCACCAGGGCCCTGTTTGATAAGGGTCCAAAAAGAATCATCTTTATGCTGTTTATTAGGCCTTATAATGATAGCTGATATTTCCGCAATGACATACACTGTACAATCTAGATTTCGGATTCATTCGAATGCGCCTATTTTGTCGTGGTTGTCACGGTTGTTGCTCTGGACCTCCCACCTCCCTGCCGGGACTCGTTCCATCGTTTGTTTTCCACAAGATTGTCGGTTACAACTGGTAATCACGAAGGCGTGTAATGTCATGACAAATGAGATGATTCCGACGTGACAAACACAAAATAGCTTCTCTTCAGTGATGAGTTAGCTCATGAGAACGATGAGAAAAATGGTGTCCCTTTAAACGCCGTAATTTTTCTACTGTACTCCAGTTGAATGATAGCATAAATCAAACGTTTTATCAAATCACTCAAAGACAACCTCTTTGCCATAAACGGCACTCTTAATAAGTTGTATATTCAGTTCCGTCGGTATTGTTATCACAAACCTTTACATTCATTCATTTTTTCCATTTCCAATAGAAATATAAAAATATTTTACAGAAATTGAATACATAAATTTCATCACATTAGGTCATACATAATAAAGGATAAATTTACAAAATATTGTAAGTATACAGAAATGCTGGAAATGGGGAGGAATGCTAAAAAGCAGAGCTTGTAGGGTGCCTTCCCCCCGCACGTAAT
Source organism: Diadema setosum (assembly GCA_033980235.1). Lineage (NCBI taxonomy): Eukaryota > Metazoa > Echinodermata > Echinoidea > Diadematoida > Diadematidae > Diadema > Diadema setosum. The sequence goes on from CM067080.1 coordinate 19,558,566, forward strand.
ACAACAAATTATATGATATATATATATATATATATATATATATATATATATATATATATATATACTTATTTCTCTATTCATATATCCTTTAACCTGGAAAACACTCAGCAGAAAAAGAAACAATTTTGTTATACATGATATTTATGTGACCAAAGGTAATAAAACAAACGCTATAATGCACATGCATGGATCATTGTGAGCTACCCTTTTATAAACACTAACATTTTCTTATACAAAATCAACAGATAGAGATGAGGACGGGGAAATTTCAACTTACCCTCCAATGCATACTGGCTAATTTCTGGTCTACATCCTATATCACAAAGTGGACGTACGATGCTCCGTTAAGGTATATTACTCAAAGAGTTCCATATTTTCCAAGAACTCTACAGGAGCACTGGTCCGATTATATAGCTGGGGTGTTACATTGTTGGCAAGGTCGAGGTCGAATGTACCGAAATCCCGCCGACTTGAGCAGAGAGATGCCAGGGGCCAGGAGCTAGTCAGCGAAAGTGTTCAAGCCGGGCCCGCGGACACTGCCTGCTAATGCGATTGTCCGACATACGAACACGCAGGAGTTCGTCCCCCTGACCTCGTACACACTCTCATCGATTGTGATTGTGGGAGCGCAGCACCACCCGCGATAACATTCGTGCTCTGGGCTTGGGTACATTCGGTCACATGGTTTCTCGTCCACGAACCTTCCCTCCAGAGAAAAACAAACAGCGAGCTCAACCTACGGTGCGCTGCACGAGATCATTTTCCCGTCTGCTCTTCGTCATTCGTTTTTGTTTGAACATATTTTGTTTGTAGGAGCTTGTTTCTCCGTCTCTCTGTGGCACCCCATTGTCTATTCGGAGTTTATCCCGCAGAATAATTAGACTTTATGAATTTGTTCTTTCTGTTATATCATAGGGCAAAAATAGAAAGCAACATGAAAGAGAAAATAATGAGAGCGTGTGTGTGTGTGTGTGTGTGTGTGTGTGTGTGTGTGTGTATGTATGTATGTGTGTGCATGTGTGTATGTGCGTGTCGAGGGAGAGAGATGGCTTTTCATCATAGTTCACCGTGCTTTTCTGCCTTGGGATATGGACGAGAGAAGCCTGGCGCTTGCAGAGAGTCGGCAAAATCAATTTGTGTCTTGCCGAGTTCGTCGGATCGCTGTAGTTCAAGTCGGCAGGCAATGGCCAATTTTCTCTCGCCAGGGAGCCCGGAATCCTCTCCCCCTCCATTGTGGTAGACTCCTTTACTTTTAACCTGTCTGGAAGCCAGGGGAAACATCGATGAAGATAGGCACTTTGATATTCAGCTCGCTTATACGTCAGTCAGGAACGGTCTACATCCAATTCTTCTATCTATCATATCCTAGAGGAATGATATACTGTGATGGTAGCTTCACCGCGTATTGATTACGATGGTCACCAGCATGAAATGTATGAGTCCCATGTCTCGGAAGCTCGTTTGCTTGCCATTTCCAAGAGTCATCACTCTAACTTTTCGGGATATAATTTCATTTTGACATAAATAATGTTCGCAGACGCGGGTAGATGAATGAAGTATCCTAGCACGAAGTGGTCAAGCATTTGTTACTGCTATAGAATCTGTTTATCTCGGGCCTATCTAAATAGGCGCTAGAGGACGGAAAAATATGTTAATGTATAAGTATATATACATATGATAACATAAGTATTATGTGGATGATAATACATGCAGGACTATCCTCTGATACGTTAGCTTGACCATAATAACCTTTTTGTGATCGGGTGCACGTCACGACTTTGACACCCACGAACTCCCAGCCCATGAGTTCGACACTACACAAACAAAGCCCACGAGACCGACACATTAAGCCCCGTGATGAATTGATGTCGAACTCGTTGGTCTTTTTTACCTAATCGAACGCGAGGGCCTTTTTTGCTTAGTGTCGAACTCGTGGGCCTTGTTTGCCTAGTGTCGAACTCGTGGGCTTTGTTTGCTTAGTGACTTGCTATATGTGACTCGTGGGTTGTATGACTCATGGACCTTTTTTTTTTTTTTTTTTTTTTTGTCGAACCCGTGGGCCGTATGACTCACGGGTGTCGGTCTCGTGGGATGACCCCTTGTGGTCTTGTCCGGGGACTACAATCTTAAAGGAATATCTTTGTGCAAAAATGACAGTCGTCAAAATCAATTAAGAATAAATGAAACATGAAATGACTTTGAAAATAGAGAGGTGCTTGATTTTCATGTGCATTTTTTACTGTTACATATATCATAATAATTATCATCATCATATTCATTATTTTCGTTGACACCTCACCTGGAATATCCCCCCTCCCCCCCCCCCCAAAAAAAAAAAAAAAATAAAAAAAATAAAAACATAAAAAAAAACTACTTTTTTTTTCTTTTTTTTTTTGGTGAGTGTGTGTGTTAAGACCACACCATGATTAAAGTGAAATACAATGATTTGAACAGTTACACCTTGATTCTCTAATAGCGTATTACATGATGGTTGGATCCACAGGTTTGACATATTTACACAAATTTCAAACCATTCAAATCAAGGCATTACTCGTCGTTCTTAAATATAGATAATGATTATACTAAACTATCAAGATGAAAAAGGATCTGTTTATATTGTGCTCTAAATCAATGCGCCACCTTGCACCCGAATCTCTTCGTCATTTACGGAATAGTACATGCGTTTTAGAATTGAGGAGTCTCGAATGTATGACATGAACAACAGTGTACGATTATATCCATCCGCTGAACTATTCAATGATCTTCCTGGAAATGTTCGATCTGAGAAAACTTTTAAAGAATTATTATGTCAAATTTCGAATAAAAATACCCAATACCGATTGAATTATTGTTTGATTTTTTTTAATCTGTTTATGTCTTGAATTTTTATGAGTCATTTTGTGTCCTCTCAATATACTCTTTATTCTTATTTTTTTTTTACCATCGCGAATGTATTGACTTTTGTACTTTGATAAATGCACGATTATACTTTAATTTTCATATTTAAATTAATTTATCGTTCTTATACCTTATACTTATATTCAAACAAAACTCTGTGTTGTTGTTGTTGTTGTTTTCCAAATTTGATCGAAAAGTTGATCACCATCAACCATAACAAAGAGTGGTTTTTTAGCCATCGAGAAAACATATCTCAACTTTTTGAGACATCATTCTCTTAGATTTCTATCCCATATAACTGGTCCCATTGTTCGTCTCTTTGTCTCGTCTCTCCACCGTGTCCTCCTTTTCCTTTTCCTCTCTCTCTCTCTCTCTCTCTCCTCCCTCTACCTTACTCTAAATAAATAAATAAATAAATAAATAGATAAATAAATGAATACACGAAACACAGAAATAAATACAGAAATCAATAAATCAATAAATAAATCGATAAACGCTGTATTTATGTACATCCATCTTTATGTTTAATACTACATGTATATGTAGTGTGTCCACTTTCCTGAAAATGTTTCAGTCATACGATAATACAATACTTCTATCGTCAACGCAACCCCTTTCTTTGCCTTCACTCCGCCCCATCTGTTTATCACTCTGTCTGTCTTTATGTATGTATGTATGTATGTATGTATGTATGTATGTATGCATGTATTTCTATTGACAAGATTGGAATTTCACCTCCCTATGACAGACATGGTTTGTTCAGCCTATGCACGCAACATGTACGTTCATCTCTCCTCGCACGAACATGGGATCATTTTACGCGGGCCTCCACATGGCTCGAATTAGTCTAGCAAAACCGTCAGACGTGATAGCATTCGGACCTAGCACATGGGCCGTGCGTGCTCCACATCACTAGTGAGGTGGTCCATGAGAAAATGACATTTTAAAGCCAGTGGTCGGAAACAATTTTGTAAATTATGATAGATTTAAATCTAAAAATGCCAAACAACAAAATATTTTGATGACAATGTAAATAATGGTAATGACAATTATTATTATGATGATAATAATAACAACAAAAGTAATTATAATAACAATAATAATCAATAATGATAATGACAATGATATTAAAATGTAGCGGTTGATGGAAAACACGTACCACACGCTGACACAACGCAAGAGTACTAAATCATTAAGCTCTAAATTTTGATCTTGCAACAATCGGATCAAAGGACTGATAATTGTGACATCTCAAACATGAATGAACAGGAGAGTCGAGGCGATGAGAAAGAAAGAGAAAGGACAACACATTAGTGCAGCCAGATAGGCAGAGAAGGCAATGTGTAAACAATCATAAATGCAATATGAAATCAAATATAAACGTGAAAACGACAAAACGTCTGAATATTCTGCGAAAGAAACGAGACTAAAGGGAGAGCTTGAAGCTGGCAATCATATAAGACGATGCACAGTTTATTTTGTTTGCATCGGAACCTGAACTACATCTGGTTGACTGCAAACAAATATCGACCAAGGCAGTGCGCTGCCCGGACATGCACAGCTAAATATCTTGTCGTCTGTTCGTTGGTGCTTTTAAAGGCATAATTTTTACCATTTGCAGATGAAACAGAAACCCAGCTTTAGTGCTTCAAAATAGTTCCTATATGTGAGTTAGGGATAGAAAGAACCAATGTACAAATTTGAACCAGTATAATCGATGTTAAGTATTGTTAAATATATAAAATGTGAACAATAGTTATAACAAAGAAATGTTCCCAGACTAAACCATCTACAATCATGGTTTAATGAGAAAAATAGTTATATCTCATCATAATATGAAAATAGTGATATCTCATTATATTTTAGGCTTTATTGCAAAAAAAAAAATTTGGTAGGATATTTTGTGATACAACTGACCACATATGCATCAAAAGTGATATCTTGAACATTTTTTTAAATCACTGCTCCCAAAGGTAAACAAATTACCGCGTAATCAACATAACTCATCTATATAAGTCTTCATGTTATATGACTTATTTACGAAGAAGAGATCAGGACATTACCATTACCTTATGGTACACTATATTCTTATAATGAACAGTGGCATTAAGTGACATTTCACTTTTATACACAGTCAAATTTCAGCAGATTGCAAATATAGTTTTCCTCATATTCCTTGGACATCATCACAAAGCTATATAACATCAAATTTTGCTTCATTGCTTTCAATCTCAGGACCATTCGTTGGTGAACAAACACAGACACACAGACACACACATACATATTCACAAACATATGACAAATGCACATGAACATAAAGATATTTAAGCGTGTGTTTGCTTGTTTGTTGTTTTCTTTGATTGCATGATTTTCTTTAATTTCGTATCGGGAATATTACTTGCATTTGAGATCTTCGACCATTATTCTCATTTTTCTTCTTCCTTCTGTATGAAAATTTCGCTAATCTTCATTTCTCTCGAATATTTTGGGACAGACATAACTTATCGGCTGAAGAGGACAAGCAAAAACGTTTTAATCTTATATTAAAAAGCAAAAACAGGTCAGAAGATACATTTCTCTGGAGAAACATGAAAATCAGTGACATTTTGTGTACAAGACCTATCGTCACGCAAAGTTGCTGATTTGTCTTATACTCTGCAAGTTTTAACAATTCATAACTTTGTGTGTGTGTGTTTTTTTTTTCTCTCTCAAATTTCAATTCAATTCAATTCAATAGTTTATTTATTACCATCATCAAAAAAGAAAAAGAAAAAGGGAACATGATCCAAAGTGGTACAATTTTCAATTTGTCTTTCATTCGTCTGATAAAGGCATTTTTTTTTTCAAATACAATGTAAAGTACATGCACGAATGATGTCATAAAAAAGAAACAATGCACTTTGCCATCGTAACAAAAATAGTAAATAATCATGACGATGGAAAACAGTGTTCCACTGATTCTGTTTTCATACAAAGAAGCGTAGCATGAGGATGGAAATTGACTTTAAGTGAATGGGATCAGAGAGTTCAGGATCAGATTGAAAACCACTCTTTTCTGATAACATAATCAGTCATTCTCAACGAAAGATGAATAATATGTTACAAAAGAATAGCTCTTTTTGTTTCAACAATGATTATAATAATAATCAGGTATAAAGAGATGACTATATCATATTCATCTCTCATATGTCTCTCTATCTGTTGCAGTTTGCTCCTCGTTTGAGTTTGAGTTTATTTTATTTCACCACGGGTCACTCACTTCAGCCAATGGCTGTTCTTCTGTGAGTCCGTGAAGTAAAAAGTCATACAATTACAAAATACAACATTTTATACATAGTATAAGAAACTTTAAAAGAAAGTAACAAAAAAAGAAAAAAAATAAATACAAAAATCAAACGAACAGATACTCAAAAACAAATCATAGGAAATCATGCATACTACACAAAGAAAATGAGAATTAAGATACTGAAAAAAAAACAAAGGAAAACGATTAATGCACAGTGCTACAATTCAGTGCAAACTATTACTACAATATATCCACCTTATGTTTAAATGTAAGAAAGGATACACTTTGCTTTACATCATCTGATAAATTATTCCATAATTTAGCGCCTCGATATGTTACACTACGTTTCTTGAAATTAGTTCTTGGGTGTGGTACATCTAGTTTCAATATTCCTTTTCTCAGTATATAAGTAGTCTGCTTAAATGGAAATAAGTTACATACAATTTGTGGCATAATCCTATTTACAATTTTATACATCACATACAATAACTGTTTATCACTTCTTTCAATAAATGTATCTATCTTTAACTTTGCATTTGTTTGTATCAAATCAAATAATGCTTCACTCGAAAATCTCCATTTTACATTCATAGAAACTCTCAAAGCTCTATTTAATAATTTCTGAATTTTATCAATACGTATTTTCCCCGCGTTTCCCCAGATTATACTACAGTAATCAATCCTACTTTGAATAATAGTTTTATAGAAAATCAATGCCATTTGCTCTGTTATAAAAGGTCGAATTCTTTTCAACAAATATAAAAGGGTTTGTAATTTTTTATACAATGAATCGATGTGATTTGTCCACTCTAAATATTGATCAATTTGCACACCCAGATATTTACAGTTTGAAACACGAGTAATAACAGTGTCCTTTATCTTAATACATGGTGGCTCCACTGAGTTGAGTTTCTTTCTTGATCCAATTAAAAGAAATTCACACTTTGTAACATTAAGAGCGAGCTTATTTTTGGTTAACCATCTATGTATTCTCACCAATTCTTCATTTAAAACGCCCGTCAATCTCTTCACATCACTACACGAGTAGTGCAGGCAAGTGTCATCTGCGTATAATGAAACCTTGCATTTCTTTACAGATAAAGGCAAATCGTTTATGTATAGAACAAAAAGTAAAGGGCCCAGATTTGACCCCTGTGGTATTCCACATGTGATTGTCCGTGGACTAGATTGTACACTGTTGATGATAGTGCATTGTGTGCGACTGGTAAGATAACTTCGGAACCATTCAACAACAACATCACTGATACCATGCATACGTAATTTCTTTAAGAGGATACCATGGTCTACTGTATCAAAAGCCTTCTTTAAATCCAATGTTACTATCCCAACAAAGTTGCCTTTGTCCATATTATCAAGCCAGTCTTCAGTTGTGGTAAGCAAGGCAGTCATGGTGGAATTGTTTGGCCTAAAGCCTGACTGGTGCTCACTAAGCAAATCATTCGTTTGCAGATATCCGTAGAGTTGATCAAATACTAACTTTTCTATAATTTTTGTGATAATCGATAATATTGATATAGGTCGGTAGTTACTCATATCAGTTTTCTCACCACCCTTGTGGACTGGCGTAATACGCGATCGTTTCCACGACAACGGCACCTTACTTTGTTGTATTGACTGATTAAATATATATGTCAACGGCTTAAAAACATAATCAGCTATTGATTTCAAAACGATAGCGGGAATATTGTCCAAACCAGTTGCTTTATCAACAGATAGACTATTCAAACTGCTCAAAACATCTTTCTCATCTATCTTTTTCAACTTAAAATCATTTCCGTTATCAACAATTCCAGGGTCATTGCTCCCATCTTCATCATTGACTTCAATGCTCTCTTGAATAACCTTTCCAATGTTTGTGAAGTGCTTATTGAAGCTATCTGCTATTTCAACTTTATCATAATTAATGTCCCTGTTTGCATTTGCAATACACGTTATTCTTTCAGCCCGCGGTTTACGAGGTAAAACATAACTCAATGATTTCCATACGTCACCAGAGGTACCACAACTATTTTCAACACAGCTAGCAATATACTCTTTCTTTGCTTTCCGAATTTCATACGTTACTTTATTTCGCAGTAGCTTATACTTATTCCAGTCATCAGACAGACCTGATTTCTTTGCTACACACTTTTGTACATTTCTTAGTCTGATTAATTCGAGGACCTGCTCAGTGATCCAAGGTGATTCTTTTTTCTTTATTCGTTTTTTTCCTCAATGGGGCATGTTTGTCTATAATACCAGTTATCACCTCTTCAAACTTATTGTACAATATCTCCATATCAGTTTCTGTCATCATATCATCCCATGCTACAGAGTGGTATGTGCACCTGCGTGAGTATTATGTTTGTTTGTCTGTCTGTCTGTCTATGTATATGTGTATTTGTATCCATCCCGGCTATCTATCTATCTATCTATCTATCTATCTATCTATCTATCTACAGCCATCCATGCCATCCATCCATCTATCTATCTATCTATCTATCAATCTTTCTATCTACCAATCCATTAATATATTGTTGGTGTGGGTGTATGCATGTGTGTGCGTGCCTGTGGGCGTATGTTTTTGAAGGACTAACGGAGGGTGAAGCCACAATTTTTACGCTCGTTGGTGTGATTTGAGGAGTTTGTCCAAATCCAACTTTCGAAATCGTTCAGTAAAAAAAAAAAGGGGATAGATGAATATAAAAATTGTGATATAACTTGTACAGTGAACATTTTCCTCGTCTCGGTCCCCAACCATAACCACTCCACCAGCCCCAAATCGGGGTAGACGCTTTCTAGCGAACGTGTCATACTTCAATACGCTTCGTTTTAGTATCCAGATTATGTTGTACACAGATCTGTTATGGAGCATTATTATCCTCGTCTTGACGAAAGTGAAACCAAGGTTATACGTTGGACTCTGGGGCATTGAAGTTAGAGATGGGAATCTGCCGGGAAATGAAGGCGGAGAAGAGTTCAGAAAATCTAGAATGCGCCCACACAGGCACTGTGTGGTATGCGAAAGCCGCTTCATGACGAATCTTATGTTGCGATGCAGGGCCTACGCGTGAACAATGAATAGATCTAATATAGAGCGCATGTAATAGTCTTACACATTGTTACAACATTAGCCTTTTTTGCATGTTCATGCTGATGTTGAGATATAGTAAATTGATTCATGTTTTGTTTGCATTCTGTTCCATACTATTTATTGACAATGTAAACTTTCCAGACTGCACAAAGAGGAAACCATTTCAACACACAGAATAGTGGGTCTCCAGTCACACATTCAGTCACAAAAGGCGTTTTATACGAAACCCGGCTCTTCGTGACAGGAGGTGTTTTACCCATACTTGAGGACAGGACAGGGCATAATTATAAGTACAATGTAGTAGTAGTATAGTAGTACTAGTAGTACTAGTACTAGTAGTAGTAGTAGTAGTAGTAGTAGTAGTAGTAGTAGTAGTAGTAGAAGTAGTAGTATTCAATTCAATTCAATTCAATTCAGTTCAATTCAATTCAATTCAATTCAATTCAATTCAATTCAATTCAATTCAATTCAATTCAATTCAATTCAATTCAATTCAATTCAATTCAATTCAATTCAATTCAATTCAATTCAGTTCAATTTATTTTTATATTTCTCAATGAAGGAATGCACATCAAATACTAGTATAAATACTCGGATCACCTAATGAAATAAAGTGAATCACAATATCCGGCTAGGATGTACAGTACATTATTGTAAACATATAAAATGTAAACATGTAAACATATAAAAACATATAAAACATCTTCGTAAATTTGTCTCCATATAAATGCTAAAGAAATATGATGGAACCTACTTAAAAGCAAGCTTGTTAAATTCAGAACAGAGTGTTAAAACAACAACAACAACAACAACAACAAAAACAACAACAACAACAACAACAACAGAAGAGGAGCACGGGTCCAACACAGGACCAAAATATAGAAAACAAAACTGAAAGGCAAGGATATCCGGGGAAATAACAGATTCTTCTCAAGTACAGTATGTCTTAAAAAAAAAAAAATACAACGGGACCCTTCGCAATGATATTCTTAAAAATAGTGAGTCAATCCATATACAAATTCAGGGTATGAAACTACAACTCATTGCCCACATCTTACAGAAAACCCCATTCGATTTGCTTTAGTGGTCAAAGAGAAATGAGGAATTTTGTATAGGATGTCAAGAATCTCTTCTCTCCAAGTTCTGTCTATCGTATTTACACACAAAAGCATCGAAGTCCTATACTTGGAAGAATCAGACTCATGACATGCTTTACAACTTTTCACATTTCTCTGTGACCGCTTAACCAAATTGAATGGAGTTTTCTGCAAAATAGAGCTAAAATGTTATATTCTAAGACCCTGAAGTAGCATTTAGACAGTTTAATCATGTTAGGTGTTATCAATGCAAAAAATTGATTGTAATTTTTTTTTTTTTTTTTTTGGGGGGGGGGGACATACTGTACAAATAGTGATAACAAACAAACAACCACATTCTACAGACGTATGAACACTTGTTTTAGCGATGTTAACAATATGGTGTAATAATACGGTTTGAACAATACTGGAAAAAACTCGACATGTGGGTTCTCAGAAGAGATATGGGAAGCCTTAATAAGGGAGAACATTATACTAACAATTCAAGAAAGATTTACCAGCCAGTAGCAATGAAGTGAGTACAACAAAGCCAGCTGTTGACGCGTTCCGAAGTCTTTATAGTAGGAAGAAGAATACTGAAGTGGAGGAATTTAAGAGCGCAAACAGTAGTAGTAGTAGTATATAGTAGTGTAAAGTAGTAGTAGTGGTAGCAGCAGCAGCAGCAGCAATAGTAGTGATAGTGATAACAAAAATAATAATAGTAATGATATAATGATAATAAAAATAACAACAATAATAATAATAATAATAATGATAATAATGTCAGCGAGAGAATAATTGTCATTGCTCCCCAGAAATTCGTGCTATTCTTGCCAGAACGGAACCATTATAATTTCTACAAGAGCCTCTCGGTGCATGATGTTATTTTGTGTATTATTGAATAATGATAGTAATCTTGATAATTACAAAAATAATGGAAATTTTTAGCGGCATTTTTAGCACTCCAGGTTTAATATTAGTTTAACATTTAGGCCAGGTAGGTGAGAAACTCCCTGTTTTTAGGCCTACGACATGCTGCTCCTGAATGTACGAACGTTGGTCCTTCAGGACGGCAGGGCCGTGCGCAACCCAGTACGAGGGCTTTGATCAGGGCATTTCATCTGACATGTCTTCCCACTGAGTATGATCATGTTCATCACGTTTTAACACACCATACTAGTTAATGATTACAACCGTAATTATACCCATAGAATGCCTTGCCAAAATAAATCATTATTTTCTTTAACAGTCACTGTAAATTAAGTCTCTTTTATAACTATTGTTTTGATCTTCTCTCTTATTGTGCCTTTTAAAGGGATGGTACAGTATTGGTGGAGATGGGAATTGGGCTTTTAACTTTTTGCGAGATACCAAGAAAACACTTTTGATATAGTACAGAGCATACCATTTTAAGAGGAATTCAAAGTTTATTTAATGAAAATCGGGTTTGGAATGACTGAAACATCCAAAAAACAAAGTAAAACAAAGCGATCGTAATAAAGTGTGGGTCTCACACTTTATTAGAATCACTTTTTTTGTGGACATCTCAGCCATTTCAAAACCAATTTTCATCAAATAAACGTTGAATTCCTCATAGAATTACATGGTCTTTCATATTTCATGAGAGGCTTCTCATTATCTCAAAAAAAAAAAAAAAAAATGTTAGAAACCTGAAATTGGGTCTCAATCAAACCTACGATCCCTATAAATGGAGGAATATCTTCGGGGTATTAAAAAAACAACAACAACAGACATTTATGAGAGACACTTTCATTTCGAATCAAGTCCCCATAGACTTTACAGTAGTACATAGACTGAGATTTACTCACTATGATAGACACATTTTCCTAGCCGCGTTAGGTATACCATCGTCACATCTACAGTCGGACCACATTGACAGACGCCCTCTTCGGCAAGTTATCTTTTAATGTGTTTTCTTGGAACATAATGATTCAATGTCGATCAAGATGATTTATGATGATCACCAATATCACCATCATCATCATGATAACGACGACGACAACGAGCAAGATTTCTTTTCAAGAAGGGGAATGTACACTTTATTATAGAATGAACTTTTATCACTGGGCTGCAATAAAATGCCGGAGAGGCATGCAAATCTGTCTTGTTTACATCAAGAAGTAAAAATATTCAAGAAAATGTTAAATCCTTTAATCAGTCGTGGACAACGTATTATTCAAAGCAAGAGTGTATTTATAATTTCTTTACAATTTGACAAATGAATATTATCTTATCATCATCATCAAAAAAGAAAACACGAATTATATCTTTTCTAATGGCTCTTCAAATTTGAGCATATATGGATTGTTGTTGTTTTTTCCCCAAGATTCTTGCCAGCCCAACATACTTTCAAAAGTTACTATGTGTATAGATATTGTTATAATTGTTATACTTCAGATTATAATGTATTGTACTATGATTTTATAGGGACATACCGTTAACATTTTTAGGTTAGGAAATGTGTAAAAGAAAGTTGTCAGCACGTAGCAAAAAGGGAAAACAAAATCGAAGCACCCTTATTACTTTTTCAGTTACACTTGTTGCCACTGGGGTATTGTGTGCTGTTAAAAATAGAATGAATGTTACTTTGAATTAGAATAAGTTTATCTTGCTTGATCCATTTTTTTAAAAGATAGAAATCAATTTACTCCTCACAATAGTCTCCAATCCTGGGAGGTATGTTTGTGAGGAATTCCGACGTCCATGTTACAAATCAAGAAAACTTTAGTACTCGTACTTCTTGATGATCATGATTACTAGTATTAGGGTTATTATCATTATCATCATCATCATCATCATCAGTATTTTCATCACGATAAGTATATCACTTAGTATTCAGCAGTGTTGTCATTATCGTTATAATTATTATTGCCATTGCGATCACCATTTCTTATATTTCATATCATTACCAATGAAGTTGATATTTTTATACGGAAACTATAGGCAAGATACAAAATTATGTGGCCGACTATACTGTTCTCATGCAGTCTTACAACATCCAACGAAACGGGAAATTTGGGAGGCAGTGATTGTGATTGTGATTGTGATTGTGATTGTGATTGTGATTGTGATTTTGATTGTGATTGTGATTGTGATTATGCGTGTGTGTGTGTGCGTTTGATTGCACTTGTTATGATGTGTAATTACACAGGCTTATGAGGTTATATTTTCATTGGCAAATGTTTCTTTTTTATTGTACAGTTTTTCATTCAACTTTCACTGGGGCCCTATTATAATCTCTGATTCCTATGTCGGGGACGGCGGAGCGTTTTTGTTTGTTTGATTGTTTGTTTTTAAGGTGATGGGGCTGCGGACCGGGGGGGGGGGGGGTTACATCTTTTGGTAACAAGCAAGCAAGCACGCAAGCAAGCGAGCAAGAAAAAAACAAACAACCAACCACCCCCCCCCCCCCAAAAAAAAGGCCTTACCCGCACTTCTACGTGCCACTTCCAGGGTAAAAAAAAAGAAAGTGTGTGTCGTGTGGGGAGGGGGGGGGGAGGGGTCAAGTGCTTAGACCCTATGTATTCCTTTATAACAAAAGTGTGGGGGCCTAGCCCCCCCCCCCCCCCCCGTTTCGCCGGCCATGTAACTACACCTTATGTATCATCCTTTACTATAGGTATAGGCATATGTATTTCATTTCATTTCATTTCATTTCATTTCATTTCATTTCATTTCATTTCACTTCACTTCACGTCAGTTCATTTCATTTCACTTCACGTCATTTCATTTCATTTCATTTCACTTCACTTCACTTCACGTCAGTTCATTTCATTTCACTTCACGTCATTTCATTTCATTTCATTTCATTTCATTTCACTTCACGTCATTTCATTTCATTTCATTTCATTTCAGTTTATTTCAGTTCATTTCATTTCATTTCATTTCATTTCATTTCATTTCATTTCATTTCATTTCATTTCATTTTATTTCATTTCATTTCAAAATCCAAAGAGCTAACTGTGTAAATAGTAGTTCGGCCTTTTATAGGGCACACGTGCCTCGTCACCCGCTCGCCACCCGCTCGCCACCTACTCCGACCTTGACTGTGATCACGAACACGAACAGTTCGCCCTCTATAGGTCGTGAGCATAAAACTTTTTTGGTACATGGCGAGCTTCGCCAAAGAGGTGCTCAGCTAGCTCACAGATTGTACAGCAAAACAATCCACCAAGCGCAGCCCACTGTACGCGATCAAACACCACCACGTGCACGCGCATCTCGATCCCCGGCCGGCCCCAGACATCGAAGGTTTGTTGACAGCTAGCCAGCCCTTGAACTGTCAGGAAGTCATCGTACAGCTGTGGTCCTCTGGCCAAGATGGCAAAGCCAGTAAGCATGATGGATTCGATAAGCAAGGATTTTGAGTGTTCAATATGTATGGAAAGACTTCGCGATGCGAGATTCTTGTTTTGTCAACATACTTTTTGCTCTCAGTGCCTACAAAGCTACGTGCAATCCGGCCGCGAATCTACGAACCACATCACATGCCCAGTCTGCCGAGAGGTTACCCGTCTGCCACGGGGAGGTGTAGGTAGTCTCAAATCGAGCGCCCTAATTAACAGCGTGCTAGAAAAACTTGAGGAGTGGGAAAAGCGTAATGGTACAGAGTCATCCGGTGCAGAGGGGAGTCAATATTGTTCAGAGCACCCTAGAACGATCGTCAAGCATTATTGTACCGACTGCGATCGCCTATGCTGCTCAAAATGTGTCAGCACGAGACGCCACAAAACAGTTCAACTGCAGCAGAAAGCAGCCGATGTGAAAAGAACCATGGGTCAACTTGTGGACCAGTGCCAGGAGAAAAACTTTGTGATCCAGACAGCTCACCATCAAGTGAACACAAACAAGGACCAAGGGCTTGAGGCACTTGACTCACTGAAAGTAGAAGTGCAACGAAAGGCGGAGAAGCTAAGATTGAAGATCAAAACTCAGGAGGGAGAATTATTGCATCGGCTTGATGCAATGAAGGAGAAGGTGCGAGATACCATGGCTGTCAAACAGAGAAGCTGCTGTGAGCTTGAGGATAATCTGCAGGATGCTCTCCAGGAGTGGATGAGTCTTCGGCAGTCTGGGAGTGATGCAGACATTGTCAGCAAACATTCAGCCATTCTGAGCAGTATGAAAGATCTGTTGAAGGTGGGAGTCACCCCAGGTGACGTGGAGTGCCAACTCCTGGAGCGATGCTTGCACTTTGTTCCCGGTGAGCTGTACCTGCAGATGGCTGGTGGGGCAAATCTGGGGGAGTTGTGTATGGCACGGAGCTGGAATACGGTTGATGTGACTGCTTCTGGTATTGTGTCCAAGTTGATGTACAAGTCGGATGGGAAGCTGGTCATAGGCTACCTGAACAACGGTGTTGAGATTCTGGAACGAGATCATTCTCAGTCCGCATCAATGCTTGAAAATCGACACTTCAGAGATCTTACTGTTCTGGCCAACGATGACATTGTTCTGCAGGATGATAGCAATGAATTATTCCTGGTCAGAGACAATGATGATGAAATCTCTGACAACCTTGGTATGTTTGGTGGACAATGGGTGAGTGTTACAACATGTACCCCCGTCGGCGTCAACAAGCGATCTTCAATTGTAGTTGCGAACAAGGATATGCACAACCAAAACATCATCATCATAGACACCAGAGGCAAGGTAATCACAAAATACGCAACATCGTACTTCCATGGTTTCTATCACATGTGCTGCGATAGGAACAGACGGGTGCTGTTCGTCGACTACGACCGCAAGGGCATTCACTGGCCCGATCTAAAGAACAAGGGTCCCGAGAGGCTGCTGATTGCAGAGGAGGGTCACATGTACCTTGCTGTGGCTTGCAACCAGAGTAATTTCGTGTACGCGGCCTGGCAGAATGCCGACACCCCAAACAAAATCAGCATCACCCAACACTCCCTAGACGATGGACGACGGGTGAGGACCATCCTGAGTGGCTACAGGGTCAAGAACTCTTTCCGCATGACACTGGCCAATTGGGGTGACCAGGAGCTGGCATTCTCAACGGGAGGAGATTTGACCATCCTTCAGGCAGTGAAAAATGGGCAAGCAGCTTCATTGCTTAGTCAGTTTTGAGATGGATTCACACAAGGGGTCTGGTAGTGAAGTGAATTCCCAAGAGAGCAAGAAAACATGTCGAGGGTTTGAAGAGAGTCAAACCTGAAAAAGTAAAACTATGGTTTGAGTAACTTCTTCAATCAAAAGTTTCTGAAACTTATTCATATTATATTTCATCCTATTGGTGTTGATAAGATTGAGGTTGATTTGATTGCATGTTATTACCATGGTATCTGGGATTTTTGATTTCTTTTGTCAAACAGACTTTAAATTGTCTTGTAGACACAAAGTCCTTGCAGCATGCAGGTTTTTGAGATTAACTTCGCAGTGTCTTTCACAACTCATCATTGCAGTCATCTGTCAGGGTGGTACAATGTAGTTCATGGTTTCTCTCAGGCTGGTGATAGCGTTGAGATTAATTAGTTGTGTATTAAAGCCAAAAATAGTGCAGAAATTAACCCGTTCCTTACGGGAACCTGGTTTACCAGGTTCCCGTGGGAGCAACTGATATACGGGAACCTGGTTTACCAGGTTCCCAAAATGAAGACAAGGGTGCCTGTTTCAGTGGCCTAAATTCATGTTTCTTTCCGTTAAAATGCTCAGAAAAGTGAGTTTGATAAAAAGATCAGAGTTTACTCTATCAGGATTTGTTCTCCTTCTGTTTGAAAAATGCGTGTTTTACAGTATTATGTACCTTTTCCTGATTTAGTTTTTTTTTGCTTGTTCTGCTGTAAACTCGTACGAACATGTACATAGCGATCAAGGCTGAGATCAGTTAGAAATGCGGGTTCGCTGACCCCAGTCACCTCATTCAGGTACCTGATTTTGTGTAGAACAAAAGATTCTGAGAGCTCATCAGCGCACGCTCTATTCATACCTCGCACCCGATCGATATTTCCATTGTTCACTGGCACATGTAGTTGACCGTGGAAAGGGGGAAACAATGAACCGTTTGACTGCCTTCACACAGATGGATTACCAACCTGTGTGCCTCTCTGTCGACGGGCGAAAAGAATCTCGTTTGGGGGCAGTAAAGGCACTCAGAGAATTGCGGAAGGAACGGGTTAAGAGAGCTAGAAAGAATATTGTTTCCTTTATCATGTAAATGCCATGCATGTATAACAACAGCACCAAATCTGTGTACAGTACCGTTCTATACCTGGTACTGTAAAACTAGAAATTTCATGTGCCTGAAACTTTTGTAAATTTCACGAGGAGCCCCAATACGCAAAGTGTATTGTACATCTAGTCTACTTGTGGTGTTTGCTTTCATGGTAGGCGATTTGCGAAATATGTACATTATGTATGACTGCAAAAAAGGCTAATGGCATAGATGCAGTCTGAAGTTCTTTCTGGTGTTACAGTATTGCTAAATTTCATATTTATCTTACATGTACAGTGGCTGAATCTTGTAGAGTACATTTGATTGGCTCCAGTGTGTGTCATTTCATGTTACATGATAATTATCTCCGCCATTTGACTGTGCCATCAATTTTATTCAACTCTTTGTGTGTGTGTGTGTGTGTGTGTGAGTGTGAAAAAGCCTTTAAAATGTGAATTTTATGTACAAAACATTGATACTGGTTTCGTCATTTATAAGTGATTACAAGACAACTACCAATATTTCATATTTTGATCTACACTTGTATATATCAACAAGCAATAATATACACGTTGTACATCTGATTGTTCAGTAATTGACCACAGAGGTGTACATGGTGTATGTTATTCATATTTTTCCTGTTAAAAAGTGTTAGATGGGGAGTTGACTCCATAATGATTTATCTCTGTCTCATCAGAATTTGATATAATACTATAGCAACATGTGGTTACTCTAATTTAAAATACATTTTCAGTTGTCGGTACAGCAATATCTGGGTGCCTTGTGGTGAGCATCGCTGTAGATGCATTGTTCGATAGCTCAATCAACAAACTAGCAACCGGTTTTGGCTGCATGTACACTCATGGTGTAAGGTCATGTCCCGTCTTTAAAGGGACTGTACAGTACTGGTTAAGATGGGGGATTCATGTTTAGAACATTCCTAAGTGAGATAATGAGAAACCTCTTATGAAATATGAAAGAGCATGTAATTTTAAGGAGGATTCAACATTTATTTGATGAAAATTGGTTTTCAAAATATGGCTGAATAATAAAAGACTACATGCTACGCCTTTATTAGGATCTCTTTGTTTCACCTTGTTTTGGGATATCTCAGCCATTTCAAAACTGATTTTCATCAAATAAACTTTTGATACCCCTTAGAATTGCATGCTTTTTGACATCTCATACAGTGGTTTCTGAATATCTCGCAAAATGTTAAAAGCTCAGTCCTCACCTCGACCAGAACTGTACACATCCTTTAATCCATGTGTATATTTTGTTGAAGATTTTTTTGCTTTCCATCATGCGACCAGCAAATTGAAGCCTCGCAGTAGCAAACCATGACTCCAGTGGCTGCAAATCAGTAAAATTGAGAAGTTTTAGGCTTTTTGTTAGCTTAATACTAACAAGAAAGAAAGCAGCAACCAAAGAAAAGCAAACTGAGACAATGCGTAAGACAACTGGAAGTGACAATGCTTTCGAGGAATCTCACAATGCATCTGTGACAGCTAGGTCTTTGCAGCTTGCGCAGAAGCTTTTTGGGCATTAGCAATAATGAGAACTATGCAGTTTGCTAGATTTCATGAAGAATGCTGATCGAACAAACTCTTGTACATTACAAAGTCATTTTTTCTTGCCCCAAAGATCAAATTTTCCTTTGCATAATTTTATGATTGTTGTTGGGTTTTTTTTTTTTTTGTGCCCCATATCTGACAAAAAAATTTGATACTGTATGTACAAGGTGATGAGTTGGTCTGAAGTACATTGTGTTTTTGTGCCCCATATCTGGGGAAAGAAAGAATTGATACTGTGTTACAAGGTGATGAGTTGGTCTGAAGTACAAATGTGTACATTGTTATGAATCCACTCAGCATTTATTGATATTACTGGTAAACCAAATGAGAGCTGAGCATTGTTGATGCCTTAGATGAGGTACTGTATAATGTAAAAGTACATAGTCTTGTTAGAGAAGTGATTTGTTGAATATATTTGTAGATCTGTGTTCCATTATGAATAGGCCTTGGTGAAGAAACACAGCTAATATGTCTTAACTCTTTCATACTCTTTTGGTGTATAGATTTAAAAGTAGCCTATATCGGAAATAAAACTTGCAGTGCATGAAGTTTCACAAACAATACTTGCCTTGCCATACTCTCACAACAACACATGGATGCAATATTTCTCTCTCTTCCCAATCTTAAGTTCAAGTGCCAAGCTTACCACTACATGTACATGTACCGGTACCCGGAAAAGGAAAGTATGAATTACGATGATGCACATGTACCTGTAGTTTATTGTTGTTTCCACTGTATATCTTTTTAATAATTCTTGAATGTGATATGTGCAGCATAAGTACAATGTACAGTGTACAAGTATTTCCTTGCACATTGATATGATAGGAAAGTTCAGTGCTGTATGTGGAAAGGGGAAAGGTTAATCGGTAAAGTTTCATACAAGTGATACAACATTCAATTTGTACAAATGTAGTAGTGTACATTGTATGTACAGTGTTGTATAATGTGTTCCATGATATACCACTTTGGATTTCCATGGGAGATCACAGAGGCCAGGTACAGTAAGAGGTTCTGGGCCCCATTTCATAAAAGATGGTATGATAACAACTCTGGCTAAAATAACAACTTCCCATTGCAACAGCCAATTCAGGAAACGGGGTTCATTGTCGTTACCATGACGACACATGCCATTCTAGCAAGAGTTGCTATCATCGCAACTTTTTATTAAATGGGACCCTGGGGCCCGTTTCATAAAACTTGTCATCAGTGACAACTGCCACATTTCTATGACAAATTTGCTCTCAGCCAATCAGATGCAAGGATTTCAGAAGCTTGTCACATCTATGACAACTTGTCACTGATGACAAGTTTTATGAAATGGGCCCCAGATCTCACTATCACTTGCCCTACAATACATGAAAAAAAAAATGACATCTTCCGTCAAATGTTCGGAGACAAGAGTCGTCATGTAATTGTTGAGACAGATGGAAATCCTAATTGACTCTTTCAAATTATTGCATGTACAATATTACAGCCAAAGAAACCAAACAGAAACCAAAGCTGCAATATCAGCATTACATGATATTATTTCATCTTTTCATTATCACTTTGTTATTTTGTTTCATTTTGATTTGTTTAGTCTATTAATGTCTTTTTATTAGTATTGTGTAGATTATAGTGTGCTAAATGCAAAAAATTAGAATAGAAATGTTACTGTATACGTTGTATTATTCAACTCCTAGGAATAGAGGCCATGTGTACACAACAGATTTTAGCTATGTACTAGGTTACAATACTGTATGTTTACAGTACTTACATGTATAAGAACAGTAGAAATTTCTCAAGAGCATACTTAGCAAAAGGAGTATGTTAGACAAGTTTGTACCTGTAGATCAGAAATTCAGCAATTTCATTCCTTTGTTTCTTATAAGTCATTGCTCATTTGTCACGACATGATGCACATAATTTGATACGTTTCTTTTGTTGATTTCAGTGCTTCAAATACAGTATGAACAGAAATTGATAATTTCAGTGTGAAGATTTGTGTGTAGGTTTAATGTGAGATTTGGGAAGTGAGGACACCATGAACTCATCCAATTAGCACTACAGCTACCTGTGGTTTTGGACTGATATCGTTTTGTAAAAACGTTGCTGTGAAATATCCTCATCTCTTATTTTCCATTTTCATTTGAAGTTAAAGGACAAGTTCACCTTCATAAACATAAGGATTGAGAGAATACAGCAATATTAGTAGAACACATCAGTGAAAGTTTGAGGAAAATTAGACAATCGATGCAAAAGTTATGAATTTTTAAAATGTTTGTGTTGGAACCACTGGATGAGGAGACTACTAAGGCTCGTGATGTCAGTTTTCTACAATATTATAAAGAAAATGTAAAGAAAATTCAACATATTTTCACTTTTTTCGCATAATAAAAGAGCACTTGACTTGCCTCTTTCTAAAGGCATTGGGAATAATATTACCCATAACATATGTTAGTAACAAGTCAAGGGAATGTGTACTTTTTTCAAAAAATGAAATTTTGTGAAATTCTCTTTATATTTTCTTTATATTGTTGTACGCATGTGACATCATACACTGCAGTAGTCTTCTCATCCAGCGGTGACTGCACAAAAACTTCAAAATTCATAACTTTTGAACGGATTGTCCGATTTTCCTCAAACTTTCAATGATGTGTTCTACTAATATTGCTACATTTTCTCAATCCTTATGTTAATGAAGGTGAACTTGTCCTTTAACTTACGGTGATATTGCACCGTTGTCAAAGTGAATTGTAATGTTAAATGTTACTGTGTTTTATTGCCATATGAAACACTTCTTTCTTGTCTCTAAGTGTGCCTGCCTATACAATGCCAGGGCAGCTTTGGGGTGTGCTAACCTGTATTATGGCCGAAGTGTCTTTGAATATTACATGGATCGCTTAGGAGCTGGTGTGTAACAACAAAGTCTTTTCGTTGGGTAACATGTCTCGTACATGTACATACCATGTAGTTTTGTATGGTACAATGGTTATGTTACTGTATTCTTATAGAGTAAATATGGGATAGTTCAACTTGTATTACAGTGTAGATGTGTTATAAAGGTACAGTGCACTCCCGTTATATCGAAATGCTCGGGACCGGCAGTTTTCTTTCGTTATAACGAAATTTCGTTGTAACCGAACAAATGCAATATATAACGAAAACAAGGAAACCACGTATATATATATATCATATTCTGTTTGCTGAATACTCATCATACACTGGAAAGCTATGTGAAATGTGATGGGATAACTGTATTACAATAATAAACGCAAGTTCCCCTCAGAAACTGTGCGTGACACAAGGAGCGAACACACAGTGATGTGAAGCCTTCACCCATGCAGAGACACTATATATATGCTTGTTCCGTTACGTATTTTCGAAAGCAATTTGCATTTCGTTATAACGGAGCACATTTCTTTTGTTTTTCTTTGTCTGTGGCGCCCGGAAAAGACTTCGTTATAACGGAAATTTCGCTATAACCTTGTTCGTTATAAGCGAATTTTGTACCATAGACTTTAATGGTGATAATTTTGGGACCAGAAGATTTACTTCGTTATAACGAAATTTCGTTATAACCGTGTTCGTTGTAACGGGAGTGCACTGTAGTGATATTATGAAAGGATAATAGTTTTTTTTTTTCTTACTTGTTTTACATTTTAAAATCTGTTATGTTGCTGATACTGTATTTTAGTCAATAGAAAAAATTATGATCTTGTATGTGACCTTGCATTGCAAAACCTAGAAAAATTCATCCAGGTCAATTTCCCAGTAAGCCTGAAAAAAAAAAAAGAATGTTGTTCATTAATGTGGGATTCCAGCTTTTGGTGTATTTTTTGAAGGAATGATCTTTCCTGTTTCTAAGTCTGAGGTTTGAAAGGAAATTGGAAACATTAGCTATGAAAGTACTTTATTGGGGTTAACTGAAACTCTCTGTGTAGACCCATGGTTTCTTTTTTTTTTTCTGACTTTTTTGTCCATCTTCTGCCCATATGGGGTACATGAAGATGTCACATGTTACACAATGTATGAAACCCCACATAAACTTTAAGGAACCATCAACGATGGTACAATGTACTACAATGTACTATTACTAACACTAATTTTGAAATACAAGTAGTTGGATAATCCTTTCATAAAATTCTGGAATTTTAAATCCCTTTCTTTTGTGTGTGTGAGTGTGTGTGTGTCTTTGTGTGTGAGTACGCAGTAAAGATGGAGTTGGTGTGATTCAAAGCCTGTGTTGTCATAGTACATGTACCATTACCAGAGGTTGGATTAAAAACAAAAAATAATTATTTGATTCAGTTTTTACGGAACATCAAAGTGTCACAAGTTTGTATCCTTTTAAAGCTGAAAAATTCTTTCAAAATCTGCCCAAATGAAGAGGTCTTGCTATGCATTATAGGCAATTCCATGTTGGTTCTGTGATCCAAGGCCACATATTCAGTCATTAGTTCTGTCTTCCTGTCACATAAACTATAAAGTGACTATTAAATTTCCTGCCATTTCACATATTTTATATACACATGTACATTGTATTGTATTACCTATTAAGTGTGCACTATTCATTGCAAGTTGTTTTTAATGTCAAAAGTACATGCATTTCTCTTTCCCAAACATTAAAAAAAAAATGCTCTTATTGGATGATGTTCTTATTATTGTCACAAGGAGTCTTGATTCTATTGTATGTTTGCCCTTCCAGGAAAAAACGTCCGCATATTGGTTGGCAAATCCCAAAGCATAACAGGATGTGTTTCCGACTGATAGTGGAGACGGATGAGGAAAGAGATACAATAACATTTGGGCAAAAAAAAAAAACTTTAGTAAAAGAGGGTTGGTGGCAAAGAGATGACGAGAGAAACTGTGACCCGCTACAACTCAAGAGGATCTGAAAGTCGAGGGAGGTTTATTTTCTGAAAATGACATGTTGTTAACTCCCTTACTCTTCCTCTTTAATTTCATATACATGTACATGTATAACGCGACTCGAAATTAATGATTTTATGAGAGCATGTCGAGTGGTCTAGGAAAGCCTGATTTCTAGAAAACCGCCTTCAAAAATTTTTCCTTCAACTCAATCGTAATCAAGGGCAGGAAAGGCAGTTTTCACCTCTTGACAATAGAAGCTAGGTATGCTCCAAGCAACCTCTGCGATGTTCATTCAAGCTTAGTGCCAGCGGTCTATGCATGACCAATCAGTGACCAAGATGCCACGCACTGACCAATAAGATCACTCCTTTGTTGCTACGGGCAGAGTCTGCAGCGCTAAATCCAAATCTTCGGACACATTTTTGTTCCGTTGAAAGTCAAAAAATCATGGCACAGAAAAATGCTACTATACTTTCTTGCCTTTCCTTTCAGCAGATGATAGACGAAACATTAGACTACAAAATTACGCCAAAAACCGAAATTTGATGGTTTTGACCAATTTTTATGATGTGACTTCAAACTCAATTTTCTCGGCTCAGCCGTCAGCGAATTTCGGATCCTTTTGTCGTGGCGGGTCACAAATAGAGTTTTCTGTGAAAAGTGTGATTGACAAGATGAGTGTTGGCCTAAAAACAACCTTCACTCTTTATGTAATGAAGCAAACGGGAATTACTACTGTGGTAATTCCCTTTACTCTTCTCTCTTTCAATGGCCTTGCAGAGGAACTTCACGCATTACACCACAAATCACAGACTGATATACTCTCATGTCTGAATACAAAAATGTATCTTTTTTCCACATTTTGTATGTACAAAATTTAGCACAGCTATGTACAACATTGTCATTACATTCATATTTATAAATTATTGACACCATTTCTTCACAAAGGACACACATACTAATGCATATACAAATATAAAAATTTCAGAAAATAGCTCATGATGGGATATCCTTGTGCTTAAAAGCGCTAACTAAAGCACTGTACCTATTGTCCCTATTGCATGCACTTACACAAACAACGTCACCTCGTGGACTTGTACCCGAGGTCAAGTGATGTCTGTATGCACTTTACAAAATTTTACAGCCTCCAAATTTTGATGAATAAATACATTTCCTGTCAACTTTTCTTGAAGATGTCTTACACACACCAAACGAAAGTGGGTTGTGAAAAATCCTCAAATTTTCTAGCTCAAAAGACACTTCAGCAACTGGATGTACATTATTTGCAATGCCACTGCAAGCATTTTCTCAAACCATGTCAAACAAGTGGTTTGAATGGTTCCTTTTTTGATTACGGAGACATCGTCCCTTCAAAGCACAAGCGTATAATACAAGCAGATCCTATGTCAACATTGTTCTGTCTTCATTAACATTTTCACATTGTATCTACAACTTGCTCATACAGTACACCAAATACAGATGAACTTTACTTGCAAGTTATTCATTAGGCTGTTCGCTGTGTTTCTACCATCATTTCTTGAAAATGTAAACAATGGCTGCTTACAACTGTTTACAAAGCCCTTCTTACAGCCTTTGTTCAGGGTATATTACAACTTGTGGTCTAATTGTTGGGATAAAAGATATATGTACCGAGTTTTGCATAATTCCAAGTGACTGAAAAATAGCAAAAGAAAAAAAAAAATGATCCTGTTTAGAATATTAAAACTACACGCAGTTATACTGCTTGTTCACAAAAACCAGCAAACTTAGAGTGCACTTAAAATATATCACATAGGGATAAAATGCATTAAACAAATAGAATTAAACACAGAAGAAGGCTCTTAAAAGCTGTGATGTCTACATCAAGACAAGGACAAAGTAACTGATAATAGTGATTAGTTCTCAATATGCAGGATCTAACACCGTAATACATTTTATGTTCATTCTTTCACTGGCCTGCAGCAAGACCCTGAAACATATAAGAAGACTTAAAAAGTGTTCACAGTTGGGTGACTGCAAATGGCAACTTGAGAAATACAAATCCATACACTACACATTGAATCAGTGACATTTGCTGCCAAGTAAACTTTTCCTTTCAATATGGGAAAAAAGTTCTATGACCTTACATACATGTACAAGGTGTCACAGTTTTTACATTGTACATTCTTACTGTAAGCAAAGACAAGCAAATTTTGAATAAATCACATACAGCAAGATTACCATGGGAATTCACATAAGAAAATACCTCTGCACAATGAATCTTCAGCAGTGTTTTGTAATCGAGAGAAGATAGATTATCAAATTCAAATGTCTTTTGCACACAAATACTTGAGCTTGCCATACTTGAAATCCAGTGTGCATGTATTAGTTGCTGCTCCATAATGCAAGGGGCAAGCTTTTCTTTGTCATGAACATCTGATGTTTCAAAAGTATACACAATATTTGACTATTTTAGTTATTACTAAAACTATCAGTAAAATGGTATATTCATGAAGGCTGTAAAAAGTCACTAATAAAGAAAAAAAGTCAGCTTTGGACATTATGAGCTCCTAACAAATAGTTTCAAAACAGTTTAACGAAATAACTTAAACATCACATATATAGGCTGAATGGCACAAACATGGAAATTGTTTGAAAATGTTTCAAATCTGTAAATATGGAATAAATAAATGATAGCAATGATAAATATTGGTATGTTATCAGCATTTCTTCATTGTCACAATAGCTGCGAGTTGAAGTGCGTAATAAAACTGATTGCACATGTCATACCAAGCATATCATATAACTATTTACACACTTTAACCTCATGAATTAAGGCGAAGGACAGGGGAAAGATTTTTTCAACGTTTTGCTCCCATAAAACTAGTATACACAGCCTATTTTACTATTATAAACAAAATAGTATCAGCTCTATGGACACATTCAATTAAAAGATTTAACATGTTCCAGCCTTTTCAAAGGAATGACATAAGGCCCTACAGCAGAGGTTGGAATGTTTATAAAGAGATATATTTTTTCCTCCTTCTTTCTGTTGCATATGATGTCTTCTTAAAAGACCCATTAAAAAGTCACGTCAGTAAACTCAGAACTTGTGTACAGTAATGTGATATTGAGATATTACATCATTTTAATTCATCATTATGCTTTCCACAAATGATTTTATTTATTCTCTCTTTTCTTAGAGTATCTGCACAGGCAAAATGGAGGAGGTTGTAATTTTGCAATTTTCCTGCTTAATCTCCACTGAATTTCCATCTTTAACACGACATCCATATGAATTAGGTGTATCCCTCACATGAACTTGTTGTTTTGCAATTACCTTGTAGCAGTGACTGTTACAGGGAAGAAAATGTAGTTTCTAAATCATTCACCGAAATCATAACTCGCAGGACATTTTTGTGATATTGCCCTTTAGTCTTAGTTTAAGACTTTGTGTTCATGCTAACTGAAATAACGATGGTATGTATGCAGCGGAAATGCAGTTGCAGGACTCCATATAAACACCCTTACACTAGAATTCATAACAATGAAATAGGATGGACAGGGAATTTAACACTTGCTGTACACACACATTGCCAGTAGTCATGTCATAACATCAGTGTGTAATAATGAAGCACTTGTGGAGATAAAATCCCTCTGTGGCTGAGTTTATATAAATATGAAGCTTTTCTATCCATAAAAACTTAGAAATGTACGTAGGCCTGAAAAATAAGAACGTGTTAATAAGACCAACAAGTATTTCAAACAATAAACAATTCCTTGATATGGAGCTGCCACTTCATTAAAAATATTTACAGTGAACTGTACTAACCTGCAGCCCCTTAAGTTTACTACACCAGGCAAGTTTAAATCATAAATAAGTTCAAGTCTTAACTTTACACTATTTCATAACATAGGCGTACACTTTTTATGACATGCTTGAGATGCCAAAGTTTCTTCAATGCGTCCAGCACATTATTCCTCCTCTTAATAAGCTCGCAGAATAAAAAACTTCAAAAAATAAACTGTTTTCATGATTTCATTTATCGACTAAATCTTACAATGATAATGAAGACAGCTGAAAAGCACAGAGAGGAAACTGTAACCAAAGTCACGTGGTACCATTTTCACTGCATTATCATTCAATTTACAGAATTTTTGTTTCATTTTGCATTATTTTCTAGTCTTCTCAGGATTACACAAAACAATGAAACTATTCATATGAGCCACATTAAGCAATTGGTTCAGAATGAATTATTCAAAATATTTTTCAGTTACTACCCATGTGGACAAGGAAAAACAAATGAATACTTTTCCCCTGAGTTGACACTATTGGGCATCTAAATGCTGCAGTGTCTAATAGATTCTGAGATACTGACTCGAACAAAGCTACGACACCACTCAAACTTAAACTGCAATTCACAGTAAGTTAATACTTCCTAGGATGTAAATGTACTCCTACTTGAGCTGTGCACTGGTTTTTCTGCCTCTGTATCACTAAATTGCTACATTTTACGAAGGAGAGCTCACTGCAATCTTTAATCAACAATGCACATTGCAGGGAGGGTGGATAAGTCCATGGTAATGTGATGGGATACGGCAGCCCCCAAAACACCGACACAAACAGTCATGATAGAACTTTGTTACTGATGGTTTATGCCTGGCACTAAACTACTGAGCAAGATGTGGCCAAAAAATGTGATCGTAAGATAAGAAGGAAAATGTCCTATTCATACAAAGAAATGTTGGAGATAGTTCATGAGAGGTATACAATAAGGAATTTAGTTTTCCAATTCTCATTTTTGTATTTTGACATGTACCACCAGGTTAGATAAACATGTCTGAAAATCGTCTTGCTGAATTGCATCCATCATTGCAAGCATTGACACCAATACATAACTGGTAGAGGTGACATAGTAAAAGAGGTTTTTTAGTCAAGAGGCTTTTCATGAATACTCCTGGGATGCTACACCTCGTATAGTGAAGAGTCAACAGTCTTTTAGCTAACTTTCAATACATTCAACTTTTGTGGCACTTTGATGATGCGTTGTCATGGATACTGCACTCACAGGTCGCCGGGGAATAATGCTGTAAGTTGTGTTCTCTTCACGCCTCTTCAATAGTCACTGTCTGACTCGTCACTGTAGGTGTACTTTACCGGGGCTTTTGACCGACCAGTTCCAAGGGTGCTGACCTTCGAAGGAGGCGGATCGTCCATTGTTCCGTTCCCCGTCTTCTTTGATGCGTTGTCATCTTCATCATCACAGCCATAGAGCCACGCATGAGACTTCTTCAGCGACTGATCTTTGGGCTATGAAAGACATTTCAGAGAGAACTTCCATGTATCAACTGGTTAAGAAAAGACTGCCTTGCACTACTGTTATCATCACTATTTGTAACACTACCAATACTACCAGTACTTCTATAACAACTACTGCTACTACAATCACTTCAATTAAATTGCCATTTCCATTACCACTACCTGTTGAGTACCACTATCACTAACACTTCTACCATCACCACTACCACTACCTCCAACACAAGAACTTTTTTTTTTTCCCTTCAAAATACACCACATCTTTTAATGCTGTGGTGTTCAAAGGCAGAAACCGTAAATCATAACCCCTGCACGTGCGTCAGACCAGCCCTTCAAACATGCACTCACTCCATTCTAATGGTGTAGTCCCACTGAGCTCAAACTCCTGGCAACACATCTGCTAAACCCAAGCACAATCACTCTCAAACTTTCTATAGAACACTGCTTAACACTGGGTGGAGAGGAACACTGTCAAGAAAGTGTTTTCCCTTTTACAATCCTCTCAAGATCATCATTCAATAATGCTACTGTCAGTGTGTGTAAGCACGTTGGCCACGGGGCAGAAAGAGTTTAGAAACTAACAATTGTGACCCGCTACAGCAAAAGGATCCTAAAGTCACTGACGGCTGAGCGGAGAAAAACGAGTTAGAAGTCACATCATCAAATTTGGTCAAAACTATCGGATTTCTGTTTTTGGCATAATTTTGTAGTCTAATGTTTTGTCTATCATCTGCCAAAATTTCGAAGCTAATTGATCAAACGAAAGGCAAGAAATCAGAGTTTTTCTGGGCCTTGATTTTCCGACTTTCAACGTAAACAGAAACGTGTCCGAAGATTTGGGTTTAGCGCCGCAGCTAGACTCCGCCCCTAGCAACGAGGGAGTGATCTTGTTGGTCAGTGCGTGACATCCTGATTACTGACTGGTCATGCGTAGTTCGCTGGCGCTAAGCTTGAATGAACATCGTGGAGGTTGCTAAGAGCATACCTTCTATTGTCAAGCGGTGAAAACTGTCTCGCCTCCCCTTGATAATAGCGTCGGAAGGAAAACTTTGAAGACGTTTTTCTCGAAACTCTGATTTCCTCAACCACTTGACATGCGCTAATAAAATCGATATCTCCGCAACTGAGTACTTTCATGAGTTGCGTTATATATGAAATTAAAGTAGAAGAGTAGGGGAATTATGTCATGCAATTTTCAGAAAATTGTCCTCCCCCGACTTTAGGATCCTTTTGTTGTAGCGGGTCACAATTAGAGACTTTACTCTTTCTCCATATATTAATCCAAGCTGTATACATTCTCAAATTTTTCTTCTTATCGTAAGTCAAAAATAATGATGGAATGGCATCTCAATCACAGTATGGCAAGCTGCTCATTGAGCTGAAAGCAAAATTGCAGTAAAACAGCTTTTGGCTAAATATTGCATGACTATGAGAGGCCAATATGTGCGCAAATATCAGTAAGGTTTGGGAAATAAAGATCTGTAAGAGTGTATCTGACACATACCGGTAGTTGTAAGTGCTTCCAGCAGAAGTGTTTGCACATTAAACCAGTGATACCCCAAAATGTAAAATCATACATGACGTGTCACAGAATAGCGTTCACATGACACATCTGAGTTAACTTTGCAAGACACGAAGACACAAACCTCTGCTTTTGGCAACTTCTTGGGAGCCGTGTCTTTCACCCCAAAATCATCATCAGAGTCCGAGTCTGTAAATTCAGGCTTCTTCTTTGCAGCAGCTGTGAGAAATTAAAGACAATTGTTTGAAAAGACATGAGAACGGTGACAGCAGAGCTACGAGGGTAAGGATGAGTGAGGTGAATTCCATTCTATATACACTACAAATTTTGGAAAAGCCAATGCCATATGCCTCATGCTGATATGGCAA
Organism: Diadema setosum; assembly: GCA_033980235.1. Taxonomy (NCBI): domain Eukaryota; kingdom Metazoa; phylum Echinodermata; class Echinoidea; order Diadematoida; family Diadematidae; genus Diadema; species Diadema setosum. The sequence continues at coordinate 19,589,726 of CM067080.1, forward strand.
AACTCAAAGACTGGATTTGGAGCCAAAACCTGTCTTTCATATTCTCTGAAAATGTCCAACAAAGTTGTTCAATCCAAATTAATGAAATTCTTCCATTGAGTTGCTTGATGAATTTCATTAAAATTGAATAATCATGCAGTACCCGCTACATGCTATAAGGATTAAAACCAGCACTGGCTGTCAGGTGGAAGCTCGATTGTTCAATGAAAATACAAGGCATTTACTTGTAGGGACAGGAATTAAATGCAGTATAAAAAAAAATGTATGTCATTTCTTCAAGCACAATTTGTGCTGGCCATAATTATGCTGACTTCATAACTGCACTGAACTCTGACCTTTCTTCGTTTCCGTCTTCTTCGCCGGCTTCTTTTTTGGTGCATAGTCTGACTCGGAATCTGAGTCCTTCTTTCGCTTTGGAGCATTCATCTTTTTCAGGACGGTGCTCATTGATGTCTTTCCATCTGAAGTGAGACAAAGCAAGTACGGAGCAACATGGACTGAGACTCGTATCTTTCTAATACTGCACAAAGATATAATCCCTCCTTTTTTTTTAAATGTTGTCTTCCAATGAATATTAATCCTCATGGAAATTTGATGACCCATTAAAACTTGCTGATGAGAAACGTATTCTGTGGTTTAGCTGGTGCAGATATGGGTGCCATAGACAATACAAAAAATGACTGCATGTCTACTCTGTCGAGAAAATAGCATCTAAATTATTTGACACAAGAAATTATTTTTCATGGATCCTTAGGAAATCTACCACTCACATTTGTATCAACACAATGTCATCATAACAGAGTTGTTGGATATTCTAATGACTGGAATTATGAAAAAAAAAATCAAAATCCAACTCTACTATGGTATATCTGAGTCCTCACATGGTACTATAGAATCTGTTTGCAATATTTTCACTCTAAACAAAATTGGTTTTGTTTTATCATAAAGTACAATCAAATTGTGACAGTCAAATTGGCAAATCTTTGAGATTAAAAGAAGCAATTACTCAAGGTATACATGGCTCAATTAGGAATATGTTGATAATAATAATGATAATAACAATAGCTAGTTTTCATATAGTGCATTCTACACTTATTAAGTATCTCAATGCACATTACAGGCATCAATACCCCTGTCACTGAATACCTTATTTCCCGCCAGCACTGACAGTGCTCACTCTCCACTCTCCGGGGAGCATTCCAGCTAGTCGAAGCCATTTAACAGGCATGCACATGCTGATCAACCAACATAAGCTTTCTCATCCTACCGGGTACCCATTTATACTCCTGGATGGAGAGCAGCAATGTGGATAAAGTGCCTTGGTGAAGGGGCAAATGTGGCGGGCTTGGCATAAGCTCGAACCCACAAACCCATACCATACTCATGTCATTCAGAGACGAGCGCTCTTATCCACTCAGCCACGACACCCCCATGATGAAAAAATTTGAAGGCAAGAGGGATTACCTGCTTTCTTGCCAGCCTTTGCCTTGGTGGCATTCGTGTTGGCCTTGGCTTTAGAAGGCTTGGCAGCGGGAGGAGGGGAATCCGAGTCACTCTGGAGCGATGAATGGATGCTGCAGACTTCTGAAGACGTGGCAAGAGCACATAGATACTAGTGATGTGTAAATGCATGGATTGTTTGAGCCAAGCTACATTCACATACAGCCTGGCCATAGGTCAACAACATACTGATTACGCCAAATATTTCACGAGGTTTTTATTCCCGCGAATTTCGCAAGTCAGGTGCTATTCGTGAATTTAAATTCAGCAAAATTATTTACTTTCATCTTGACATGAATGTGATGGCACACATAATCTCTCAGTTCAGCACTCTACTGCATGATCACGAATTTAACCACTCGCCAAATTGACGGGAAGTCCCGATTTGCGAGAAATTAGACTCACTAAATACATGGCGTTTACAGTAGACCTATGAAATTAAGTTAACATGTGGTACATTAATTCTGCCGCGAGGTGGTGTTACAGCACTGTGTAATGATCAACTGCACATCTGTCTATAATGACATTCGAAATGGTTGACTGACTGTTTTTTGAAGTTACACTGTTCATGATGTATCATTAAGTTTTTGCCTCAATTCATCTAGGCATCAGTAATCCACACAAGTAAACACGATAAAAGCCAGTGAACCAGAACACAGGCTCTCAAGTTTGAATGAAAACAACAACATTTTTCAAATTTATGTATGATCGGTTTGACCTTTCTTTTTAAGTGCACTAACCTTTATCAAAGCCGTCACTGTCTGAATTATCGCTGTCAATGGTCTCTGCTGACTTCTTCGCCTTGGACGGCTTGGTTGCTTTTGGCTTGGCAGCGGCAGGTTTCTTTGCAGCCGGTTTCTTGGCGGGAGCCTTCTTCTTTGCCTTGGGGGCAGGCTCATACGATGCATCGCTCCCTGCTCCATCTTCCGAGGCATGGGAGGACAGGTCGTTGGACATCTCTGCCGGCTGAGACATGGCCACCACATCTTCGTCGTTGTCGTCAACGTCGCTGTTGTGATAGGCGACCTCCTCTCTCCTGGCGGCTGGTGTGACGTAGGAATCTCCACTCTCATCACTCTCCTCGTCATCGCTGAATGTGTACTTCACTGTGGTTTTTGCTGTCATGGGTTTGTGGATATCATGTCACAACAGTTACGACATCTCATGCCATGGACGACAGAATTTAGAGGTATGCCTCTAAAGGCAGGATATATATATATATTTTTTTTTACATTGAAATAATTTTCTTTTTTCTTTCTGGAATTATTCTCCTAGGATCTCAAATTCTCTGATGAAGCCTTTTTTTCTTAACTTCACATAGACAGAGGCTGCATGTTTTCGATGCAATATGCCTAGAAATGAAGCATAGCCATAAAATCTTACTTTCCTCTGGTTCCAACTCATTCATACATTACACTCAAACAAACCAACCAAATAGAATATGTCATCAATATACTTTAAAAGAACAGTCACCACTCACCCGCAGCTCTCCTAGGGCCGCGGTCGGCCTGTGCTGCTAGGCGGGCAGCGAGGGCCGCATCTCCACTGGTCATGTCATCGTTGAACTCCTCTTCCTCTTCATCTGACCAAGGGTTGCGCTTTGACTTCTTTGTCTTCTTAGTCTTGTCGCCAGGGTTACGGGGCTGGCGTGGCGCCTTGGGCTCTTTGGGCTCTTTGGGTGCTCTGGGTGCTTTGGGTGCCTTGGGCGCCCGAGGCTTTGGTCCTGTAATGTGGAAAGACAAAGAGAAAGGGGGCTGGGAAGGAGTCTAGCAATCACTACCAGAATCTGATTAATTTATTGTGAAGTGGACACATCTGCTACTTTGACACTCAGTAATGATTTCTCTGATATTGTCATTCGACAACTGTTCTGGTTCATTAACAAATTGGCAAAGGTAACATTTCAACAGTGATGAAATAAGTTAGACTCATTGTCCAGATTTGCTTCTAACATAGTATTTGTTCAGTCTCAATACCTCAGTTACATACACAAACATGACTTCCTCCAGTAACTCATTGTCTTTCCATGTTACAGGACCAATGCCAAGCTTTTGCTCTCATATGCTCTAGCTTAAAGATTGCATAGCCAAACACGACTGCTTTTCAAAATTTCTGCTCCAGTGACATAAAGAAGCAATATTCAAGTGTTCTGGTGAAATTTGCATACAATTTTATTCATCTACACATTGCACAAGACATGGAAGCACACATAATTTTTCATTTTCTTCTCCCCCCCCCCCCAAAAAAAAAAAAGTCAAAATCAAATGGTTGGTGCCAATGGGGCAGTAAAGCTGGGGAATGTTATCACCCACCTCACTAAATAGTGTTCTCAGTTTGCTTAAAAGCAAGTCTTGTGTACAAAAAGCACACATCATGACACACCTGCTACAGTCACAGCACACAGATTGTTTGCCCAAGCACAGAACCCTAATCTGACACTTGTCTAGTCATATACAAGCCTTTGCAGCTGCCCAATTGCACAAATAAGTGTTTAGAGAAACATCGATTAGCATGCTTCCTTGTTGGATGTGGTGCATGATTACCCATAGACCGCTTCAGTTGATACATTCCACAAATATGGTACGTTGATCACATCTTTGTGCTTTCATTGTCTTTCATAAAATGAAGACAAACTTTGACATATTGGGACAAAATATAGCTCAAACTCACATTTGGTGAGCGTATTAAACTACTGCTTCAGCTTCTACTCATGCAGAAATAATTCAAGTGTGCACCTCAATGATACACATATATTTGGTATTTGAAACTCTTATTCTGGTACTTTCTGTACTTGCATATATATATGAATGGTATATGCCATTAATCACTTCTATGAGTAGATAGTTGACAGGAATTTAATCACAGGAACTGAAAAAATGCAACCCAAGTGCTTGTCATACACCAACTAAACAACAGTGCTCCATTCCAACATTATTGTAATCTCTGAAGTCTGAATTTTACAATTCTCTCTATTTGCCTGTTCCTGTGAAGTTTACAATCCATATCAAATTTCCTATGGTTGATACTGCATCTTCTTTGCTATATTCTTAGCGTCACTCATTGGATGGATGAGAGAATCTAAAATAAGTGTCTGACATAATTGTCCGCACATTCCCTTGTATGAATGTTGCACCCCCATCATATGTACAATGCTATATCACCTAGTGGTTGGCATCATACAATAATACAGAAAAAAAAATCAACACGATTCTGAAAGACTAGACAGCAAAACAGTAAACTTGCAGTAATATTTACCGCATCAAGTACATTCAATTGAGGCAATGCACCATCCTTCAAATATTTCACCTTCTGTTCATAACATTTGTATTCAGCTGCTAGTAAATTCTGATTCACTCTCCCTCACACACACTAACAATGACTATTTGGTTTATCTGCTTGAGAAATATTGCTCTATCACAGTACCTTGTGACATTCAGTGACAGCACAAAGCAAGAATATCAATTACAAGGCAGCAAGGAAAAAAGTCTGGCTGAGAAGGCACTTGCTCTAGTGTATTAACATCCTTAAGCTGACATAGAATTTTTTTTCTTTAAATCCTAAATTAGATTACTGTAACTAGTACTTATGCAAGATATTCAAAGTATTTTGGCAATTACTTGTGGGTATAAGCAGTCATCTAATGTCCTGCTAAATTCATCTTTATTTATGAATATGCAGTCCTGTGGAATTTCAGCTAGTTTTTAATGTTATCACTCTTAGTAATGTCTTGAGCAATTCATCACCACCTTTGCAGCATGATGGGCAAATCTTCTCAAACAGTTTGAGGGCTGATTATCTGAACACTTTCTTTGCATGCTTAAGGAGTTGAAGATGCGATCTAATTAGTGCAGGCCTTAGCACAGATTTCTGCGTCTGCACTGAACAACATGGCAAAAGGACAACCGTCTTTGCATTTTCACGTATATTGTGAGAAGCACGAAGGCTTTGATTCTGACAGTTCCTTCTTCCAAGGGCTGCCGACCACACCAAAGGGGTGCAGCTCCACTGATGTTGCTTCGCTTCCCAACATTGACTGCAACCTACCAGCACTGCGCCGTTCCTGATCTGTGAACAAGCACCCTCACTCTGATGCCTAACTAAGCTGTATGATGTGATATTCTCCTTATTTTCGATGCCTCGTGAGTGCGTGACGTTTCTGCATAGATACGCATCTACATTTCTAGTGTTGAATGATTCAAATGAATGACTGGTTAACAGCCTTGTACAACCAAAACTCCTGTCTACACTTCTCTGGTAAGGTAATTCTGCAGAGTGACTGGGCAGGAATGATAGATTCTGAAGAGAGCAGCATGGCATACTGGACACACCCCTTTCTATGTGCAAGCCCCGACTCTGAATGAACCCTGCCAGACCATGAGATAGCATACCAGGCTTTGCCTTAGGCTTGGCCACAGCCGCTTTGTCGGACGCTGCCTCCGAGTCCTTGTCGTCATCCAAGAGACCCGACAGCTCTGATCCTTCCTCCATCTTGATGCTGTTTTCTTTGGGTTTCTGATGAGAATACAAAACAGGCAGATATTATTAAACAACATTTCATTCTTCACAAGACACATATTTGCTGAACCATAAAATCTGTATTGCTGACTCAGTAAGCTTTGAACTCATGCTTCACCACTGATCAAGTTAGATTTGTACAGTAAACACAATCACAGGTTAGGAAATATGTCAACCTTTGGTGACTAAGAAGTTGTCACTGCAACACCAAATATCTATGCACAGATAGACCACCAAGATGTAGAATGTCTTTACCAATTTTTCAATCAATGAAATAATCCTTGGGATTTGTAAAACGTAAAAATGTGTAATCATCGTAAGGACATCAATTCACTGCATTTACCACAACAATGAATGGATGGCTCACAGTTGACTGCTAGCTATCACATACCAATAATCAGAACATGATGTGATGCAAGGTCAATGGTATCAGATCTATTGTGACAATAAAGCACATTGATAATTTCATATTCAGGTACTTTGTGTTTAGTTTAACAAGGTAAGGACATATTTTCAAATTGCTCGTTTCCTTCTTTCTATGTGACTCTTTCATGTGCTCTGGAGGAACATGTTCCAGTACAATAAAGCAGATCAAGCATTTCATATTACGGTACTTTGCATGCAGCTTAACAAGGTTAGGACATATTTTCAAATTGCTTGTTTCCATGTTTCTATGTGACTCTTTCACGTGCTCTAGATGAACATATTCCAGCATAACTGTAAACATTTTTTTTTTTAGCATCTGAGGTTGCCTTCTGCTTTAACCTTCGTGTGCTTTGAGTATTGATTGTTACAGAAAGCACCAGTGTCTTACACACTGTCCCTGACAAAGAAGAGGTTTAAAACAAAATGCTTACTCTTCCTCTCTTTCCGTCGCCTCCGCCGGTTGCCTTCTTGATGAGGTTGTCGATGCGTGGGGCGACGCGCCGGCCGTACGGCGAGGGTTTGGTCTCCTCTCGCGTGAGGAGTTTCTGCTTGCGTGACTTGCCCTTGGCTACCTTGGTTGCCTTGGAAGAGACGGCCGTCACTCCTGACTCCTCATCCTCCTTCTCCTGAGCTTCCACCCTCTGGATGAAGAAAAAGAAAAGCAAAAGGGTAAACTCTAAACCATCAGAAGGAAGATCCAGTTCATGAAAAGGACTCCGGGGCGGATCCAGGAATTCTGTAAAGGGGAGGCGCTTTTACAAAATTAAAGGGGGGGGGGGGAGCACCTGGATCTGACACTGGGTCTGAATCTTCATTACGGCTAATCAAACTGGGCTGCTCAAAAGAATATTTCACTCTGTGTTCAAGTTTGACTGTAAGGTAAAGAATACAGCCATATAAACATGACAGTGAGGATTTCAATACAGTGGGGAGAAAACTTACTTGAGTTTTTATTTTCAAGTTGGGAAATAGCAGTATTGATCAAAATCAAATGGGAGCAAAACAGAGACGTTAACCAGTGCTGGAGGTATTCAAACCACCAGACATTTATTAAACCACACTGAATACATGTGTTTTGACTCTCTGGCTGCAGCATCTAGATTTCACTCAGGTGGTTTAACTGCATCTATGCCACATTTATGCCACGCATACAAAAACAAATATTACAGATTGACAAAGATTTCTTGTTCTGTTTTTCACACAAATTTACATAGGAGCTGTTCGCATTTGCATCCACATTTCCATCCATAAACACGGGGGATGGATTGGCTGGGTGTGACACATACACAAGACACAAAGGGGCATTTTCTCATTGATGATTTGCAATGATACCTCTGTTCACACTATTGCTCTCTGATTCACGCATCTTTGTGGCTGGCAATACTCCAACAGTCACTGTAGTCATGTTTTCTAATCAAGCCATATAGAATCAAGCTTTCAATCTGAATCATCTCTGAGATTGTGAGGCACTGAGCCGAAAGGATTTGGTTGTACTCACATCCAACTCCACCATAAAGGCATTGAGGTCGTCAGTCCACAACATACTGGCTGTCTTCCGTCGCAATGCGCTGAGCTCACCTGCCTGTGGGGGGGGGGGGGGGGAATCAAAAATAGTGGTATTAGTGGCATTTCATCCATGGCAACAAACTTTCTCTTTTAATCTTAAACTACCATGGGTTCTTTTAATCTTAAACTACCGTGGGTGCTTTAACAGACTACATCATGGAATCAACCTTATTTTGAGACTATGTTTCCAGGATTACAGTAGGACTGTATTAGGCTGTATGTATAATGAACCTATGAAAACATAACTAGAAACTGCCAGCAGAATTGACCCACTCTTTTGCACAAAATGTATCAAGTCAAGTGGCTAAATGCTGTGAAAATTCTACGATAAAAAGCATGTTGAAAGAGCTCATTCACAGTTAGGGGCGTCATCTCCAATGATCAAGACAAGATACAAAGAAGACACCATGGAACAATCTCCTCTGTTCATACTAGAAAATTAAAGGGACGGTATAGTTTTGGTTGAGATGGGGTTTCAGGTGTTAAGTCTTGGCAAGATAGTTTTGGTTGAGATGGGGTTTCAGGTGTTAAGTCTTGGCATGATAATTAAAAACCACTTATATGAAACATTTAAGAGCATACAATTCTAAGAGGAATTAAAAGTGTATTTGATGAAAATTTGTGTTGAAATGGCCGAGATATCAAATAACAAAGTGGTCTTAATAAAAGGTGGGTCACATCTTTTATTGGGACTACACTGTTTTGCTTTGTTTTGGGATATCTCAGCCATTTCAGAACAGATTTTCCTCACATATATTTTGAATTCCTCTTAGAATTGTATGCTCTCAAATGTTTCATATAAGTGGTTTCTAATATCATGGAAAAAGTTAAAACCGGAATTCCTATCCCAACTAGAAATATACCATCCCTTTAAGACTAAAGTAAGTGAAAGGACCAGTGACCTTTTCATCCCGCTGCTTCAGCAGCTCATTCTTCTTCTCCTTAGTCAAGCTCCAGAGGCTCATGCCCAGCAGGTAGTTGAAGTCGTGGCTCGAGTCCGTGTCGGACACGTCACTGGCCGCGTCGTCGAAGTCGTCTTCCTCGCCCTTCTGCTGGGCCTCCTTCCACGCCTTGACGGGGTCTGAGTCGTAACCGCGGCTCACCAGCTTGCTGATCATTTCTTTCTTGGATTTGTTTTCTGTCGTGATTGGAGGGGGGGGGGGGAGGGGGAATGGCACAAATATGAAACATGTGTTGATGGTGGTCAAAAGATAACGTCAAGTAGTACTGTAATACCAGAAGTATTAGTGGCATGAGCCTTTCACAAATTGTCACTGGCATTCCATGCATTGTGTGGACAACATTTTTTTTCTTCCAGAAGGTCCCTGAAACTGTCCCTTGGATAGGACATGAAATGGAGGGCCCATGTGTGAGAGAGTCACAACTCATGCAGGTAAAAGACCCTGTTTCATTTATTCATCACAAAGAGCAGGGTGCATAACCCGGTGAAGTCCTACTGGACCTCATGGAAGACGAGCTAGCACAGCTGAATATGGGCTATCCACCCATCCTCACAGATGGAAAATGAAACAAACTAACAAACAAACTGTTTTGTCGGAATTTGTTCCAAATTGGTCCGATTACTTTACCATTTCTGCTAATTTGTTGTTTCTATTTCACTGATTTCATTCTATAATTTTTTTTTCCCTGTAAAAGACATTTGTTTTTGTTTTTTCTGGCCCTCACCGATGACGATTTTGCCCTCAATCTTCTCCATGATGAAGCGGGCCTGGTTGTTCAGCTTGGAGGACTCTGCCTCAAGGAAGCCTTCAAGGTAGGCTTTCCTCTTGTGGTAGAGCTCCATCCTCAAGGCAAAGAACTCCCTCAAAATGTCATCCACACTTTCATACCGTCTGATGCAGCCATGGCTGTCATACAGCACCTTCAAGATGGAAATAATAAATACAGATATGAAATAATGTAAATACAAGAACAATACGCTACAAAAATGTAAATGCATACTTGGACAAATTGAAACATTAATAATTCCAGAATCTAACAAACTGCACAGTTAATAAGACATACTTTGTTCAACATTATTCTTCGATGATTACACAGAGCAATGATCACTCCACTAGGGATATGATCAGTCATATGAATCAACATGATCAGTCATATGAACCTACACAATATGACAATATCTGCCGTAAAGTATACAAAATCAAACACAAAACTTTCACATTCATCAACATGAATGGAGCGTTGCCTTCACATCTGGACGTCTGTATCGAAATGTTGACATGCAACCTTAGAAAGTTGTAACTGCCAGTATTGATAATATGCATTTACATTACACACATCAAATGGTAAAAAAAAAATGTCTTTGCACATAGTATACAGGTCATTGTGGTCATGAAAATTATGATATGTATGCATCAGGGCTCAACATTAGCAGTGGCCCAATAGCCCATGACTGCCCAAAACTGATTTTCAGCCACAAAATCCCCCCCCCCATAAAAGTTATCTTTTTGTTGGCCTGCTCAGACAACTAGGATTCAAAATGGACTGATATAGCTTGATATGATTTTAATCCATAAAAATTTGAAATTAAAGATACTAGTGGCTCGAACAGATCACCAGAGAAAAAAAAAGTTAATGTCAAGCCCTGTATATGCCATATTCATACTTTATTAATTTTTCTTTAAAAAACAAACAAAAAACTATACAGGGCTTTGTTAGGAAGCTGTGGTGTAGTGGATGACATACTTGCAGGGCCCTCTGGGAGAACTGTAGGGTACAGTACCCTGGGCAAGCGTTATCAGAGAAACATTATCATTTACACAAAATTGACACCCGCATGAATGAGGTAAATATTTTGTGCCTATCTAACTTCTTTATTAATGTAATGGTATTTGTATTTGGATTGTATTCTGTAACATTTTTATCATTTCTTTTTAACTGTTGGTACACATACCTGAGGGGGATCATCCTCTGAAAGGCCTATCAATGCTGATTCCTCCACTTTGAATATGTTCTTGCATCTTACATAATGTAAGCTGCAGATTTTCTAATGTCATTGCTATCTCTTTTCCCATTCGCAACGTAGAAATAAATGAAATGAACTGAATTGAATTTATCACCGTACCATGAGATTGGCCTGTGAGAAAGTCGTCTGAAGCTTGAACATCTTGTGTAGCCCCTCTTCCTCTCCCCTGAGGAGACGATCTTCACTCATCTTCACCACAAACTTCACCGTGGTGTCTGTGTGGTACTCCTTGTAGTCACTGTGGAGGTGGGTCAAGAGGACAAAGCACTAACTGAAAACTGGATGCGGTGTGTATATGCCTCTACCGCTGAAAAATTACATGGTTTTCCTACAACTGCTTGACTTTGCACAGGAAACTTCAAGTGATCATTTAACTTTATTTTTTGACCCAAATATTTACAAGTCATGACAATACATGACTCCCATGAAATCCTCCAATTGAAAAAGGGAATCAAAGAGAAAGCATCAAGAATATCACACTTTCGCATCATAACTTGGCTTTCCCAAATTGTGACCTTGTCACATGTAATACTAGAAAAGCACTCAGAGAGTACAGACCTCCGCCAATCCAACAACGGTTACTCATTTCCACCCAATTTCCCCAAATAAAAGCCTTTTGTTTATGTCATTGCACGGCGCCTTGCCCTAGCACAGCGCGCGCTTATGTATGCGCATATAAACCTCCAGTAAGCGCAGCTTGAACCCCAAGTTCTTTGACTTTATAAGCCAAAAGATGAAAAATCCTTCAAAAATTTATAAAAATTCCTGGATCACTTTCAAAATTGAATGAGATGTTGTGTCAAAATCGACTTTTTCTGCAAGTTTCATTCTAATCCGTACACAACTTTTAGAGTTATTTTGCAAACAGACAAACCAATGCCAATGATCACTTGACCTCCTCCTTCCTTGGCGGAGGTAATAATACATGTCACTGATTGCACCAAATTGACTGACTATATGCCATTATAACAGCTATAGATTCCCAAAGGCACTAAATATGCATTTAGTTCATGCACCTCAAATTAAAAAAAAAAAAAAGAAAAGGTGGAGTGGTAGCAAATGACTCTTGTGTACGTACGAGATGGATGGTTTGACTTTCTCTGTTCCATACACCATCGGTTCCAGGACTGACTCTTTGTAGTTCTGGGTCCAGGTCCTCACGGGTAGCTCAGTGATCTCTACAGAGTTGTTGTCAATGACGGCAAGCTCCCCACTGACGGCGAAGCGGTTCGGCTCAAACTCCTCGATGGTGCCCTTGAAGTTCTTGTAGGATGGGAGCTGGAACGAGACAAACGAAAGGCGTGTTTGAGGACAAACATGTATATGTAGCAGGCTAGTACAACTCTTTTTATTTGAGAGCTACCTAGGCAGACATCTTTCAGCAGGTTGAGATAATAATGAAAACTGCCTCACATTCTCAGGAGTCATGACAGAATGATCACTGAAGCATTACTGCATCTTATCTCTTTTCCTGCTAAGTTCAGGGTTACTTGTGTTCAGTGGAACGCCAAATTTGTGTACACAAACTGTTCATGTACACGAATTACTGCTGCAGAGCATCAATCATGTACATTCAAATGTAGCATGCTATTGCTTTAGTGGATACTGGAAATAGATTACCTCAACAAAAAGGAAGAATTTCTGTCTTCGGGAGACATTTTCCGCAAAAAAAAAAGAAGAAAGCATTCAGAATTTGCCATTGAGGGTAGTGGTCTACAAATGGTTACCATACTTACCAGCCGTGTAACTTTTTGCTGATATACAGCTGACAGTAGCAACAGCTATCAGAAAAGTATTAGACTAATTACAACAAAAACTAGAAATATCACTTAAGGTGATTAATACCCCCGCCCCGTGACGACAGTCTTACCCAAGGAATGATCTTTCCTTGATCTTCTGCCATTTAAATGCCGTTACCATGGCAACGCAGCTTCCGACACGTCCGAAAAATATGTCTTGCACATCTTCCCACCAAGACTATTGTGTGTGCCACATTTCATAAGCTTTTGTCAAAAACTGAGGAAGTAGTTCAATCCACAAGATCTCTCCTTGATCTTCCGCCATTAATATGCCGTTACCATGGCAACGCAGCTTCCGACACGTCCAAAAAATACGTCTTGCACATCTTCCCACCAAGACCAATGTGTGTGTCACATTTCATGAGCTTCAGTCGAATACAGAGGAAGTAGTTCAATCCGCAAGATCTTTCCTTGATCTTCTGCCATTTATATGCCGTTACCATGGCAACGCAGCTTCCGACACGTCCGAAAAATATGTCTTCCACATCTTCCCACCAAGATCAAGGTGTGTGCCACATTTCATAAGCTTTGGTCAAAAAACTGAGGAAGTAGTTAAATCCGCAAGATCTTTCCTTGATCTTCTGCCATTAATATGCCGTTACCATGGCAACGTACTTTCGGGTACTGTCAAAAAATGCGTCTTGTACATCTACAACCAAAGGCACACATCTGTACCAAGTTTCATGGAAATTGGGCAAAAACTGAGGAAGTAGTTTGCAACACAAAATTTTCCATCATTTTGGCTCATAATATGTGAGCTGTTACCATGGCAACATACTTTTTGTCACTGTCAAGAAATGTGTCATGCTGACCTATATCCTAAGACAAACATTCAATATGAATTCCATGAGAATTGGAAGAACACTGATGAAGCAGTTTTGCCATGAAGCATTTTGCCCTATATTTTACCAATAACATGCCGTTACCATGGCAACGCACTTTTTGCCACTGCAGAAATATGTGTCTTGCACATTAACATATTCAGATGAACATCTGTACCTAATTTCATAAAAATTGATCAAAAACTGTGGGAGGAGTTCGCGACGCAAGATTTGTACCCATTTTTGCCCATAATATGCCGTTACCATGGCAACATACTTTTGGGTACTGTCAAAAAATACGTCTTGCACATCTACAACCCAAGGCACACATCTTTGCCAAGTTTCATGGGAATCGGTTGAAAACTGAGGAAGTAGTTCGCGACGCAAGATTTGCAACGGACCGACCGCCCGACCGCCCGACTGACCGACCGCCCGACCGTCCGCTGATTCCTATATACCCCCTTCAAACTTCGTTTGGCGGGGGTATAAAAAGTCATCAGTCAAATCAAGCTAATTTACATGTTTACTAGCAAAAGAACAAAGGGTGAATTTCCAATTAATTTCTTAAGTTATTATAGGTTTCTTTCAGTTTCCTGTAACAGAGTACAAGGGACACACTTAAAAGATAGATGATATCTCAATCGCATTACCCATGTGTGACCCTGATGTAGCACATGACCTATGTGAATTGAAAAGTGATCTTTTTCATTTGAAGACCCATTACAAATCCTGTACTCATGGTGGCGTGACCTTCAACCCTTCATGTCAAAAAGCTCACCATGGGAACAGGGTCATCACCGGCCAGCAGGCGCCGTACGTTGGCGACCACCTCGCGGATGTCGTAATTGCAGATGCGTGTGCTCCAGCCGGTCCCGATTCCCTCGCTGCCGTTGACAAGCACCATGGGGATGATGGGCACATAGAACTCGGGCTCGATGCGCTGGTTGTCGTCATACAGGTGTGTGAGGAGGAGGTCATCATGGGCGGGAAAGACGAGGCGGGCGAGAGGGCTGGAGGTGGGAGAGAAGAGGAGAGAACATCACATAAATGTGCAGAGTGCTACAAACCCACTTGCCCGACTGCCAAGGGCAACTACAGCTCAACGTTGGGCAATAAAATTGAGTGGGCACACGGCTGTTTTGAGTATAGAGCCATGATGCATATAAAATGTTATAGAGAATCCCCCCTGTAAAATTTGGGCTTGCTTGCAATGTGATCTGAAGGCATTACATTTCTGTCAGTTCGTAATAACACATCCCAACTGAGCTACACTTTAATAGAGGCATGGAATGAACATGATAGTGAAGCATTTTGTGTTTTCTCCATGTCCATGAAGTGTGTTATGAGCAATCAAGCTCCATCATATCCAACTTGGAAGGATTGATACATGTCAATATACCTCAATTTGTCAACTTTTGATGCTTTTTAAACACTGCATAGAATTCACTGCCTACAAAAATGAGGTTAGTGGCATCTTCCAACTCTATCTTAAAATGATTATTGGCACACCTTGTTTATCTTTCTTTTGAAAACATACACAAGTGCTTTCTAATTGCATACTAAAAGAAAACGAAAATCAAGAATTTCCATGCAATATTAACATTTCTTGCTTTACCTCATGCCCACAGGAAGCAAGGAACAACGACTCACCTGAGTTGGGTGAAGATGTAACGGGGGCTGGCAGCATCCTTGCCACCGTGCAGCCGGGTGCCGAACTGACCGATGGGCTGTAGCAGGTTGAGGTTGTTGCTGCCGACAAACTTCTGGGCCAGGTTTATGATGGTGCTCATCAGGGATTGCTGCCCATGGAGAGTTAGGGCGATCAGGGGTGAGTAAACCATTTAACCGCTTTGTGTCAGCTTTCGTTAATGTTTAATCCACCCAACTGTAATCTACTCAGCCTCAAATCACTATAACACACATTGAGGATTCTACTGAACAATGTATGATCATACCCTCCTTCTTCTTGGTCAAATGAATTGTTTGGAAGAACTCTGCAGGTATCTGCAATGTCTCATTACATTCTAAATGCCATGAAGTCTTTCATAATATTGTCATGACTGGCAATACTTCCGCCTCATGCCCTTTGTATTTGATGGCGTGATGCACACAAATTTTTAATCGAAGAAATAGCTGGTAGATTACTAAAATGGACGGGGAATGCAAAAGATTGAGTGTTCTAATACCATCAAGTCGTTATGATTATCAAGTTAGGACTGTCAAACTCGTGCAAAATTCTGTACCATCAGCTTACTTTTTGCATACCAGTCACTCACAGCTGAAATTTCTTCAAGAGTACTCAGGTTGTATGTCAAGTAGCAACTACTCACAAGGGTACACCGCAAGCATCTCACCCATGCACATGCAATGAGATTGCACAACGGATAACCGACTGGGTTTCGCTTCTTTCACGACCATTCAATCTCATCTGTTAACATTGCATAGTTTCCTCCCTTATTTTTTGAGACAACACACAGCAACATCTTTACTGTTCACATAATATATGTCCATCTTTGTCCTCCCAGTGACATGGAAGAAGAGACGGGGGGGGGGGGGGGGGGGGTAGGGGGGAGTAGAAAATGGATAAAACATGAGTCAAGGGAAAGAAAAGGTGATAAGTGTTATGCCCCCCTTAGGTGTGGGAACAGTTGAGGCAGTGGTACTCACCTCACCATGATGGTAGGCAGACAGCTCTGCCACAGCACCGGCCATCTGGGCAACTTTCACTTCTTTCTTCTCATACTTCTTGAAACAGGTGAAGAGGACCTTGCGCTGACCGGGTTTCAAGCCTGTATAGCCAGAGGAGAATGAAAGGTAGGCAAAAATCGCGGTTAGGCCACAATTGAATAACATTCTAGTGAAAAATCAAATATCGAACATTTTACGCAGATAGTCAATTTCCGTGTTTGAAAAACACACGCTACACTGTATAAGGATACACGACAGAAAGCAATGTCTTTGATGGTTGTAGATGAGAGAGGGAGCAGAAGTTCTGTGTACATCATATATTTAGCGAGTCTAATTTGAGTGGTTCAATTCGCGATAATAGAGTACAGCAAAGGGTAGAGAAATGTACGCATACATGTTGCATTCATGTCTGGATTAGAATTAGGTTCATTGTGAAATTCACAAAAAGCTCCCGACTCGCGATATTTGTGAAAAATAACAACCAACGATATATATGGCGTATACAGTAGATGAGTGTTTGCTGATCTTACCATCAACCATGGAGGGGATGGAACGTTCGTTGTCCGCGTTGGAGAAGAGAACCAGCTCTTTGTTGATGAAATCATTGTAGCTGACTTTCTCTGTGTCCTTCTGGTACAGGTACAGCTGTAAATATGGGACGAAGAAACAAGTAATTTCCATAATTCGTATCAATGCCTGTTACAAAGTACAGCAAATTAGCACTTGCTTTTGTCAATGTGTATCATCCTGATACAGAATAGTGAAAAGGACCATCAAAGCACTTGTTCCTTTTTGTCAAAGTTTTTAAAAACACAAAGCATTGTCAATCTTTAAAGCATGATATGTGAATTCAGTGAAACACAGTCCTGACACTGCTTTGTGTACTTTCTTGTGTCTAGTCTTAGCTCTCAACATACATCTTCACAATTGCTGAATCCATAGATTAGTGAAGGTCATTCTATGTACACAACTACCTTCAACCTTCCCAATCTGTCCTTTTTCTTCCTCTTAAACAGATTGACTAGGAGCTGTCAATATGTTGTTTTGACAAAGCACATGTAGTTCTTTTAAGCGGGTTACCACAGGAACAAGTACAAACTTTCATGTCTGAAGAAGAAAAAGAAAAAAAAAAAGCTAAACAAATGTTTCATGTGAAAACTCTAATTACAACCTAGGAAGGCTTCTTGTGTGACAGAACACTGGATGATGCCCTGGACATTCAAAGCAAATGCTCTGAAATTCTCAATGCTACACACGAAGGAAGTAAGATCTTTACTTCGACACATGCTCTGGAATGCACACTCTCATCTTCAAAATATCTTTGGGAAACAAAGTTTAGCGAATGAGAGACACATCCTTTGAGCTAGTAAATGTAATTGAATCCACAGATCTATCACTGCTGTGTTCTTACCTCTCCAAGTCCAGTGTCTTTCCTCCGTCTTCGTTCTTCCAGCCACTCGCTAAGCCACACCTTGCGATCTTCTACTTTCTTCTTACTGAAAGCCTGCGAAGGAAACCAAAGAAAAAAAAAAGTCATTGAAATATATGAACATAAGAAAAGGCATTCAAGCCATTATTTACCATTTGCAGATGAAAAAAACAAACAACAACAACAACCAAAAACAACTTTAGTACTTCAAAATAGTTGTAAAATGTGAGTTAGGGATAGAAACAACAAATGTGAAAATGTTAAGGAGTATGATTAATATTAAGTATTGTTAAATATACAAAATGAGAATAATAGTTCTATCAAAACCGTTTGTAGAATAAACTGTCTACTGTTATGGTTTATTGAGAGAATTAGTGATATCTCCTTATATATGTGGCTTTATTGATAAATTTTTATATGTAGGATGTTTTGTGATACAACTGAACTATACACATGCATCAAATGTGATGACTTAAACATTTTTTTTTTTAAATCACTGCTCTGAATGGTAAACAGTGGCTTTAATCTCTGATAATGTAAACTAACACTACGTGTAGCAACTTACTCAAGTGAAATAAAACTACAAACTACATGTACATGATATGGATTACCAATCACTTTGTAATGGCAATGTTGACATTGTCTACAAGCATCAATAGCCCCACAGTATACGCATGTCAGAAAATGAGAGAGAACTCATCGATAAGCAATGCTAATATGTGTGTGTTTGCGTATGTTCTGATTCAGCTGGTTCTGAATCCATCTTGTACTCAAACATTCCAAATAAAGCATCTGCCACAATTCAAACAATTCAAACATCAGAGTTGTGCGACTACATTCAATAACAAACATCTGTGATTTTATTTGAGGACAGATATTGTAGACATCAACTACATGTACACATAGCTTTGAAATCACAGTGCAGTGCTACTTCTGGTGACAAGTCCACAGTGATGTCATTGACTGTAGATACCCATCATATACTCACCAAGACAATGGCTGCGTCATCATCTGGGCCTGTGTACTCGAAAGGGATTCTGTGTTTCTGCATGTCACTGAAGTATTCTTTGGCCTCCTTGGCTGTGCTGGTTCCCAAACCTAGACACAGATTGAGACAGGCCTCATATCACAACACCATGATATATTACCACCAAACAGGTAGAAACGATTCTGCAATCTCATTGATTGAGAGCTGGGTGTAGATCTTAACTGGCCGCATGATGACTCACTAATAATAGCCACTATACACGTTATCGCAAACTTGTAGCAAGAGTTCACATATTACGCTAGCATACGCGCATTCAGCAAGAGATACCTATTTGCCAGCTAACCATGCATCCAGTAAATTTACCATGCATCCAGTAATTACTGGATGCATGGTTGGAAGCAGTGGATGTATGTTTTCATCAATGGCAAGCCAAAATGAAAAGCATCTAGTAAATCTGCCATCAGGTTACATGATCAAAACATGGATTTCTTGCAAAATTTGTCTCCCATTCTATAAAACAGATGATGCACATGTCTTTTCATGTGTCAGGTCAGAGGGAACAGTGCGCATGTGGTAACTATGGAATTTTGTCTACACTCACTTAGTTTTGCCTTGTAGGTTAAGCATTCCATAGTTACCTTATGCACACAATTCCTACCGACATACTCAAACCCATGTATATTTGTATCCCATACAATGGCAAGTGTCTGGCGCAATTCTCATTTTAACTGTAGCAGGATTGGTCAATGAATGCTGTGTTTAATATCAAAACTTGAAAAAAAAAATTATATTATTCCTTTCCTTTGATGCTATTTTATGTTTCTATAACTTTTTCCAACCACACAAGAAGCAGAATATTTCTGCTCACACATATATTCTTGCACAAGGATGACAATATGTAATTTTATAAAACCTCTAAATTGACTTAAAAAAACTCTTTTCAGCAATTCAAACACAAATCAAATATTGAGTAACCAATCTAATTCATCATTTCAGATGACATCCTCAAAAACTTACATTGAAATTCAGCAGTCTCTTGCTTTTGTTTCTTTTTTTTTGTAAGCTGAGAAGAGGAGGAGGGGAACGAACCTTTGTAGTATTTGACCTTCCATGTCTTCCAGTTTGCTGTCTCTTCCTTCCATCTCTCAAACTCTGGCAGGGAGTAGAAGGACATCGTTGCCTCGTTGGGCTTGCTTGCCTGATTGATGGGGCAGGGGAGGGGAGAGATTGAGAATTACAGACAAGACTTTAACATCGGATCGCATCCATTTCTTCACTTCTCTCATATACTAGCACAGTTCCTTCAAAATCTTAAGGCCAATTTTCAATGGTGCAAAGAGTTTGCTCATCAATTACTGTGTACGCCGAATATTTTGTGAGGCTTTTATTTTAAATTTTGCGAGTCAGGTGTTATTCGCGAAATTATAAACACGTGAAAAAATTGACTCTGATCGCGATATGAATGTGACGTACACGTATACATTTCTCCATTCAGTTCAGTACTCCACGATCATGAATTTAACCACTCGCGAAATCCTCAGGAAGTCCTGATTCACGAAAATTTGGACTCGCTAAACATATGGTGTTACAATAGTTCATTTCTTAAAAATACAAACCTCATACACACAGATAAAATTCACCTATCAACACAACAGCTTTATGAAAACAATACATTCTGGGAAACAGACACATCACTATGATTACAATGACAAAGTGTCACAACAGCTGATGCACTAACAGGCAAAATAAATCTACATTTGTACAAATGTTAACTAAGATGTCATTGAGATTTAACCTCTTTGCACCTGTGCTGGGTTTTTAAAAAGAACAGATGGAATTGGGGGGGGGGGGGGGGGAGAAATGGGGGAATGGAGAAAAGGTTGACGTGACAAAAATTAATGTACGGGACTGAGCAAACACAACAAGGCACCTTGACAATGGGGGTGATGAACTCCTCAAGGAACTGGTGCTGGAGCAGCTGGGGCCAGTTGCTGTGGATGAAGTTGATGAGGAGTCCCTTGATGTGGGATCCATCCTGGTCCTGATCAGTCATGATCATAAGGCGGCCGTAGCGAAGGGTGCGCAGGGACTCGGGCGAGTCGTACTTGTGCTTGTACTGCAGGCCCAGGATCTTGATGATGTTGTTGATCTCAGCATTTTCCATGATCTGCACAGAGAAAGAAAAAAGAAGAAATGCCACCATTTGTGGGTACTGATAGGACAAGTCTCTTAAGAGTGGAGGAAATAAAATGAAAATCACATTGGTTCCATATGAATGTAGGAGAAAGACAGCTGTGAAGATTAAATGTGATTTTACTGTCATAAGCTGTAACAATACCTCTGCATTACTGGCAGGGGTTATACTTTAAACTCATAAATATAAGAGTTATTTGCAAGAGTGAAGTACTGCAAACGTGCATATTTTCGCATATCAATTTTTTGTGATGAGCGGCTCAAAAACATATTTGCGAGTTCTTGAATTTGCACAGCAGGATTGTCAACCCATTCAAAATGTGTAAAGAATATTACGAAAATATTTTTGCACGTTTTAGAAATTGCGCAAGCCAAAAGTAGTGCGAAAATCAATGTACCGCTAAAATTTGTGTGTTTACAACAGACAGAATAGTCATGTGTTTTACAGACTTCAAGAAAAAAATATCATCCTCGTTTTCTCAAAATTTGACATCACAAATTCTGGAGAACATGTTTGATCTGAACACTAATGACTTCCCTGAGACAGACTAGAAAATCGCACACCAAGCACCTTCAGCAGACCACCTCAGTGATACAGTTACAAGAAATTGATTCACCTGTTTGTGAGTGGCCTCTCTGACGTTCAACACCTTTCCCCTGAGGGGGAACACCCCGTAGTTGTCGCGCCCAACCACTCCCAGACCACTGACTGCCAGAGACTTGGCCGAGTCTCCCTCTGTCAGGATCAGGGTGCAGTTGGATGAGTTGCGTCCGCCGGCGTTGTTGGCATCATCCAGCTTGGGGACTCCCTTAATCTTGGAGTGTTTGGAGGAGTGACACTTCTTGTCCAGTTGGCTCTATA
This sequence comes from Diadema setosum, assembly GCA_033980235.1. Lineage (NCBI taxonomy): Eukaryota > Metazoa > Echinodermata > Echinoidea > Diadematoida > Diadematidae > Diadema > Diadema setosum. The sequence goes on from CM067080.1 coordinate 19,611,499, forward strand.
GGCAACAGGATATCAAATTATTTTTGTTCATGAAAGATTGAGATTAAAACATTGTCATTAAGGGCCGAAGAATACCCCGATTTCCTCTCTACGCAAAAGGAAATTAAGAAACGTTTTGACTTTCCCTCATCCAATTTGGAATTTCCAAATTGGATTTTGTCACTAAACGACAGTCTCTTCACCAAACTTAAACATGCGGCCCTGAATGACCTTTGACCATATCATGTACTTTCAGACAGCACTATAACATTAAGAAGACACCCCAGTGCATTCCTGACCAAGGTTTGGTTGTTAGTGGACTAACACTGGGAAATATAATTATACAAATCTTGTATCTAATATGTAACATGTGACCTTACACAATGACCTTTCACCTTCCTGTCTGATTTTTAGACAACTCATTCCCGCAGGCTCATTGCTGGCTCAAGTTTGGCTGTGATTGAACAAAAAGTAGGAGAGTTATTTGTCAAATTAGAGTCTTACAGGAAGAAAGAAAAAAAAAAACAAACATTACATTTATGTTGGACAATGGCTAGAGTAGGAAAGAACTCCAATTGGATAACTCAGTCCCACCTCTACATGTACTTTTGGTGGGTGAGACAAGCACCCTTGCCCACTGTGACTTGGTGCAAGAATTGGCAAAGAATACCAACTGAGAGATATTATTGGCAAAAGACATAGACTACAACTTCTTTGAATTCACCTAAGCCCTTTAACCGTCTCTACATCTTGATCGACAAAGAGCTTTGCAAGAAATATACCGGTGGATTTATCTGTTTCTCCCTACATCTTCCTATCTGTGATAGTTATCATTTCAGCATACAAGTCATATCACTTTGAAGTCTTACTAGAATGAAAAAGACTCACCTGGGCTTTGAACCTCATCCAAGACAAGATGTTTTCCACAATGCCACAGTTTGTAGCCTAAATAGAATAGGGGGAAATGGGGGGGGGGGGGGGGGGGGGCAAAAGAGAGAAACCACACATTACTTCACTATCTACTATTGAATGGCATATCTTCTTGTAGGCAATTTACTATACAGTAGAACATGGACATATCTGCATCATTTAATCATGCACAAATCATTAAATCTCCTTCCTTTTTCTTGAACAACAGAGGTAAAATCACTTTGTGTGTACCTTTCTGTTAATTCAATTTTGATATTTCAAAGGGAGGTGATATTCTGAAACAACTGTTTGTCTCTTCTCTATCTCTTCTTAACCTCCTACTAGTGCTGACTGCTGTCAATGCAAATGCACTTCCTCTATATTCTAATCTCATCGAACTTATGCAGCATCTATTAAAGGTAGGGGATACCTTTTACAGACCTCCCAAAATGCAGCAAAACATTAAATATGAACCTCAGGGGACTTGTTTAGGCCACTGCTGAGAAATTTGGAAGTCAACAGTTATCTACAATTTTAATAATGCACAAAACTCAACTACTCAGTAGTTCTGTGTGTCAGCCACACTTAAGCCTTTTTGTTGCAGTCTTCTGTATTTTTTTATCTATAAACACAAATCTAAAAGTATAAGAGCTGATGTAATAACATATAGAGTGTGTGGCAAGAATGTATATAGAAATGTTTGTAAGTTTTGATGAACTTTCTTCACAAAATATACATGATGGACACACATGCAGTGCATGGGTCTGCAAAGGTAGCCTAGTAATGTACTGGAATTTACGGTGAGCCCCGAAAAAAAATTCAATTCAAAATTTAACTGTCAATAAAAATGTACTAAATGTTACCTTCCACTTTCAATACTTTATGGGAGTTTCTACAATGATACTCTCTTCAACATACCACTGTATTTATACAACTCTTCATTTAAGGCATGCAAATAGGATTCCCTACCTTTAAAAATCAAAGAGATGGTTCGTCTTTTTTTTTTTCAAATTCTTTCAGACAGCTTTGAAAGTCACAGAGGTTGGACCCTGGACTCAAATGAATGAATTTACAAGAATAGCCTTAAACAATGGAGACCATAAACTTCTTGGCCCACGTGTTTGCAAACTGCCTCTAAAAAGGGACTTCTGACATGGGTCTTGTACATGTACTGCAATACATGAGTAGCAAGTGCTTAAAATTTGCTCTCTGCACATGATACATTTTAGCTTTACCAATTAGTAACAGAATAAAAAGACGGAAGCCCATCCATACGCTGCACTCACACATATTTTGGCTTCACACTGCCTTTCTGAAAGTCTAATGTGACATATTACTGTTGTTCACTTCCTTGGTGTAATGAGCAAGAAACACCCAAAGAGGAAGGACTTACAGCCTTGATGAATTTCTCGCTGAGTTTGCATGAAGATCCAAACTTCTTGACCTGGAGGGTCATGTTTTCCTTGGTCTGCGAGTCAAACGACGGATTCTCGATCAAGCAGTTCACAAACACCCATATATGGCTTCGAACCTGCAGGAACAAATGACAAAGCCATATCATATTTCATATGACACTGATATAAAATCTAAGCTGGAAAATGAAGGAGCCTACAAAAAAGAAAGGCGTTACAGCTCCAGTCTTGATGACAGAATACAAAGGCAAACTATGCAACTTTATCCCAGCCACAGAAAGTCAGAGTGAAAGCCCAAACTTTTGATCAAGAAAGGTTTCAGTGGATGCAAAAAGAGAGTTAGGTTGTAAATACAAATGCAGTGCCATGTCATCATAGTATCAAGTAACAGCAGGCTACAGAAACAAATTTCCTCATGTTTTACTCATTGCATTTATGCATGCATGTTACGCGTTGTCTGAGGAAATAGAACAGGGCGAATATATGTCCGGTCAGATGTTGATGGCATTCTACATGGAGCCAAGCCCAGGAGTCATGCTTTGATGCACAAACATATAAAGGAGCAGTGGGAACTTTGTTGTATCATGTCGCATGGCCAATCAGAAAACGGCCATCATCAAATACAATATTACAGGCCTCTGCTGTCTCAATGCTCCTCTACAGCACTTGAACATCATTTATTGACTTTCGTTAACTGTCCTTTCTTAGTAACTTTCACTCAAAACCTGGTCATTATACTTCCTTCATATCTTTCTTCACATACCTGGTATATTCTCCATCTACCTTTCTCTGCACAACAAGCATCTATTCATGATGGATACTGGTGCATCACATATGTGCATATTGTTTTTATTATCATCATCACTGTCTGAAAGAAGATGAGCCTTGTCAATGATAAGGACTCTTTTTCTTTTCTTTCATTCATGTAATACAAACCTGGAATGGCTTGATGTTGATTCCTGCCTTGTTCTTTCTCTTCACTGTCTCTATCAGCTGGTTCACCACCTGGTCGGCTACGTAGTCCACATGGCGCCCACCCTACGTAATGCATCATAAACATTTCTGTCAATAATACAGCAAAGCAAGACAGAGGGCCAACTGCAAGAGTTCTTACATGTCAACACATACAAAGACATAGGGGCGTGAATATGAGATATCTATACTTCTTTCTTTACTATTCTAAACCAACATGGACTGTAGAATTTTTGCAAAGCACACATTTTTTTTTTTTTTTTTTTTGATAGAACACAGGTCACTAATGATAATAGTGATAATGATTATAATACAAAATAAAGTCTTATTTACCCAGGGTAGCCCTAAAACATCAGCACTGCTCTCAAAGGGGGCCCTGTCATTTACTATTACCCTAGAACTGCCAGGTATCCACTTATACACCTGGGTCGAGAGGGACATGGTAAGTAAAACATCTTGTCCAAGGATGAAAGCATCACACAGGATTTGAACCCTACACCTTCCACAGCCCCATCAAACACACCACAGTGCTTTAACTATCAAACAACCATGACAATCCACATACAGCGGAACCTCATAATAAAGATGTTGGATAAAACAAAACACTCCTATAACAGGGTGGTTTTACAGATCCTAAATCTCTTTACTTCCTTGTCACTGTATCCTGATATAGTGAGAAACCTGATATAACTAGAAATGTCGCTATGGCGACTGATGCCTCCGCCATAATGCATTATTCTCCCAATAGGTGTATAGTACAATGTCTTCACAATGTGTAATGACAGTTTCACATAACTGGCAGAAATATCTGGAATGTTCACTTTCCACGAACTGGGTTTGCTATAATTGTCTATTAAAGAGTGCAGGTATGCATATTTGGGGAATTGAAAATTTTTACTTGACTTCTGACCGATCTTATTATAAGTTTATGCATGGAGTATAATTTTCAAGGTATGAAGAAAGAGTGTGATTACAGTGCAAAATATATCTTCTTCTTTTTTTTGCATTTAAACCTGACCTTTGACCCTTAACATTTTACCTTTGACCTTCTGGCTAGAAATTTTCAAGAGAATCTCCATTAAAGAATACATGTACATTTATATTAAATTTTAAAACTAATAATGCAATCATTGCATATACTAGTATATGAGGAAAATAGTAACATTTTGAGGAGTTGAACTTGACCTTTGACCCCTGACTATTGACCCATGACCCCTAAATTCCCTAGATAATCCCTGCCAGTCAGTACATGCATATGTACCAAGTTCCATGAAGATACATTGAACTATTTGCGAGAAAAGTGATATTGCAACATTTTCACCTAACCTTTGACCTTTTGACCTTTGACGTTATGACATGAAACTCTCTCTGGATAATCTTTACGCAGTAGTACATGTCTACACAAAGTTTCAAGAAAATAACTGCGGGCATTGCACAGATGTGGGGGAAATAGCAACATTTTTAGCATTTGACCTTGACCTTTTGACCTTTGACCTCTTGCCAATGTCACTAAAATCTACTCAACTAATTGTCCCATCATACATCATCCTTGGACCAAGTTTGGTGAAAGCTGCTTCATCCAGTTTTGAGTTATCACGTAAACAGATAAATTTTAGGATTTGACCTTGATCTTTGACCTTTGACCTCTGTCCGATTTCACTGAAAAACTAATCAAGTAATTGTCCCATCATACATCATCCTCCAAGAAAGTTTGGGGAAATTTGCTCCATCAAGTCTTGAGTTATCGCGTAAACGGATATAATTTCATGATTTGACCTTGACCTTTGACCTTTGACCTTTAGCCGATTTCACCCAAAATCTAATCAAATCATTGCCCCATCATACTTCATACTTGGACCAAGTTTGGTAAAATTCCATTAAATATTACTCAAGTTATCGCGTAAACGAAAGCGGACGGACGTACGTACGGACGTACGGACGTACGGACGTACGTACGGACGGACAACCCGAAAACATAATGCCTCCGGCACCACTTCGTGGCGGAGGCATAACAAGGTAATTGTCATGAGTTTAAAGGTCCTCATTGTAATGAGGTTCCCCTGTATCCAACATTACCTTGGTGGTTGCAATGCTGTTGACGAAACTGACTTGCTGGAAACCCTTGTCGCTGAGACAGACGCAGACCTCCCACCTTGGGTTCACCTGCTCGTGGACCACCTTCAGGTGACGCCCTGTGTCATCCTCCTTGTCCTTTACATACATGTCCACGTAAGACTTGAACCCATTGACCTACATTGAGAAATCCAGAGCAAATAGATTTACTGTGAGTCAATGGCATGTTGTCAGTGGCCTGTCACTCAGACAGTATTCTGTCATGCCATGGGAAACTATCATGCAAAAAAAAAAAAAAAACAAATAAAAAATACACGAACAAAATCTATGTAATCTTTTGAATGCAAAGTCTCTGAACATTGTGATATCTCTGGATGCAGGCATAAAAGTCCCCCAGAAGTGTAAACTGGTACCTATTGCCAAGTGAACTTGTAAGAAAGCTAATAGATTAATAAATTTACGTTGTTTCAAAGAGGTAATTAATTCACCTCCTTAAACGTACTGTAATCAAACATTTCGTATGAGGGAGGACTACAGCATAAACAAAGACATCAAAAGTGGGTTCGTGCGGAAAGTGTGCACATTAAGGCTAATCACATGGCAGGTAATACTTAGAGGAAATACAAAATAATGAAGTATTTTAGCTGGAAACAATGAAGTGTAATCACACTCATATACTAAAACCATGACAGATCTGCAGGTGTGAAAGCAATGTTGCAATTTTTCACACCAACTGGTTAAATGCACAAAATTTCTTCCTAGCGCATCAGAACACCTCATTCATGACATTCAAGCACTGACAATCCAGTATTTACTCAGCAGTAGGCTTAGCCTTTCAAATGTGTATCATGTAACATCATAAAAGCCAACTACCTTGATGGAAGCCTCCACTTAGGTGAGTACCTACCCCAAGGCGCTTGCCATTGAGAAACACCTTCAATCCTTTGCTACACCCAGCAACGTCATAGGCCCTACGGGTCAGCAGTGCAAGGATGTCTGCATCCAGTTCTTCCATCTTGAACTTGGCAAGGTCAGGGCAAAAGGTCACTTCTGTGAAGTCAGTCCCGTCGAACGGAGTGATCTTTGGAGGACTTGTCTTCGACATATTTGTGTGCCACGACTGAAATGGTATGGCAACAAAATAAAAGTGTAAGGATTAGAATATTTGAAATTGCATATCACACCATAATACAAACTACCATCTATCTATCCATTTCTAAGAAAAATGCAAAATGTGTCAGATTATTTTTCTTTCCTTTCTCCTCAGTATGTACTGCTTATTAATGAGGTCTAAAACTGCTCGCTCAAGTTCTTTCTTTCTTTTTTTAAAATCATTTCTGGTTTGTATAAAAACATAAATTGGTTAGTCTTCATATGGAACTGATCTTCTTGACATACATAACAAACCAAAATCTGAATCAACATTTGACATATTTTCTAGAGACAAATGACAAGTAAAGAAAATATGTTACACCAGAATCCAAAACACACAAAAATTAAAAGGAGTAAAAACGAATAGTGATACTGTTAACAAAACGCTAAGAAATTAATGCAACAGAATGCACTTCCTCCACATGCACCATTTGTAATGTCTTTTTTGCCTTCATTTTTTCTTTCCAACTTTCTCTATCTGTTTGTCGGACCACAAAATGCAATGATAACTAGTTCATCTTGGGATATATGTACTGTAAAATCAGACATTTTTGCATGCATTTTAATTTGGCAAATTTTGCAAGAGCCTAGATTTGAAAAATTAAAATGGACACAAATTCTTGTCTACATTATGTACTGCATGCCAATGGCAATTTGCGAAAATTTTATGCTGTGAATTATTTCTGCTTTCGAGTATGTAGCACACTCTCCCATCTGAACTCCCGTTGAATTTGACAGCGTTGTCTGAGTTATTTCAAGAGATGCTGCAAGAAGCACTGTTTGAATTGCAAATAATTTTAATCAGCTGACCTGCTTGAATTTCTTCTTGTACTCTTTGCATGCGGTGACCACAGTGAACTTTGTGCTGAAGATGTTGCACAGCTTTGCACCATAGCCATTTCTGCCGCCTGTCAACACAAGATAATTTTGCTTAATGAAAGACATCAAAGAATATAGCTGGAGCGTATTAGCTCAAGCAGAAAGCAAACAATACATCAATAATTAAATGACTGAGCTTCGTCCAACCTTGAATTGTAGATGTGTAGATGTAGATGTAGATGTAGATGTAGAAATGTAATTATTCATCATCCCCAGCCGATGAAAGTTTTTAGTATCAATACATCAATAGCACAGGAAAGTGACAGAAAAACAGAACTACACACTTAAAACACTGTTTAAACACAGTGCTGACTCAATTTCAGGCATCGTCAAACACTGCTGATGTGGTGGTATGTGCGATAATCAAATGTATGACAAAAATACAGAACATCCAGCAGACAAAAGTTTAGAGATTTATATACACTGTCAATATTTGCAAGAAATCTCTGAACAAATTTCACCATGCCAATGAATCATTTACTGAATGGTTTATTCTTACATAATTATCAATGGAAATTACTGAGTATCGTACATCTGGCCACTGATAGATTGTTTTTTTTTTTTAACATTCAGCATTTATTTTCAACCGTAATTCTAAATTTTTACAATTTCACTTCACTTTGGAAGCATGTGGAACATTGCTGTTTAGATATTTCAAACACTGTACACAATGCCTATAGGAGTTATACAACACAATCACACACTGTTTTGCAAAGTATGATTAGAACAAATCGGTGTTCTTTGGTTGGAAAATTATTCTTGAATCTTATGATCTACTAATAGGGTGGAAAGACTCATAAAATAGAGTTTGACCTCCAATTTTTATCAGAACTATCTCATCTTTAAAATAAACATACACATAGATGGTGGCATTCATCGTATTTTCTCAAGGAATCTTTCAACAAATCCTGCAAAAACACTACTGTATGACATATTAAAGGGACTGTACAGTACTGGTTGAGGTGATGATTCATGTTTTGAACATTCCTAAGTGAGATAATGAGAAACCTCTTATGAAATATGAAAGAGCATGTAATTTTATGAAGGATTCAACGTTTATTTGATGAAAATTGGTTTTCAAATGGCTGAGATATCAAAAAAAGTGATAATAATAAAAGGCGACAGGCCACACCTTTTATTGGAATCTCTTTGTTCACCTTGTTTTTTGATATCTCAGCCATTTCAAAACAGATTTTCATCAAATAAACTTTTGATACCCCTTAAAATTGCATGCTCTTTGACATCTCATAGAGTGATTTCTGAATATCTCACAAAATGTTAAAAGCTAAATCATCACCTCAACCAGAACTGTACACACCCTTTAAATGCATCATAGCACATACCTGTGACTTTTTTCTCCGTGTCGTCATAGTTACTGGATGTTAGGAGGTGTCCAAAGATCATCTCTGGCACAAACATCTTCTCCCCTTTGTGCTCGACCACTGGGATGCCTTTGCCATTGTTCCAGATACTGATCAGATTCTGTTCCCTACACAATACACAAAGAAAATGTATTACCACATCATGCACACAAATTTCAGCATACATGTACAGATGCAATGATGAAGCCTCTTAATTTGAATGAAATGGATCCATTCTTTTTAGGACAGTTCGACCTCGATTATCCGGCCTCCTTTTATCCGGAAACCTCTATTATCCGGACGCGTTCACGCAGTGAAGGACTTTTTTTTTCATCCAAAAATTGACAAAAAACAGTGACTTTCATTGATCTATTTCACTAATTTCAGAAGATGTGCATGATAGGTTTCCTAATATCTAATGAGGTAAAACAAGTATGATTTTCACATAAAGATATACTTTATTTTTGTGAAGAAGGGACTACAATTTTGCACCACCGTTGCGGGGTACACTACCTGCCTAGCTGCCAGTGCACTGGGAAGGCAGCTTGGAGGGCAGCTATATACACATTAACATTGTGTCTCCCATATCCGGCCAATTCGCTTTACAATATCCGGATGAGCGCCGGTCCCGACATGGCCGGATAATCGAGGTCGAACTGTACATTAATGGTAAAATCCATACTGACAGATAAATCACATGAAATATAAAAGGATGGATGGACATGCTAAAAACTGTTAACTGAAAGGATTGTGAGAATTTAGCTTTATCTCATAACCCTGACTCTTGAAAATAACCAAAAGCATGAGGTCCAGCATTGCATATTTGGCTTGATTATACAAGGTAGTGGCAAATTGACATAAGCTACACAATGCTGAAAACTTTTTAATTAAACAGGGTCTTACTTGTCAATTGTGATCTTGATGCAATTCATATTTGGGTCTCTTTGCTTGTTGTCAGCAGCATTCACTGTGGGGAGAAGATACAGCTGTACATTGAACAATGTAAGATGAACTGTTTAAAAAAATTGGACATTGAAATGGAACACGGTACATGGTCAACACCATGCATTTACAACTTCGGCTTTTCACCTTGAATAGCATTAACATGTTACAAACTTGTCTCAATTAATAAATAATGACATTGAGCAAAATTACATTAAACATGTCCTGTTTCTTGGAATCTGAAGACCACAGTGCTCTTATGAACATCATGCTAGCATCAAACCCATTAATGGTGTTACATGTACAATAACATTGTAAGTTTGGCAAACATGTACACACATACTGTATGTATGCATTTTCTCCATGAACCAAACATCACTTTTTTTCATTTGTACACAAGCACACATTTAGCTTCCTGTCAAGAATCATAGTAGAGCAGATAAGCCCTCAAAATCACGTGAATTGTGCAAAATTTGACTAAAGCATGAAACTTTCACCAGTGTTAGTACATACCATAAGATTTATTTTAAGATCGGGAGGTAAGTCTGAATTGACCTCTGATGACCTCCAGAGGTCAATGTACTTTAGATATCAGAAAATCGATGTTTTTAGACATTTGCAAATGATATATGTGGTTATGTTGCACTAAACATGCATTTATACCACAGAGAAATCATTTCCAGATTCAACAGAGCACTGACAGGTTTTTACCTTTGACCTCTGATGACCTCCAGAGGTCAATGAACTTTAAATATCAAAATATCGATGTTTTTAGACATTTGTGAATGATATATGTGGTAATGATTCACTAAACATGCATCTATACTTCAGGGAAACCATTTTCTGATTCCACAGAGCATTGACAGGTTTTAACCTTTGACCTCTGATGACCTTTGGAGGTCAATGACCTCAAAATATTATATTGATCTGTGATGTCATTGGTTAATGGTAACCATTGTTAAGATGTACAAAACAAGCATATCTGTCTTACAATGAAATTGTCTTCATATTCTAAAGAGCAGACAGGTTTCTACCTTTGACCTCTGATGACCTTGAGAGGTCAATGACCTCAGAATATCAGAATATTGAAGTATGACATCATTGGTGAAAGGTCAAACATGGTAAGGATGTACAAAACAAGCATATCTGTGTACAATGACATCGTCTTCATATTCCAAGGCACACAGACGAGTTTCTGCCTTTGACCTCTGATGATCTCGAGAGGTCAATGACCTCAAAGTATCAGAATAGTTTGGCATCATCAATGGTAAACATGATGATGTTTTAGAGAGCACTCGTAGGCCCTGTTTATTAACGAGCCATTGCCGTTCACCTATGAAAATCACACAAGGTCAAATACCTCGAATGAAATGTGAGGATGTTAATATTGATATTGCGATAGTTAATATTTCATAATTGTTTATAATGAAGGGCTTACAAACCATGCATTTCTGTTACCAAAAAAGTGGCTACTCATTCCGCAGAACTTTTTAGGTAATTATCTAAGTCGGGTATGTGCACAGAGCAAGGGGTGTCGATCTGTTTTCACGTTGGGGGAGGGAACTTGGAAAATGTGTAAAAGCATAAGTTCATGGTGCAAAGGAATGAAGTGGAGGGGGAGGGGGAGGATGTGGGTGGGGGATTGGATTTTTGCAGGTTTAGACCTGAAATCAGTGATTCAGTGTAGCTCTTGTTTAATGTGTGCGTCATCACTTATATGGAAGTTGATGGGGTGTGGGCGCATCTCACCTACCCTCCTCCCAAAGACGAAGTATGTTTCTTTTTTTTTTTTTAAGAATCTGATGCATACGTTTTGGGGAATATTTGGAAAATTATGGATCACCAAGGTGTACCAAGTCTATATGGATGGGAACCCAGGAAGCGCAGCGTTGGCGAGGGTAGGGTATTACACTCCCATTCGACAGAGCTCTTGTATGTTGAGAAATGAGATTCAACGACCTGGCACACAGGCACTTTTGAAGGAATACCTCGAAATTTGTATCAAAAAGGTGTAGTAAGTCAGCCATCTATGGAGGAAGACCAATCGACAGAAGGATGTGGGTGGAGGTATCCCCCTCCCACATTATGGAGCTTTTGCATTCTTTTGTTTGCAATTTAATGATCTCGTGCCACTCTTGGTTGAACTACCATTTTGAAAAAAAAAAAAGAAAGTCCATACCCAAATGTGTAGCCATAATCAATGCATGGAGGAGAGGTTGATACAGCGAGAGGAGGGTATGAAAGGGGCTGTCCCCCAATCCTTCCCTTGCGAGGGAGCCTTTGCAGTAAGAATAGAAATGTAAAAAAAAAAAATCTAGTATACACATTTATGATGGAATATTTGGAAAATTATCAGTAAAAGGAGTGTACCAAATCTAAGGGTAGAAACCGAGGAGGGATTGTTAATTGAAAGATACACTACCCCCTCCAACAAGAGGGATTTTCTTTAATATGTCGGAACTGAAATTAAAGATCTAGTACATACTTTGTGATGATATAGAACAAAAATGGGACAAAAGCACTGAGCGTATATGGAAGGGGACATATTGAAAGATAGTGTGGGGGAGGGGGTATGCAAAGGAGATTCTGCCTTTTAATCTGGTGCATACTATAGCTAAAATGTTCAGTGACAATTCATTTTCTGTCAAAAAAGTGAAGAAAAAAAATCTCACTCAGGAAATACTTGGAAGCAAAGTTTTATGTCCCCACCATTCCCCCTCCCATATTTTCTCGGGAGGCGGGGCAAATGCCTCTTGCCCTCCAAAATGAACAATCGTGCATAATTATAGGAAAGCCTTTTCATCTTTGGAATTCAAATAAAAATATCTCTTAAAAACATTTTTCATAGAATAAGGGAAATTATCATCCCCCAAAGTATGTTATATCTTAGGAAGGAACCAAGCAGGGGGAAGGAGTCTATCGAAAGGAGATATCCCCTCTCACAGAAGGGAGATTTTGCATTTCAGAATTAAATTTCAACAATCCGATGCACACTTAAAGTGAAAAACTTGGGCAGTTTTCTGTCTAAAAAGCAAAAAGCAAAAAAACAACAAAACCTAACAACAAAACATAGTCCACATCTCAGAATTTAATGGGGTGGGGGTCAACTATCCCTGCCACCACCCCACCCCTCCTCCAAACTAATGCCCCGGTATGTGCATGTGTTTTATTCCACTTGTTGAAAAGAAGAGAGAGTTTTAAGAAACAATATTGTTCAGTGGTCGCTATCCCAGTCAAGTAAATTGTTTATCAATAAGGTGATTTCCTTCACCTGTATATCTTAAGATGATGTAGGCCTGGTATTTGCCTTGCACGTTATTACATCTATTTCTTTTTTAGTGTTCTCGTTTATATTTTGATGTGAAAGTTGTTTACTTTGCCACGATTTTATTTGTACATAGAAAAAATAATCCAAGACTGAAAATGAAACTGATACAATATTTAATGATTGACATGATGCACATAATATTGTGTATTTCTATAGCAATAAAAGTGAGCAATTCAAAAGGCGTGTACTCATTTCACATGAACATTAGCGATGATCCTCTGACCTCTGGAGGATATTGAAAGATATGCATCAAAATGTAAGAATATTGATGTCTGGTCTCATTGGTTTGTAATGGCCTGCTGCTTATGAAATAATTATATTAAAAAAATGCATTTTGTGTGTGTGTGTGTGTGTGTGTGTGTGTGTGTGTGTCCAAAATTGTATGCAGAGTATTCCACACACAGTTCAATTTTGACTTCCATCTAGGACAATGAGCGGTTACTTTTTCTCAACTACACTGTAATATCAAAATCTATTGAAAAAACACGGTGGCGGCTGGGTCTAACACATTATCATTCCTTTTCGTTGGAGATCCATGCGGGATGGTCAAAACAAACATAAAAAATAGATATCTCAGACCTAATTGTTATAACAAAGCATCATATCCTCATATACCCAACCCAACCCTCTATGCCCAGACAATGTAAACCACCCTATGGACTTACTTGGAGCTTTAGAATATCCTTTGTCAACAGAGAGAGACATCCAAACCTTTGCAGTGCCGACTAAGATCTGCCATGGAACTGATTGGTATTGGCTCTGCATCATTGACAGCAGATCTCGTTTCCTATTCTCCTTCTTCTTCTTCTTCTTCTTCTTCATTATTATGCTTGTAATATTCTGCCATGGAGCCTTTTCTTAATTGGTTAAAGAAGGTATCCAAAGAGCTATATGAAGCAAAAAACAACAAACAAATGCAAAAACAAAAAGAGAGACATATGTATCTTTAATAACAGAGCTGAATATTGAGTATCTCTCTCCTGAAGTGTTTCAAAGAGATACAAGAGACAGTGGCCGAGAGTAGCCGCCACCTTTTTTGGGAGTAGGCCTACTTTGTGTTCTTGCAAATGATGCCTGACATTGTTGGTCATTTGCCCTTTTTGAAGAATGCAGCAATAGAGCCACAACTTCCTGCGGAGTGGATACTGTGGGGTTCTTGATGCAGAACATCATCGCTGAATTTGCCTGAGCTGTACTTTCTTACAGGGATTGCCATTGTAGTTTTGTTTTGTTTTGCTTTGTTTTGTTTTTCAAGTGTGGCTGTAACACTGCTTGTTTTGCATATGATGGTCATTGCAGCTAAAGAGTGCATATCTTCTCTGGATCATTCCAAACTTCATGATGTTTCACCTGGGTGAATGGATCCCAGATGATGCATGCATATTCCAGGACAGTCCTGAGCGGCATGGAGTAGCAAAACACCTGAACTTTATGATACCCGTATCTTCGTCTGGAGAGAGTCTTTGGTTGAAGTATAACCTTTTTAAGCTGCTGTGGCGATTTGATTCCAGCTGAGCCTCCTATTGAAACTCCAAAATATTTTGCACAATCCGCTTTCTCCATGGTTTGCCATGAATGCTTATCTATTCCCTGGGTAGGTCTCGGATGGCAATAGCTAGTTGCAATACACAGGATTGCTTCATGTGGAATGCATGCTGGGCCTCACAGTATGTCGAAGTTTTCAAGATGGTCTATGATGTCGCAGCTGTGGACTGTATACTCCAGGACCATGAGTCATTCATCGCAGTCATACCAGTGCCGTATATAAAGAGAGTCTGGCCAACTGCAAATTTGGACGCCATGTCGTTACCGCGCGAATTACGCGTTACAGGGTTAGCGTGTACGCTCAGACGTAACAAAATAACCAAGCCAAATAAGGGATAGTTAACAATGGGCACTGCGTATGAGCGCACTTCAGTAACGACATGGTGCCTGTAGATCACGGGACCGGCTTTTGACCAATCACAGGCTTCAAAACACATGAGCCAAAAACCGAGTTAGCCAGACTCTCTTAACGGCACTGAGTCATACTGTAACAACCCACCAGCTTTACACTGGCCAATACAGGCCCACCAGCTGGAAACTATGCAAATATTGCCCATGAGCTTGACACTTAGGCAAACCAGTCCCATAATGAGTCCGACAAATGGGGGAAAAGATCTATGAGACTTACACTGAATAGATTAAACATTCTGTATATCAGTCTCGTGGACCTTGTTTTCCTCGAGTGTCGAGATAATGGCCATATTTGCTAGTCTACATAACTAACCCAAACATAACAGTTGTATTTGAGGTCACTGCCATCACTCAAGAAACTTAAGCTTAATTTCTGAAGTAATTGACCTCTCACATTTCAGAGACCTGTTACTATAAACCAATGCTCTGTGGAATATGCATACATACTTTGATCAAAACATCAATGCGTGATTTATACATGATTAAGCATTTACGATTACACCAATGAAGCCAGACATCAATACAGGTAAGCCTACACATGTGACCTCAGTGACCTCTCATTGTCCTGAGAGGTCAGAGTTGGATATAATGCACAGGCTAATAACCAATGTTCCATGGAATGACAAGATTCTTCTATTATAGCATAAATGATTGTACATCGGGTATTACAAAGTTGACCATTGACTATATATAGAATATCAATATTCTGATATTTTGAGGTCATTGACCTGTCACCTTCCTCGGAGGTCAAAGGTAGAGACACGTGAGTAATTTCTCTTGCTCTGTGGAATAGGAAAGCAATTCAATTGTAATACAAATGAATATAACATCTAAATCATGTTTGTCATCAACCAATTGCACCAAATATCAATGTTCTGACATTTTGAGGTCATTGGCCTCATCATAGGTCATCAGAGGTCAAAGGTAGAAATCTGACTCGAAAGGCTCAGTGGAACATTGAGGCAATTAAAAAAAAATTAGTTTTTAGTACATAATTATCGTGTTTCAGTTATGAGTGACGCATTAGAATATCAATTTTCTGACATTTTGAGGTCATTGACCTCTGAAGGTCATCAGAGGTCAAAGATAGAAATCTGTCAGGGCTCTGTGGAATATAAAGACAATTTCACAGCGACAAAATGTAAGTTTTAGTACATCATTACTGTGTTTTATCATTAACCAATGATGCAAAATATCAATTTTCTGACATTTTGAGGTCATTGACCTCTGGAGGTCATCAGAGGTCAAAGGTAGAAACCTGTCAGGGCTCTGTGGAACATAAAGACAATTTCACTGTGACAAATACTAAGTTTTAGTACATCATTACTGTGTTTATCATTAACCAATGAGGCAAAATATCAATTTTCTTAGATTTTGAGGTCATTGACCTCTAGAGGTCATCAGAGGTCAATTCAGACTTACCTCCCGATCTTAAAATTAATCTTATAGCATGTACTAACAATGGTGAAAGTTTCATGCTTTAGTCAAATTTTGCACAATTCTTCGGCTTATCTGCTCTACTATCAGTTTATCTGCTCTTCGGCAAACTTTGAGCTCTCAAAAGGTCCATGTGGGTCACACTGCTATCAACAGCTGGCCTTCATCCATACTGGAAATTACATGTACGTTGTACACACAATCTGTACCACAAAGTCATGGCACTATCAGTTCTGGATCTATCAAAGAATTGTAAGCATGAATGCTAAATGTATGTAAAGCTGCAGAAAGCATAAAAAAATCCACTAACTAAACCACAACTGAAGTTTTGAGGTACTGGCATCATGTCCTCAGCTTTCATAAGTAGATCAATACACACACTGTGACCCACTTAGACAGAGATAGAAAATATGAATAGAAAGTAGAGCTCTGTCTCACCTAAGATTTCATCAAAGATCTTGTAAAGGCCAGGCACAAATGTGACTGGTCGGTTGACCATCACCCCGTCATCAACTACCCACATTGTCTGCAAGAAAAGGTCAATGATTGGTTAAGAGTATTCTCTATGATGCACATCTTGTGGAAAAAAAAATTACCCTGAAAGCATATTTTTTGCAGAAGCATGATATCAGTACACTAGGAACAGGAAATGAATTCTAGGTGGGGCTTCAACTTCTTCTGAAAGAGCAATACCATCTTTAAAATTATACAATTAAAGCATAACACTCCATGAAATATACACAGTGCTTATATAGCGCATATCACTACCGTGGTGTCTCTATGCGCTTTAAGGAGAGGGATGAAGTAGAAAGAAGAAATGCAGTGTACAATATGTGTACCATAAATGCAGAACCAAACTCATTCATAATACTTTTTGAACAGAAATAGTTAATTAATTTTCTGCAAATCAATTGTGGTTTTGTCTGATATCTAGTAGTCAAGAGTCAGAGAGTGAACATATCTCTTGGTGTAGAATAACAGAGACTCATGTCTGCCAAGACTACAATTTATGATCCTCATTTGCAAAGACAGAACACAGGTTTCCACACAGAACTGAGTTCAAGGTCCAGATACCACATTTAATAATGACAATTCCTTGAAAGCAGCTAACACTCATGTACAGTGGTATAAGGTTGAAATTTTCTTCCACCAGCTGGAGATCCTCACTTTTCTATTTGCAAACCTTTTTGCTTAACAGAAACCTAAGCCCAAATATTAGTGTGAATTTGAGTGAAAGCAGCAATATTAGTAGAACACATTAGTGCAAGTTTGAGCAAAATCAGACAATCTATTAAGAAGTTATGAAGTCTAAAAATGTCTGTGCCATCATCATTGGATAAGCCGACTACTACACTTCATGTCATCATTACGATTTTCCTCAAAACTTTCACTGATGTGTTCCACTAATATTGCTACTTTCACTTAATCCACATTTATATTTGAGTTTTGGTTTCCTTTAAAAGAAGTACTGGAGCATGAATAAAACAAAGATCATCAAAGATTTGAATTAATCAAATCCAGAGGGCATGTAACCATGGAGTCACACCAGTTCTGCTTGAAAATGAGCTTTGTGACGGCAAGAACAATTTTGTGACTGAAAAAAACAAAACAATTAAAGTTACTCCAGAAGTGGCAGGACCTGTACCTCTGTGACTGGTTCCACGGAACCAATATAGGTATCTGGACGCAGGAGAATGTGTTCTAGTTGGGTCTTCTTCTGGTAGATCCTCTCCACTGAGAGCTTCTTTTTCCCACCTGGTTTGCCATCGCCGGAACCGAATGGGGGAAGGTCGGGGATCTCCTCTTTCACCTCGGTCTTGACGTCTGCCTTCTTTGACGCTGCCTTTTCCTTCTCTCGCTCCTTATCAAATAGAGTCTGGGCATAGGATGAAAGACATGGGCAGACATTGTAAGTCCCCAACTTGGATGTAAAATTTTCAATTGCATTAATGTTTCTCTATTTTTTTTTTTCTAAATGCAAAGTTTTGCTACAGACTCCACCACAGTACTAGGGTCAAGCCTGAGGGATCAACGTGATATACATGTACCATAATGCTAATGGCCTAATGTCATCCAGCCATTAAGGCCATGGCTACGACCAAAGAAATGCCTGTGGATGGATGGCACAGATTTAGATGTGTGGCTGTACTGTGTATACAATGCCAGGTATTATGAGCCAAATGATGGCATGCTATTAAATGGACCGATGAGTTCTGGCTCCTACAACTGTAATCCTATCACACAGAGTAACAAGTATGTACACTGAATGCAACGCTGCACACTGGCACTGGTCCTGTGGTCCCTGACCAGTAAAAATCACTGTCGGACCAGTAACATTTTCAGGAATGGACCAGTGAAAAATGGAAAACTGGGTACCTATAAACTGGTCCGACAGACAGGTCGAACCAGTAGAAAAAATGGGTTACAGTGTAGTGTGCAGCCCTGCTGAATGTACATGTTTTATAGTGCGTGATGGTTAGTAACTAACTGTACAACTACTGTAGTGCTCCTTCATCATCTGTTCCTAGTTTTAAAGGAGAATTCCAGACAATTCTTATAATTTTACATCATTCATGTAGTATATAAATCGATTTGTGGAAATAGATTTGTGGAATTTGTGGTCTTT
Source organism: Diadema setosum (assembly GCA_033980235.1). Classification (NCBI taxonomy): domain Eukaryota; kingdom Metazoa; phylum Echinodermata; class Echinoidea; order Diadematoida; family Diadematidae; genus Diadema; species Diadema setosum. Next base: position 19,630,525 of record CM067080.1, read on the forward strand.
GAGTAGATAAACCAATACTCTGAAAAACCCATAACAAATTATACTAAACAAGGATGATGACATAGGAGGCTCACATATTCTGATAAGTTAGCAATATTTTTCACCTGTGTAGAATTTATGCATGCTTTCTTCTTTTGTTCTGTTTACTGGAACATCCAATCAATCATTCTTAGGTCTACTGTATGTGAAGCTGCTATGTCATCATCCTCATGCATTGTGATTTTTTTTTTGTATAAATTGTGAAAACATTTCTTATTCCTTATCACAATCACTATAAATTTTGATACTCTGTAGAACCAGAACTCTAGTACATTTTGTAGTATCACCAATCAAGAATAGATGCTCAAATGCTAGGCATAAGGTCTACAAATCATCTGAAAGTCTTAAAGCAAACTGTACAGATAGTGGCTTCACTTTTTTTTTTTTTTTGGCAATGCATGCCTTCTAAAGGGTCTACATGTACCCCTCGAAGATTTGCAGAGGTTACCTACTCTGCTGGGTTGGAAATACATTGTACAGTGACCAGTCAAAGACATCTGCCACAACACAGTACTCGTGGGTAACTCAATTGATCTGTTCACAAACAACCCTTGGCCTTGCATGTTGATGGACAGGTTGATAATATATAGACGTCTACATGTATAGGGGTGTAGAGTAGAATCTAGACCATGAACTGAATTGTCTAACTGTTTGATTCTACTTACACGAGTACTTCTTCTCCACCACACTTTGATGTACCACAGCATAGTAGGTGTCCAACACATCGACCCTGTACATTGAAACCGACCCCCTCTATTTATAGCATTGCACATGAAAAAGAATGAACTTTCACACATGAGACTACGCGCGGTGGTTTTGAATTCTTCACTGGAGATTAGAAGATGTTGAAATATTACTGAAAAACCTGTGATAATAAAACGAGATAAACAGCACAACAATGATACTGTGCATTATCAAAATGGCACATATAGGAAAAGCATTCATGTTCATTTCACACGTATTGTCAATGGAGGGTAGGGTGTTGGTTTCCAAACTACGACGCAACTGAGTGCGTCAAAATAACAACCCACACGTTCAAAGCCATTGATGCATTAATTATCTTGGACTCTTGTTGGAGCGTGTACTATAAATCACATTTTCAATGCGCGCCTGTGAATTCAGAGTATTTTCTACCACTAAAATTAAAATTTCAGGCAAACTGAGATATTTCAACGATATCTATGACAGAAAAACATTAGGGTGTCGATGTGTTGGACACCCAACCATATAACATGAACATGACATTTGAAACCAAGCCTGGCCCACTGCTGGGTGGGAGTCGAAGTCCAACAACAAGCGCACACACACACGGTCGCTTTCAAACTGCTTGCAGTTTCGCAGGTGAACATTTTTCCATGCCTTGCTCACTCGTCTCCTCCTCAGCACAGTATGTACCTCGCCATAGCATTTAAATGTACAGTGTAGCATCAGAAATAAGAATGAATAATGTCTCGATTCTACTACTATTCTACTAGCCTACACGATGGTATGCTTACCACCCATTTCAGATCTCCGCCAGGTCCGTCGCTCGCCATCTTAGACTCTTGTTGAGTAGTTATGCTCTCAGTTCTGTGTGATGATGCGACTCAGCTCCTCTCCTTATTTTTCCTCTTCTATCCGAAGTCAGGTTAATTCAACACCAGGCGGCCCTCAATATACTGTCGCAAAGCCGGTGCGCTTTGTTCGCCAGGCAGAAGCAGGACCCGAAATTGTAGAAGTTGCCGCCTCGCTAAGGGTGGCAGCACTCTCTTTTTCTATCAAATACAGTGACGATTCAGGCTTCATGTGAAGCTTGACATCATGTAATCCCAAATCCCTGAGACAACTAGTCGCGAAATGACTTAAAAGTTATTGATTTTGGGTTTGAAAGTGGTCAGTCACTGGCCAGGTTGTCATTTCGCAGACATGACTGTTCCGGCGATGGTTCACGCACACACACGGTACACACACACACACACTACACGCTGATGGGATACACACTAAAAGTCGCATACATCGCTGGCGCATAGGCTAGAGCATGCCAAGCGAGAGAGCTCGAGGATCAGTAGAATCCTTCAGCGCAGCACCTTCAGCGTGGGCGCTTTTCATGCCGCCTGCATACATTAGCGTACTTTACGACCCGCGACCCGCGCGCATACGAAATGCCCGACTGCGAGACGGTACAGTGGACGGGGACACAACATGAGACAAAACTGAACAACACAAGTCGCTTAGTTCAATTTTAGTCGTAATTCAGACATTTCTACTTATTTACCCTTCTGTAAAGGTATAAAAAGGATACTTTATCAGAATTATAAAAATTCTTTAATTTTTTTTTAAATTATATTTTTGTTTTTTTCATTAAACAAATTATGATTTTTTTTTAAAGCTTTAAAACTGTCTAATATTTATAAAAACGATCATATAAGCCTAAACATACACGGACTTGGACGCTTTGTCTTTCTAATGTATGGTGCTTTCACAAAATAAAAAACAACACAACCGGAATTTCTTTTTTCTCTCCTCCTCCTCCTTCTCCTCTCCCCCCCCCCCCCCCTCTCTCTCTCTTACAAAGTTAATTGAATAATACGTTAATACAATCACCATGATCTACGTACAAGCAAAGATCCTACACACATAGAATCTTTGGTACAAGTATGTAGGTCCATGTATGACACAGAGACTCCAACCCTAAAGCACCTTCTGATCTGTCCCGCCTGGAATCCCTAGCAAACGGGAGACTCCAAAGTCCCTTGCGGTCGGGGTCCAGGGCCCTGGAAGCTTTAGGGTTCCAGATGCTCTCTCGTGCTATCTCAGGCTTATTTTTCGACATACGATGACACTAAGTATACGAGATCATTTCAAGCGGGAGACACATAGCCAGGGCAGTAGAAATTGCATCTCAAGCGGGAGAACGGGAGATTTTGCAAAAATGGGCTTCAAATGGCGGAGGGAGATCTCCCGTCGAAAGCGGGAGAGTTAGTTGGAGTCTATGATGACAATTGATTCAGCTTCAATTCTTGGTAACATGAACGATGTGACTGTGAGTGGTGCTATAAGATTCATTGCTTGATCAGAAATGTCACAAATTTCGACCTCTGATCACATTACACATTCATTGTGTGTATAGAGATTCTCCATAATCATGAGAATAACTCTGATCGTATACTGATAACATGCCCATTGTTTTGTACCCTCCCTCAACGGCGGAGGGGGTCGGGCGATCCCGGAGGTGGATTCCCTCTCCCAAGATTGGAAAGTTGTTTTTTTTTTTTTCAAGGGGGGTGCGTATTTGACATTAAATGTAACCTGTGACGGTTTTTTTTTTTTTATTTTGTTTATTGGCTCCTGTGTCATGTACACATCAGTGGCGTAACTACGGGGGGGGGGGGGGGGGGGGGGCATGGGGGGGGGGGGGGCACGTGCCCCCCCCCCCCAATCCGCTGGTAAAAAAAAAAAGATTTTTGACATCCTTCTCCCGCTTAGTCACTTCGACGCCCCCTCGCTGGTCATACCTCCCCCAATCATGAACATAAACCGACACCTTTGACTACCAGTGGCGGTTTATAGTGACCTTGTCTACAGCCACTCTGTCTATTTTCCAATTGGTCTACTGGCAAATCGTCTATTACCGATTGGTCTAATACCCATTTGGTCTACAACTTGTTTTGTCTAGTACACACATTGTCTAATAGTCACTTTGCCCACTACCCGAACTGTCTGATACCCAACTCGTCTAGGGAGCATTTCATCTACTGAGCAATTGATCTATTGATAGCCAAGTCGTCTATACTCACAATGTCTACTTGTCATGTCGTCTAATATCCATTTCGCCTACTGCCACTTTGTCTACTCCCACCTCGTCTACAAGTCATCTCGTCTACATTCACTTTGTCTAGTTATCATATCGTCCAACCCATAGTTCGTCTATACCCAAAATGGTCTATACCCATCTGGTCTACACCCAACCGGTCTACACCCAACTGGACTACTCCCAACTGGTCTACACCCAACTGGTCTACACCTAAATGGTCTACACCCAACTGGTCTACTCCCAACTGGTCTACACCCAACTGGTCTATATCCAAATGGTCCCCTCCATAAGCCAGTTCGGGGTTAGCACAGATAGGAGAGGAAATCATCTTGACAATAGTATTGGATAACTGGAATCCTTAATTTCCTCCTTTTTCTTAATTCTTTAAGGATTGTTTTCCCTTCTCTTTTTAGGGTAAAAAAAAAATGAGTGAGGGTGTCCAAACTAATGTTAATAATTTTGTTGGCAGACTCAAGCGTTTCTATATAGCCTATTCGGATATTTATCATATTCGCGAGCGTTCGTAGATGTACACGTCAAATAAGATAAATGAAATTTACAAGCGATCGATATAACCTATCACGACACGATTGTCAGGGGCGTCGATCCAAGAGAGCAGGGGCACTTAAATACGTTACCACCCCCTATAAAGTGGGGGGGGGGGGTAGGACATATCATTTCTCCCCCCCCCCCCCCCCCCATTCTGAGTTGTGGAAAATGTCTTTTTTTAATAGAAAATTGTACAAATAATCATCCGCAGTGTGTACCCGGATCAGCGTCGAATTTCAATTCTAAAAATGCATAATCTCCCTCGCTGATAGGGACATCCTATTAAGTTCCACATGCACCCTGTACTGCTTTTCCCCGTTCTCAAGCCTTGGTATGATCAGGGAGGTGGCAGTTTCCACCCCTCTGGTATGATATACACTTTTCATATTGGCAAATTCAGAATAGTTAAAAAAGTTTGCACAAGATTTGTCGCTCCACCAATTCCAAAAACTCCAATGAGTTTCCTCATAAACTATATAGGGAGATATCCTCTTCTAATTAACCCTCCTCTTGCTCAGTTCCGATGTCAGATTTTATACTTTCTTGACCTTAGACCTATAGTATATAATTTCCCAAATATTCCATCAAAATAGGGTATATATAGGGCCAATTAGGAATAGCTCTCTGCCACATATCTTTACCCGTCTCCTGCTCGGTCCCCTCCATAAGCCAGTTCGGGGTTAGCTCATGGGCACATGGGTACAAATGACCTTTCTTCTTTCTCAGTTGATTAGGCACTCCACTAGTTTCAAGCGACAGAAGGCATGAGCTTGCCCAACGTAACAATTTATGGAATTCATCAGTCATGTTCAAATAAAGGATGAACTTGCATAGACCAGGTGACCAGAATGATCCTTCCATTGGCATTTTGGAAAGCATCCATTTCATTATTTTGCATTGAATGTATTAACAATCTCTTTCTATTGAAATTGTCAGACACCGCTTTTGCTGTCAGGTGGATGTGCTGGCAAGCACCACTTATAGGGATCACTTGAATAATCATTACATTACAGATGCTTATCTCAGTGAATTTAAAAACCACCATGCTCTGCTGGTACAGATGACCTTTTTCTGCTCATGCTCAAAGTGGAACCCCGAACTGGCTTATTACAACACTTTGAAGATTGACAATCCGCAGAAAAGATATCAACCATATAGTCACTCAATGTGTGCACCCGTTGAATTAATCATTAAAATGGAAAATCTGACGTGAAGGGGGGGGGGGGGGAGGGGATAGGGCTTAGGCCTATATACCCCTCCTGAATTCCCTCTTACCTCCCTCCACAGACTTTCACTATACTTCTCTGATTGACATTATACAATGTCCAGATATTCCGCCAGTGTGTGCGCCATCCTATGTAAAAGCTCCCTCAAATATGGGAAGGGTATATTATACTATGCCCCCTTCCCAACCTCCCATTGTCCGGTCCCCTCTGTAAGTAGACTTAGTAAACTTTGGGCCCAAATGACAATTTTCACAACAAAAAGTGTGCATCAGATCGCTTTACTTCATTTCTAAGTAATATGTTACAAGGAAACAGTCAGTAGTCCGAATACCTTAAAGTGTGGTGTACCACAAGGATCAGTTCTCGGGCCAACGCTCTTCTTAATATACATAAACGACCTACCAAACTCAACTTCATTTTTTAATTTTAGACTATTTGCTGACGATTCAAATATATTTCATACATTCATTGTTGGCCAGAGGGAAGTTGACATGGGGATTATTAATATGCATTTAGGGAAAATTCAAGACTGGTGCAATTCTAATAAAGTAACAATTAATTTGAAAAAGACAAATTATATGATTATAAAAAGTAGAAAATTGGAAGTTACTGTAAAAGGAACAATGAAACTATCAGATAATGTCATTAGTAGAGTGAATGAGGCATCTTTTGTTGGAATATGCATTGATAGTCATTTGACTTGGAAAAGTCACATACAAGCTGTAAATAAATGTGTAAGACGGAAGGTTGGTATCTTGTTTAAATTACGACACTGTGTCCCCCAACATACACTTATTCTACTTTACAAATCCTTTATCCAGTCCAACATAACATATGGAATTGAAGTGTGGGGGAGTACATGCAAATCTTATCTAAACTGCCTTCGTCTTAGTCAGAAAATGGCCATGCGAGCTATCACTTTCAGTCCACTCCGAACACCTTCTGATCCCCTATTTCAAAAACTGGGAGTAATGGATGTATTTGAACTGCATAAACTTTACATCTGTACATTTATATTTGATTTATCAAAGGGAAATATGCCACATGATCTAGTAGAATATTGTCAAAACATCCAACATTCTTATTCAACAAGGGGTAAAAAAGAAGGCTTGCTTTATCTACCAAAAAGTAAAACAATGTATGGCCAACTCTCACTTTCTTATATAGGAGTGAAACTGTGGAATGCTTTGCCAAAAAAGTTAAGGAGTATTAATACCAGGAAAAATTTCCGAAGTAATTTAGCAAAACACATTAAATCTGTATAGACAATGGTACTACAAACCAATAATGTTATAACAGTAGTTTTAAATGTATCTCAATAGTTCATTATGTAATACGTGTTTAAAAGGACCAACACCTACTAGCACCTGTGCTACCTCTTGGTTCTTTTAGCAACCTCATTGTGTACAACATTGCCATATTGTAGCTCTTTTTTAGATTAATAGTTTTAGATTACATAATCATTTATCAATTATATATTATAGATTATATTCAATATGTTTTGTTTAGATCATTTAGACAATTACATGTGCTATGTACATGTATTAATATTGATGTACAAACATGTATTCAAACTTTCCTGTACATATGTTGTTGTTAAATAAACTCAAACTCAAACTCAAACTCAAAAAAAAAAAAAAATACACAAGCTCCACCTATATACTTTTGTTTTTTTTAAACCATAAAAATAGACTTCCGATCTCCATTATGATGACGCATACATCACACGCGTATAGCCATTACTTATTTCCATGTGAGTATACCCTATTTATTTTTATTACTTTTTGCTGGAATATACATTCTAAATATTTCACAAAAAAGTATGCATCAGATCGCTGAATTTCAGGTCAGAAAACGCAAAATCTCCCTCGTATGTGGAAGGAGAGACCCTCTCCTCAAATGAAATTATGTTGTTGTTGTTATTTTAAAGATCGAAAGAAGAGAGAGAGAAAGAAATGGGGCCCTATACAAATAATTTGCCCCAGACAGCACTTATAACATAAAACAAACATTATAGATCTTAAAGAGATATAAACAAGAATATTAAATGCATACCAAGTCTCCTCGAGGGAGCTCATATCGTCTCCACGAGGGAGCTCATGAAATGAAATTATCATGATAAAGCCTCCCGCTCGGTCGCAGGTAGCTCCGCTCCATCGCACATGTTTCATCCCCCCCCCCCCCCCCCATCATGAAAACCGATCGACCCCTGACGATTGTAATGTTTGAGCCCATATTAATTAAACCTTTGTATCAATCACATGCCATGTTTTGATATCAAAGGAGGTAAAAATACGCACTCTGGAGGAATATCATGTACGGACTTTGGATAGATCTTTTCCTTTTCTCTGTCTTTCATACTATTTCTTCCTGCATTAAAATTGGCTAAAAATAAACAGTTTGATGATTAGCCATTTCTATTATCCAGTAGGGCCTATCCAAAAGCAAAGTAAACTCGTTTTTACTTTTGCCCCATAATGATCATTATTCGTTTAATTTAATATTACCATTTATCATCAACTTGTATTACAATTACTTCTTGTCTTTATCATCATGCGTTGTTACTATCATTTATCATTTATTAAAGAAGTTTTATACAGCACCCTAAGCCATAATCTGACTTTTCAAAATTTTCATCCAGACTGTCGAATACTTCCACTGACATTGAACTATTGGCACTTTTGAACGGTGAAATCAGGGGCCTGTCTTATAAAGACTTGTGATAGAAATCAATCACAAGTTTTTTGTATGCTGCAATGCAAGTTGCGATTGATTTGGGGACTTGTGATTGATTTGAAGGCTTTATAAGACGGGGCCCAGGGAGGTGGCCCTGGTGAAATTCACTCGTGGCTGTGAATCCCTTCGGTCTCGAAACTAAAGTAACACCATAGAATCGACCAACCAAATTCTGCCGTAAATTTCAGTCACTTTATGGTCTGCACACACTATCGGAATGCGTTTTTTTTTTTTTAAGACGGCACAGATTGGGGCATGGCGCGTGTTGAAAACCTATGGGAAAAACGTTGGGTTAGGGTTTTTGGTTATGGTTATGGTTAGGGTTAGGGTTGGGGTTAGGGTTAGGGTTAGGGTTTGATGGTTAGGGTTAGGATTAGGATTAGGGTTAGGTTTAGGGATAGGGTCCCCGATAGATTTTTAGTTTCCCCAATCTGTGCCGTCTAAAAAAAACACGCTATCGGGATCGGGATCCCCACACTATCTCGGCTAGCTAGTGCGGCAAGCTCAATCACTAGGCTAGCTCATCACAGTGTACATCAGCGTGAGCTAGCTGGTTGGAGAGCGCCGTATGCATTATACGGTCATGTACAAGTATACCTGCACAACCAAGTCGTCGGCGGCGCGCGGCATACGAACGGCATACGGATAAACTGAGCCCAAAGGATCTGGGAGCCATCAATGGCCATGTGCGTGGAGTGAGAATACTAGTAGTCATCAAGTCGACAATATTCGGTCAACAGACCTAACGAATTTGCTCACTCTGTATCTCACTCTTACTTTCTGTCAGCTGAGAACTTTTAATAGTTTTGCTTCCATCGCATCCGGCCAGCATAAACGTCACTTATTTGCCAAGTTGAATTGCCTACCGGACTCTGCGCTGTGGTGCTCCCTCCGCCTCCGGCTGCGGTACCCTACCTTTGGCTTCTGCCTTTGTGATGTATCGGCTGTGCTAGGCGACAAGTAAAGATGACTGCCTCTAATCCTTCCCACCTTCTTCCGCTAGGTAAACCAATCTTGATATTCGAATAGTTGTCTACCGCTACCTCAGGAGTGCTCATGCTTCAGTAAGGAGTGTAGAATCGAGAGGATAGACTGATTAAAAAAAGTTAAGTCAATCCTTCACTCTGTCCCCAAATTCTCGCCAGTTAATGCAATTCTCTGTGATAAGGAAAAAAAAAATAAATGTGTAGTAACTGTGGTTAGAATCTAGTTGTGGGGTCTAAAACTAAAATTTATCTCCCTGTGGCTGTAGATTCTAATTCCACCAGTTTCCAGATTGTGCAATTTTCACTTCAGTGTTTAGATTTGACTGTTTCACTCAGTCAGATCTTTCCACTGCACTGACCCCTGTACTGTCTCCTATTCTATTGAATGATACTGATAGATCAAGACGGTTCAAGTAATAAAATTACTAATAGATTCTACCACAGGCCACAGGCACTACTGTTGATGATAAAGTGAGTAACCATCAGTAGACTTGCTCCAGGTTCTACAGACAATATGTCTTTTTGCAACTGTGTTTGATATGACAAAAATGCAGCCTCCAGAGTCCAGGGTCTTACTCTTCTATTGTTTTAAGGCGAGAATGAAACGGTCTCATGACTCATCATAATCATAAGTAACGTTACAGAGAACTTGACACTCCGCTCTAGTCTCCTGTCTTCAGTTATATAATGCTCAAATGGAACCCTCCCATCTTTTCTAAGTGAGATTGACAAACTGGATCACTTCAAAGCCTCACTCAAAACTCATATTTTTCACCAGGCATTCAATTGCTAACTGTCTTGGAGGAGTCTGTACCTTTGAATGTTTCTATAACAGATATAGTGCTATGTACTGGTACAAATGTTGTGGATCATCATTATCTCATTATCAAATAACAATTAACATGATTAATTGTATCAAAGGAATGCAAAAATATCAAGCAATAGGGTATGCTTCTGCACAACTGTTATGACAATGAATGTTTCATGTCTTCAAACTTGGGCAAAAAAAAAAAAAAAATGCTTTGCTCAACCATTTTATAACATGAGAGAAGATCTCGGGGGCAAACCTTTGAATGATACCACATGATAACACTTTGTAGTTGCCAATATTAGCAATGCAAAAATGGTAATTTGAATCGCATTCTGTTAATTAATAGGACCTGTTCAAAGAGTGTAGAGCTCTACAAATTAATGTTTGTGTTAAAAAAAAAAAAAAAAAAAACTATGAGAAATGAAAATCATGACAATGTTTCCAGCTGGCATTATTGTGATTTTGCTCAGATTGTTACTAACTCATCTTTTGAATCAGAGTTTGATGATCATATCGTTTTCATTCATAGTGATCATTTTTTCTGATTAAGAACGTCTTGATTTTTACCATTATAGAACTTGTGGACAAGTGTATCGGCTCCAGGATTCACATAGTTATGAAGACTGATAAAGAAATCGTTGGCACACTTCTTGGCTTTGATGACTTCGTCAGTATCCTTTCCTCTTGACCATCATGCTGTGGTCATAAAACAAGTATAGCTGTACTCTTCTGTTGTCATTAGTGTTGAGTCAATTTAAAACTTTTGAGAGTGTAAAAGATTATTCTAACCCTGAAAAATGCAAATACAGTATGGATTACAACTGATTGACAAATTGCCCTACATCGACGTAAAGAAGCACTGAATTGATCAGTGTTTTAGTAGTAGCCATGATAAAAAATCATGGGCGTACATACTCTAACAGGATTCGAACCTACGACCTCCTGATCACTAGACAGGCATCATTTACTTTGATGTAGGGCAATTTGTCAATCAGTTGCAATGAAAACATCTTGACGGAAGAATTTCATGAATTTGAACAGTATGGATTATTTCTGTAATCTTGTGGTTTCTGCCACCTCATCACATACAATGTACATTGTTGAATTATCATTATTATCATTCTTTTTTTTGGGGTGGGGGTGGGGGGTGGGGGGATGGATCTATATGCATCACTCAATTTTGTACCAAGACATATTTCTCAATGTCCTTAGATTTGTTGAGATGAAAACATTATCAACACACCTCATCGGTTCATTACAAAGTAGGACAAATAAGTCCACCTTCGTAGACATGTGGATTGAGTGAATGCAGCAATACATTTGTATTAGTAGAACACATCAGTGAGAGTTTGAGGAAAATTGGACAACCCGTTCAAAAAGTTATGAATTTTTGAAGCTTTTGCTTAGTCACTGCTGGATGAGAAGACTTCTATATGTTGTGATATCACATGTGTACAACGATATAAAGAAAATTTAACATATTTTCACTTTTCTCACATAACAAAAGAAGGCAAGGGGAATAATATTATCCTTAACATATATCAGTGACAGGTTGAGGAAATGTGCACTTTATTCAAAAAATTAAATTTTGTGAAATTCTCTTTATATTTTCCTTATATCATTGTACGCATGTGACATCATACACCGTAGTAGTCTTTTCATCCAGCAGTGACTGCACAGATGATTTAAAAATTCATAACTTTTGAACAGATTGTCCGATTTTCCCCAAACTTTCACTAATGTGTTCTAATGATATCGCTGCATTCACTTAATCCACGACTATATGAAGGTGAACTTGTCCTTTAAGAGGGAAAGGGCAAGTGAAAGCAAAAGAAATAAACTCATTGCAACAAAATATGCTTTTCAAAACCTACATTTAAACAGTTTCCCTACTATTTTGTGCACTTTGTCCTTGTTTGAACTAAGAAAATGAATATGTGGAGAACTTAAAGCAAGGACACCATATGAGGCCACTCCCATGAAGCTGGACAGTCTGCGGCATTAAAAAGAGCAGTGACTGCACAGATGATTTAAAAATTCATAACTTTTGAACAGATTGTCCGATTTTCCCCAAACTTTCACTAATGTGTTCTAATGATATCGCTGCATTCACTTAATCCACGACTATATGAAGGTGAACTTGTCCTTTAAGAGGGAAAGGGCAAGTGAAAGCAAAAGAAATAAACTCATTGCAACAAAATATGCTTTTCAAAACCTACATTTAAACAGTTCCCCTACTATTTTGTGCACTTTGTCCTTGTTTGAACTAAGAAAATGAATATGTGGAGAACTTAAAGCAAGGACACCATATGAGGCCACTCCCATGAAGCTGGACAGTCTGCGGCATTAAAAAGAAAATTAACATGTATTCAGGGCTGCCAACTCTCATGCATTGAGCGTGAGACTCGCGCATTTTGATCCTTTCTCACTCTAAAACTTTATTTCATTTGCATGCATTTCTATTGATCTCACTCATTTTGACTCCTAAATTATAGCATTGGCCTATGGGAGTCTCACTCTCAACTAGTTTCCAGTGTTGGCAGCCCTGATGTATTTATATTATGACAAAACTGTCACAGAAAACTTGCAGTAGTTTTTATAGAGCCCAGGTATTGTGAGAATTATCTAATACGTTTAAGATTCCAAGTTTCAAGATTACAACACCATGTAACGAAGACAGGTACTTGAATGAAGGTGACTTTACTGATTTTAGGGATTTGTGTGCTGTACTGATGGTTTCTTTATCAATCCTTTGACTGACTGGTATCAGACATGGTTCTAGAGGATGTCATTGAATTGTAAGTATGATCAGGAAGTGGACTTGGCTTTTAAGATCGTAAAAGATTAAAAATCGGTCTTCTAGAATTTAATACCCTATGTATTATTGTTAGCTAACCCCCCGATTGTCATTCGTAGTCAATCAAATTTCATGACAGATGCACTAAAGGGGCGGATTTGATTCCAGTATGAAACCGCACTAATATTATGCAACATTGAGCGCCAAGTGGTTGAAAGGTACTGCATAGGTTCACATAGGCATGATGCCATACAATGAGAATCAAATGTTTGTAGATTTGTTTTGATGTTGTATTACAGGGCATGAAACATGTAATTACATGTATAAACACACTTTACAATACATTTTCCGTCTTTACAATATTTCATATATAAATGGTTAATATCTTCTGATGTTATCAGACATGAATATGATGGAAAAAGTCAGACTAACTGTCAAGATACAAAACAATCAAAATTATTCATTTTTCCACTTCCCCAGCCCCATCTGCCCTTATTGATGATAAGTTATGATAAGTAACATACTCCTTTAGTAATGATTCTGTTTTGTGTTTTAAGTGTACTCTCCTGTTTGTGGAAGTACAAATTGTACATGTATACGAAAAAAACATGTTCATACATTGTAGATCTGTAGACAAGTGCAACACAATTTGAGTTCTTCTGCACAGTTTGGCCCGAATTCACGAAAGTGGTACAAATGAAACCGTGGTTTAAACCATGGACAAAAACCATGGAGCGCCAAGTGTCGCACGAAATATTTCGTTATGAAATTTTTCATTTCATTGACAAAATGACTGTTTCCTTAACGAAATATCATTTCGTGGGTGAAATGTTGTCATTTCGTTACAAAATAATCATTTCATCGACGAAATGACTGATTTCATAACGAAATATGCGTGCAACACTTGGCGCTCCATGGTTTTTGTCCATGGTTTAAACCATGGTTTCATTTGTACCACCTTTGTGAATTCGGGCCCATACATGTATGTAGGGGTCATTCACTATGGAAATAAATTTTTGAACAAGTTATTCAATATGAGAAGCTCTAAAGATCTATGACTTGACCCATTTCTGCTGTGGGTGTCCTAGGTGCAGGGACTGGGGTACTAGATCACAGGAGGCAGCTAGAATAACGCCTGCTTTCCATGCAGCTGTGCTGAGTGGGTCAGTTTAGGGTCAGGTTGCATATTTTTAAATGTCAACCTTGAAAATGGCAGATGTGACTTCTTTCCTGTGTTTCTGCTTGAATTTCCCAGTGAAACAACGGCAGAGGGAAGGAGAGTGACAAAACTGGACCAAATTCTGTTGAATGGAAACAACATCACCATGGTGAGTAATCTGTCTGTGATGTTGATAACTAATGAATAATCTATAAAGCTATTACATGGTGTAGTCCTTTTCCAATGTACAATGTAACAGACAGTGCCCTAACATGTCTAGGTGTGTGTAGCAACATGTGCAGTGTTTAGTTTACGATGTAATGAACAGCTACATTTTGTACAGGTTTGGTGGATGTGTGACAATGTCATACTGTATACTTTGAAAGGGGAGAAAATCTTTAGATTTCGTGTAATCATTTGGAGAAGATCTTGCCGAACATCCACTGATATTAGCTATCATTTATGTACAATGTATTTACATATTAACATTCAAATGAGGCAAACGGAGCAGGGCCTATTTGTTTCTGAGATAAAAGGGAAATCTGAACCATGAAAGATCAAACTTTCCTATTTTATAAACCTATTTTTTAATATTTTTGTCATCTTTGTGAGTTAGCAGCTTTTTTTTCAGTCTAATTATGCCTATTTGATGGCAGGTCACACATATACTGTGTACGTATGCACATTGGGGTGTAGTGGACTCTTGTTATACAACTTGGTCTGAAAAGTGAAATCATTGTGTAAATAAGTATTGTACATAGATACAGTATCAGGTTTTGACAATAAAATAGACAAGTTATTCACATTGGGAAGAGTATGATTGTTCTGTCATAATGAGAGTTTGTTGCATCTTCGTTCTTTATAACAAGAGTCTGCAGTATTAGTGTAACTTTTCTCTGACAAAAGTATGTGTATGCATCTCTTTGTTCAATTTCTTTTTCTTTTAGTTGATTCCTGGCAGTGAAGGGCCTGAAATCTGAGTTGGAGAAGGAGGTAGAACCCAAAACCTGGATTTGTATCGTAGAGAGACCAGCAAATTGTAGTGACTGCTATACAACGTACTCATCGTTCCTGTCCCTGCTGATTGTAATGAAAATGGAATAAAGACATTCTTGGCAGTTTTGTACAGGTTACCCATTACTAATGGAGAACAGTTTGCAGCTGGTGCTGTCCTACATGGCTAGATTAACTAGCACTCTGTGAATTTAAGTACCTTTACCATGTACTACAGTATATTGTGGGTAAACGATGTCAAAGTACATGTACAGTCAACCTTGCCGAAGTCGAATCTATTTAGAGTGAAGAAATAGCTCCGACTTGGAGAAATTTTGACTTATGAGGGATTACAATCAATAGAAATTTTGAGTTATGAGGGATTACAATCAATAGAATATAAAGAGAAGAGGACTTGAAAAGACCTTTGACTTAGGCGATGATGCAACTTATGCGAGGTTGACTTGAGCAAGGTTGACTGTACACGTAAGCATGGTGAGGTTCTACTGCCTTTTTTATGCCTCCGCCACGAAGTGGTGCCGGAGGCATTATGTTTTCGGGTTGTCCGTCCGTCCGTCCGTCCGTCCGTCCGTCCTTCCGTCCGTCCGTCCTTCCGTCCGTCCGTAATGAATTTTGTGGACAAGGTAACTATCAAAACCTGTTGAGGTATCCTAATGAAACTTGGCGTGTATGTGTATTAGGGGGTGAAGTTGTGCCTATCAACTTTTGGGTGCACATGCTCAAGGTCAAAGGTCAAAAGGTCAAGGTCAAATACATAAAATTTCACTATTTCCACCATATCTATTGAATGCCTGAAGATATTTTCTTGAAACCTAGTGTATACATGTATTACCCAATTAAGATTCTCTGGTGAAAGTTTGGGTCATGAGGTCAAAGGTCAAAGGTCAAAAGGTCAGGGTCAAATACATAAAATTTCACTATTTCCACCATTTCTATTGAATGCCTGAAGATATTTTCTTGAAACTTAGTGTATACATGTATTACGCAATTAAGATTCTCTGGTGAAGGTTTGGGTCATGAGGTCAAAGGTCAAAGGTCAAAAGGTCAGGGTCAAATACATAAAATATCACTATTTCCACCATATCTATTGAATGCCTGAAGCTATTTTCTTGAAACTTAGTGTATACATGTATTACCCAATGAAGATTCTCTGGTGAAAGTTTAGGTCATGAGGTCAACGGTCAAAAGGTCAAGTAAAAATATTAAAACTTCTTTTTTTTCTCCGTACCTTGGAAAATTGTTCAAGGTATCTTCATGGAACATAGTATATACATGTACTGACTGGAATTGATTGTATCTAGAGAATGTAGGGTTCATGGGGTCAAAGGTCAGGGGTCAAAGGTCAAGTGCAACACTTCAAAATTTTACTATTTCCCTCATATTTATGCAATGCCAGCAGGGTTATATTTTGTTTTTTTGCACTTGGTGTATACATGTGTAACCTAATAGAAATTCTCTGGAAAGTTTTTTTTTCTTCTTTTTTTTGCCTCAAAGGTCAAAAGGTCAAAGATCAAGTGAAAGTGCTGAACTAACTTTTTCCTCCATATCTCGGAAGTGGCTCAAGTTATCTTGAAACTTAGTACATATGGGCAATTCCACGGTAACTGACGTTACACGTAAGGATTTTCATGAAATTGTTTACCTTGTAGTTTTGTGAATGAAAGCACCTTGTGCTTGCAATTAGCATTGATGAATAAGTTCATGAGAATGAAGAAATAGGTGGAAAGTTTTTCTCTCAAACTGCATTTCTTATCACATAGCAAGTGAAAATGTGTCGGTAACTGACGTTACGGAAAAAGGACATGGGAAATTATGGTGTAGATGTAAATGGAAATATCTCATGTCCCTGACTTTTAGCCTTTATGTGTTTAATGTGGCAATACACCTAGGTTCTTAGGAACAGGTGTGCAAAATAATGTGCAATTTAGTTGTCTCCTTTTTCCACCATGCCAATTTCAGTGAAGGCATGACGGTAACTGACGTTACGTAACTGACGTTACGCTTACATTTGCCATAGGGTTTACACATGCAAAATCATGATTGGGAATAGCTATGTGATATTTCATAATTCTGACCATTCAGAATGATTTGGTTGATATGGAGTCATACCTTGGTTCATCAGTCATAAATACACAATGAAATGAAACAGTAGTCCATTTTCTTTGTATTCTATGAAAACTTAAAGGTAAACATGTCAGTAACTGACGTTACGTAACTGACGTTACGTAACTGACGTTACACATACTTTACCGTGAGGTTTGCAGAGAACTAATTTATTTAACAGGTTATTATACTGCTGCAATGTACCAGTGACAATCCCAGGCAACTACAGCAACAAATTAAAACAAAATCTAAAGACACAAATAATATTGGGTGGGCCCTTAGGGG
The DNA here is from genome assembly GCA_033980235.1 of Diadema setosum. Taxonomy (NCBI): domain Eukaryota; kingdom Metazoa; phylum Echinodermata; class Echinoidea; order Diadematoida; family Diadematidae; genus Diadema; species Diadema setosum. The sequence continues at coordinate 19,648,023 of CM067080.1, forward strand.
GCACCCCCCCCCCCCCATGCCATAGCACAGTTGGGCAAAAATAATGTAAATGCACAAGAGGATATTTCTTGATATATGTCTGAAGATTTAATTTTTATTCAACATTTATGATTACACAGAGCCATTAATAGATTAAGCAGTTCCAAGTATGAATATATATACATGGCTAAGGGCTTTTTTGTTTGTTTGTTTGTTTGTTGTCCCCGCCGAACGAGTTCGAGCAGGGGACTATGAAACGGGCTCCGTACGTGTGTGTGTCCGTGTGTCCGTCCGTGCGTCCGTGTGTCCGTCCGTCCGTGCGTCCGTGTGTGATCAAAATGTTCAAAATGCTACTCCTTCGCCATTTCTAACCCGATTTTGATTCTGTTTGCTTTATGTGATGCCACTAGGTGAGGGCTTCAAAACTTCTATACAGAATTTCAGTTGTGACCTTTGACCTTGACCTTTGACCTATATTGTACATTTTTGCTTCAAAATGCTACTCCTTCGCCATTTCTAACCCGATTTTGATTCTGTTTGCTTTATATGATGGCACTAGGTGAGGGCTTCAAAACTTCTACACAGAATTTTGACCTTTGACTTCTTTGACCTTTGACCTTGATTTTTGACCTATATTGTACATTGCCTACAAAATGCTACTCCTTCGCCATTTCTAACCCGATTTCGATTCCGTTTGCTTTATGTGATGGCACTAGGTGAGGGCTTCAAAACTTCTACGCAGAATTTTGACCTTTGACTTCTTTGACCTTTGACCTTGATTTTTGACCTATATTGTACATTTTGCTACAAAATGCTACTCCTTCGCCATTTGTAACCCGATTTCAATTCCGTTTGCTTTAAGTGATGGCACTAGGTGAGGGCTTCAAAACTTCTACACAGAATTTTGACCTTTGACTTCTTTGACCTTTGACCTTGATTTTTGACCTGTATTGTACATTTTGCTACCAAATGCTACTCCTTCGCCATTTCTAACCCGATTTCGATTCTGTTTCCTTTATGTGATGGCACTAGGTGAGGGCTTCAAAACTTCTACACAGAATTTTGACCTTTGACTTCTTTGACCTTGATTTTTTTACCTATATTGTACATTGGCTACAAAATGCTACTCCTTCGCCATTTCTAACCCGATTTCGATTCCGTTTGCTTTATGTGATGGCACTAGGTGAGGGCTTCAAAACTTCTACATAGAATTTTGACCTTTGACTTCTTTGACCTTTGACCTTGATCTTTTTACCTATATTGTACATTTTGCTACTAAATGCTACTTCCGGCGGGGACATATATTACGCACCGCGTGATTTCTACTTTTCCTTGTTTTTTAATGAACAGGAAAGTTTTTATCTACACATAGAGTGCTCCACCCATAATACCTTGTAGTACTACACAAAACATGGATATTTTTGTGCTTGAAAAAAATATCAAAATATCTTCCAGGTCATGGGGAAAAAAACATGTATCAACTCATAAATATGCATAAATATGTATGAAATCTATTGTGATATATTTCTCCTTCTTTTCTTTAAATTACTCCTGATGATCTCCATCATCAATTGATTTAAATGAAAAGTGTCGCACTTTTAGTATTTCTCTGTGAGGAAGAAAAATAAATGCTTTTTTGGTCAAAAGAGCATTATTGTTTTATTCCTAGCTTGAAGTAATTTAACTGTTTTTCTTTTCCTTTTCACTGATATATCACGGCTTGCAAATCCATTCGAGATACCAAAAAATCAGACTTTGCAACGAAAGAATACTAAAATCAATATAAAAAACTCTTCCTGTTCATAATTATCATGTGTTGTATTACAAAATGTCCCTGCATGAATAGAATAAAGTAATCAACAAATACACACTGTATGAACATTTTTTTAAAAAACCCTATAGAATCCTCTCTCACTTTGAGCAACATCAGTGTTAAGTTTCAAACAATAATGAGTACATGCCTTACGTACCATAATACAAGATGAGCCATGTTAACTACACCACACATTTAAGTGCAAGAGAAGAAATATCTGTTTGTGCATTTGCCTTGAGGTAGAAACTTGACTAAGCTTCCTGAAAAAAAAAGGAAAAATGCCAGCAAAAGCAAACATTGGTGAAGATTGTTAAACTGTTGGTATACAGCTGTGCAGAAGTTTGTTTGTTTGTTTCTTTTTTTTTGTAGAAAATGTGGTTGACATGCAATCATGTCACTGATTAGGCCTACAAACTTTGGTAGCTTTATCTTCCTGTAGGACAGGGAATGTACTAATTTGAGTGCATATATACTGCCTGTGGCAAACTAAACTTCCAGATGATTTAACCTTAAACTTGTGCTGAATCAAAAATCGAAAGCTCAAGCTTCCCCCCCCCCAAAAAAAAAGATAATCATGGTAAATGAATGAATAACAGAATTTAGAAATAAAATAAAATTAAAAAAAAAATATCCATGGACATACCATGGTAATGACATCATTTCCTATGAAAGGGATTGCTGCTCTTTGTTGTAAGTTGACTTCCCAGATGTATTGAAATGGCCAAAAGTCAAAAAATTTGCCTCAGTTATAATTACTGTCATGGTAACTGACGTTACATACTCGTGTATGACGTTTCGGTAACTGACGTTACACATTTTGTAGCGTTCATTTTGACTCTCCAGTATGCCAAGTATCCTTATTTCTGGTATTAAAATAAAGTCATAAGGGCATACATTAGAAATCCCAAGTTACATCATACAGCTCACTTCCTTTGATGAATAAACTTAAAAATTCCTTGTTTTTGGTAACTGACGTTACATCCATCATTATCAAAGTAATTAACAGTTTTTATCAAATTCTTTAAAGCTACCAGCTTTTTTTTTCTATCATGTGGTAAAAGACTTCTCTGGTAACTGTATACATGTGAAAGATTGTTGTTTAGAGTACTAATAAAGTGGATATACAGAGAGTAAGTTATGCAACAATACACTCTTTTCACCATTGAGTTATAGGCATATTTTGGCAGCCATTTTGAAAATCAAAATGGCCGCTTTTATTGAAAAACATAATGATTCTTAAAACTTCAACTCAAGTACTGTCTGAAAATGTATGGTGTTTGAAACAAATATCATTTTGAATTTTTGGCACCTGTGTCCTAGTTACCGTGGAATTGCCCATATTATGCATGTTCTACCTGAAAGTGATTATCTTATGAATTTTAGGGTCAAGGGCCAGATGAAAATGGTAACAATTTACTATTCAATTCAGAAATTCACACCAATTCTCCACACCTGTACCTTGAAAATTACTCAATGCCTAAATGTATGAATGGGTCAAAGTCAAGTTAAAGTCCTTAAATCCCTAGATACATGCTCTCCTATTCATCCAATTAAACCTAGGTCAAGGAAGGTGAACATTCAACACATTTGTGAGAAATTTGTTATTTCAATATTTTGCCAATTTTGTGAAAATGTAGTCACACATTGTCCACACGTACTATCTAGACCTATTGGGAAAATCATGTATTATGGCGGAGGCATACCAGTCGCCAAAACGACATTTCTAGTTTTGTTTATTTTTTTTTCACTGTGGCTTTTTGTGAACAAAATATTATCCAGCACAAACAAATTCATTAAAGAATAATACAGTAGCTCTATTTCTCTTGCAGCAGCTGTGGGTATGTGTTGTGATTTTATCCAAAACTGTCTCTTGATAGGGAAATCAAGCATTTAAGATATTTGATTTAAAATGTCTGAACTTGAGAAATTATGTTTCGTTACTGTTTTTAGAAATACATTGTACATGTACAATCCATAATTATATGTGGTAGAAGAAAACCCCCAGAAATACAGGGATCCATATTTTGATGTCAAATCTAGTTCCATCCCCTCTTTCTTTTTGTATTAGAAACAAAGCAAAATCAAATTTCATTGAATGATGAGCCTTTCAAGGTGATGGTTCCCAATCTATCAAAGATAGTGTTCCTCATGTTGAATCTCCTCCTACCTACAACCTGCTTCATATCCATGATGGAAATGGTAACACTCTACTCGGATGTATAAGTTTGTACATATTGTACTATTTATGCTGGTGTATTTTTTTTTTTTTTTTGTAGCAAAGAAAAAATAAATCATTGTCAAAGACTTCAATCACTTGTTCATGTGTAATGTTTGACTATTGAGTGTGACAGAATGCTACAGCTTGAGTTTTCTGTGGGAGGGTTTGCCTCAGAGGTGACTGAAGTGGATGGCACCCCCTCACAGGGATGCCAAGTTCAAAAACTTTTTATGAGTGAGATTTTCATGACTCGGCATCTCGGCGCACAAATGTTTGCGCGAGCGAGGGTGTTGGATGGGTTTTTCCCCCTCCCAGGGTAGGGAGCTTTTTTCAATTTTTAGCTTTTAATGGTGCAATCAGGTGCATACTTACAAGTAAGCGTCTATTTTTGACTTATTTTGAAAGACAAAAGGGAAATCCTTTGAGCTATGCTCATTATTATAGGCCCAAGTTGCAGACTTTGCCCGATGTGTGAGAAAAATGGGTGTCATGCGTGAGATCGTGAGACGGCCCCTAAATGCTTGAGTCTCCCGCAGAATGCGTGAGACTTGGTAGCTCTGCCCTCACGTACAAAATCCTACATTCCCATAATCTCAGTGTAGTGAGCGTATGTTGTGTAACATTGTACAATGTACTACAGTGGACTCCTGTTTCATTAAAAGAATCCTTGGGACTGATGAAATTTAATTGTAACCGAACAGTTAAGTGTAAACATGTATATAAATGTAACATGATCATTTTGAGACCTTAATTTTGATTTTATTGTAACAACAATTTCATTTTAACCATGTTTCTTGTAACAGGAGTGCACTGTACTTGTACATATACATTGTACGTGTACATGTACATGTACATGTATTCTCAAACCTGTGCAGTTTTTACACCATCAGAGTATTGCTTGTCTTGTGAAACTTTCTTTCAGGACTTCAAAAAGCCACTGTATTAAAAATTGTGATATATTGCTTATGTTATATTGTATTGTTTGTCATAAACATATCATTCTAAGTATTCCTTGACCCTGCTCAAGATATTTAGGAAGATACAGTCCTGGGCATTAAGAAAGACACTCGCCAGTGATTCTTTCCTAAAATATATAAAATAATGAATGAAAAATGATGAATGTTCTCTACAGACAAATTGTGCCATATAAATACTGTTCTTCTTCATCATCATCATCATCATCATCATCATCATCATCATCATCATCATCATCATCATCATCATCATCATCATCATCATCATCATCATCAAAAAAACTATGGATTTGTTCCTCACAGTATTACCACTAAGTTCCAAACAGGATTTCAAAATCTCCAGTAGAATACAGCATATCAACAGTTAATATTAAGAACCACTTCTTTAATTACTACAGTACTATATAACCAAACTATATTGAAGAGCAGTTTGGAGCATGGAACATCAAAGCCAGTAGAATGCGAAATATTCAATTGTGGTGCTCAGTGGCGGATCCAGGGGGAGGACACTGGGCATGCGCCCCCTTTATTCTTTTGTTCAAACAAAGGAAATAAAAAGAAAAATGGGGGGGGGGGGCATGTGCCCCCCTTTAATTTTGTAAAGTTGCCCCCCCCCCCCCCTCCCCTTACAGAATTCCTGAATCTGCCACTGATGCTCCATAACCTACGCTTAAATTTGCACAAATTGTAAACACCGAACCGGTTTAAAGGGATCATATAGTTTTGGTTGAGACCTAATTTCAGGTTTCTAACATTTTTTGGTGAGATGATGAGAAACCTCTTATGAAATATGAAAGAGCATGTATATTTCTATGAGGAATTCAACATTTATTTGATGAAAATTGGTTTTGTAATGGCTGAGATATCCAAAAAAAGGCGATTCTAATAAAGTGTGGGACCAACACTTCATTACTATCGCTTTGTTTTACTTTGTTTTTGGATGTTTCAGTCATTCCAAACCCGATTTTCATCAAATAAACTTTGAATTCCTCTTAAAATGGTATGTTCTGTACTAGATCTTAAGTGTTTTCTTGGTATCTCGCAAAAAGTTAAAAGCCCAATTCTCATCTCCACCAATAATGTACCATCCCTTTAAGCCTTCAAGTGAACATGAACAGTTGTAACTTCCCAGTGTACACGCATCTACGTATTTGCATAAATATTCCACTTAGCTGTACATCATTATTTAAAAGCGAATCGCACAAATATTGAGGCAAATGAGATGTATTGCTACATGAAAAACGCGATGCGATACAATACCAGTTCAATACTTAAAAAAAATGAAATATACATGTACAAATATTTATTTAGTGTGCTTCATGCACAACCTAATAGCACTGTACATGTAATTAATTTTGACACTGAAAACAAAAAGCACAAAATTGCATCCTGATTTAAAGCCAAAACATAGTTCTGGTAAGCCTGCTAAATTGTCATATTTTGCCCCAAAATGTACATGTATGCCTAAGAAATGTGTAGAATAATGCTGTAATGGCAAGATATTCGTTGGGTAACGACGAAAATGTGAAATATTAACAAAATGTTCGCATCTCAGAACTTCCCTGATCGGGGTCAGGCTAACTCGGACTCGGGGGGGGGGCAACTCGGCCTCGTTTTGACGGCGGGGCCGAGTTGTCCCTCTGGATTATACAGTGTTGTACTATGGGAGCGCTTCTCATTCTGGATGGTCGCAGTTATGGGCTAAGTTGAAACAATGCGCGCATCAAAGAACCTCTTTGGCGCGCATGCAAAATTAATGTGCGCCTATCAAGCGCTTATGTATAGAATAAATATGGCGATCACGAACTGCGTATAAATTGTCAGAAATAGGGCCGAGTTGTCCCTGAGACCAAGTTTACCTGGATTCTTCTGGAATAAAAGTCGGCATACCAACTTTTACTTTTGAGCTCAAAATACTCCGAAACAACTCATCATCCTGGCAAATCGCGTCAGCCAGGTAAGTTTCTTGGTAGACTCTTTTGATATACTACAAGCAAATATGAAATGATGCCAGACAGGTTCTCAAACCCTTACCAAATCTCCGTTTTCACTTTAACAAACACTGTAGGAACATATGTAAAAAGATCATTGTGCATTCTTGATGCCTAATAATTGCAGCAAAATTCCAAACTAGAACGTACTCACTTAGATGAACTTTAATATCAGGGTCACAATAGATTGGTAAGATTATGCTTTAGTATATCATAAAAGATTCTAAAGGAAGTAACCTCATTTTTATAACAAATTGTGTGCTATCCAGAACAAATTAAAAACGAGTCAAAGCTAAATGTAACACACTGTGGTAGAAATGCAAACACTTATATAATTAGTGGATTTTTTGTTTAAATTTCTTATCATTTTTACTCACTGCTCTGATTTAATCCCTGCTGCATTAATTGCAAACTTTAATATACTGTACTACAGTTGACTCCCCGGCCGTTATAACCAAGTCCTCGGGACCGGCAGTTTTCTTTCAATATATCGAAATTTCGTTAAAACCAAACAAAGAAACAATGAAAATACATAGAGTGGATAATGTTGCGGCCTGAATTTTCAATTTATTGTAACCAGAATTTTGTTATAACCATGTTTGTTAAAACGGGAGTGCACTGTAATGGACTATGGACTGTAGGTATTTTCAAGGACTTGTTAAAACTTTTTTTTTCTTCTTCTTTTTTAAAACAAAAGCATATGAATTAAATCTGTTCGACTGGACTTATGTGTGAAAATTACGGAGAGAACACTTTCTTGACTCGTCCGAGTCACTTCTTCAACTTTGTTCGCTGGTGATCTGAGCATTCACCCATGATCGGTGAATGGGTGATGTTACTGCCTTTATTGTCTGTACATTACGAAACACTTCTCTCCATGATTTTCACAAGTAAGTCCAGTCAAACAGATTAAAGTTTTAGCATACTTCTTGGATGAATCAATATCTACATTGATATATTAATATTTTTTTTTTAACCTTGAAATAAAGCATATCCTATCGGAAGACTTTGCAATCTGACACATCCCACGGATTATCAGTAATTAATTTTTCACACTTGGAGAAAATCTTGAAATTTCCGTTTTGTCAACTCTTCTCAATATCAACTTTGTTTAATGACTCGTGAAACAAAGCGGGAACATTCTTTTTTAAGTATCATTATCAATTTGCCATTCCTTTAAATGTGCTAAAATCTCTTGAAGCAAACTTGTAGGTTCCTGAGCACATCTACTGGTATCGATATCTGCAAAGTCCTTGTTTCTAATCAAGTCCTCCAAAGTCTGCTGCACCCTCCAAAGATCGTAAACGCAGAACTTCTTCCTCCGTCTTCCAACCGCATCACCACCAGCTGAAATGAGTGAGGATGCAGCGGTGGAAGTAGTGGGAGCGTTATCTTCCAGACACTGTTGGACTCCTCTGGCAGTGTCACTGTGTTCTGGACCATCTTCCATCTCTGAGGATTTCGCACAGCTGTGACCTTGGGCATTAATCTCTGTCCGTGAATGCAAACTGCATGATCCTTCCTCAGCGTTGTGTTTTACTTTGAGCTCGTGCGACAATTTGGAGAGCATACTCAGTCTGTTTGAAGCCACAAGATGCAAGAAGTTGAAGAACTCTGGGTAGTCCATACCAGTGCTGGCTTTCATAATTAGCTACAAAAAAAGAAGCAAAATTACAAAGAAAAGACTGTCAATTGGAAACATAAAAGAAAAGAATAAGCAATACAATTACATATGGTATCTGAAAATGAAAGAAATGAAAACCAAGTGAAGAAATAGAAATAGAGACAGAGACAACTCTGAATGCCAACATACCCCTATTTTGGTTATGTCTATATTCTGCTCATCCCAGGTCCTTGTTTCACTAAAGTTTCCATTTCTCTTTTGCACAGTATAAAAAAAAATCAATATGTCATGAAGTTTTATTTCGCTTTAACAATAAATGTCTTTTCCTTGATCCAAAGGGTGAGAGGATACAAGCTGATTAGGGCCTACTTTGAGTTTTGCTTCCATAGAAAAGTGAATGAAAAACAGTAAATTGTATATACATACAGAACAAAAATATCTATTTTACTATAAAAACAATGAAAAGAATTGCATGTACCAACGTTGTAAACTGCATTATTCTGTGGGCTGAAAAGGCCTATTTCTGGTGGAATACATTGTTTACCTTTGCAGCAACAGACATGAGTAATGGTACAATTGGGAAAACAGCAATTTCCATGAAACCTGCAGTATCGTTGGCACATAAACTACAGTACAAAATACTGCAAAATGGTAATAGTTGGCATCTCTACATGTGCTAATAATGGTGTGTATGGATGAGTAAGAGGAATTTCTGAGCTGTGGAGTCGATGGAATTGTTAGCACAACCTGGCATTGTTCTTCCCAGCCGTCCATATCTCTGCAATCTTCAATGGACTTCTGGACTGCCCTGAGCTCATCCTGCAAGAACCGCCATGTGATGTCAATGTTGCAGCCATTCAGCCAGTTATGGTTGATGGATATTGTATCCTCCTAGCAGTAAAAACAAAATCAACATATATCAAAGGTGAAAAAACAAGTGACTTTATTATGATACAGAAAAACTGCTATGATTTCATCCCATAGAAAACAATAAATAGCCATTTATGCTTGGGGAGGAATTGAGAATCAAAGCCTCAAGGATAAAAGTAAAGATGATGACTTGTTGTGTCTCAGGTGTACTAAAAAATTGAGCATTGATTCAGGGCACTGCAGAAATTTAATGGAGCTTTAACTGAGTCAGAGAATGAGTTTTGAGAGGTTCACTCCACTAGGTTGCCTGGTGCTCCTTAATTTAATCTCTTGATTAGAAATGATTAATTCTTATCATTTCATTCTACAGCAGAATCAGCATACTGAACTTTCCAGGCTCAGGATTAAACCTGTTAAATGGCCCTCTATAAGAGTATGTTGTGTTGACTTACTGGATGTCATCATAGGGAAGTCAGGTAAATTGAATGCTAGCCTTCAAATAATGTATACACTTTACCTATCTTAATATTTGATGTTTTACATGGCCTTTTAGCTGTTACCGGTACTATGGTTACCACAACAGAATCGTTTCTTACGAGATTGAAAACTTGATGATGCCAGCCACTCGGAACAAAGATGACTTGACCCGCCTCCTGAATCACCTCCAAGGGCTCCCTCGCTTGATGACTGTGGGGATATTTCTTGCCATCGTGCAGCTCTGAGGAATTGAGGTCATAAACTAGGTTGCCGAGGGTGTCACGGAGGTGGCTCTCTTCGCCTGGAGGAAGGAGGAGCCATCGTTTCCTTCCACAGATGTTGGCAGACCAGCTGTAGGACCGGAAGACATCTGCATGGAAAGGTGTCCTTAAATAGCCAATTCAGACATGAAAATACATGTACAGTATTCATTTATTTTGGCAAAATATAAAAGAATATACAACTTACAAGTCATTACAAAGAAACAAATACATGCCAGGACTCCTAAGAAGGAATTTTGTGTTTGTAGCTGGAGCCTTCAAACAGATAAGGTAAAATATCACAGCAAGGTCTTTGATTCATATGAAATGGCTGAACAGAAATCAAAATTTTTATAAGAGATTAAACAAATGAAGTAAGTTAGATGCATGTAACATGCTGAAAAATACCTATGCTCCCGTCCCAGAATATCCCCTTAACTACCATATTTCATCTTTGTAGTCGGCCTACAGTCTTCCTCTTCATGGACTATTTCTTATTTTCATTGGATATCATTTCAACACTCTTTCATGTAATATGTTATAATCCTTATTTTCATATGTGAGGTTCTTTCAAAGCCAAGGCAAAATGAGCATTCACACACCTAGATGTATGTTTGCCATACAGTCATGTGTATAATACTGTAAAGAAAAACATGTGGGGATTAACCTTTAGCACCTTAACCATTTCTAATTAAACTAATCTCTGTCTGCTGAAAAAAGTAGTAATTTCACACTGATTTGTCAAATTGCAGAGTAGGATGATACAAGCATTGCATGATCCAGTCAAATAAATAGTACAAATTTTCTCAAACCAGCATCTCACAATTGAACAAACGCTAACACACATCAAGGGCAGTGGCATATCAGCATTTTTTTTTTTGTTAGAGAGTAAAATGGCAGAGACCATCCATTTTGGACCACAGGTTGTCTGAGGGGGAAATTAACGCCAACTTACCACGAGTGCTTGGGACCCATGTAGACAAAACGATAATCATCTCCCGAGTTGCAGAGGTGGTCCCAGTACTCGTTTAACCAGTCTGACGAAAAGTAAATGGGTGTTGAGTAGGCTGCATAGTCAGGAAATGCCCTGGGAAGGAAAGATATGGCACTAGAATCAAGTGCATGACAGCACTATGTAAGCTGTATTAGGGCATTGTTAGACATAATAACATGATATAACATGGTATTATCATTATTATTATTATTTGATGACGATAACCTGGACATTGATTATGTCGGCCTATCACAGCTCTTTCTTAAGATGTAAGCACACACAAAAAATTGCCTGTTTGTATTAACGGTTTCAATTGTATGTTAACAGAAACTCAACCTCTTCTGCTCTTCTACATGAAAACATACCACTTCCTAATGGAGGAAGAACACACAAAGGAGTTTATCATATTTATTAATAGCAAAGGAGAATCTTTAACAGCTCATATACCAGTATTAATCACCTGGTGAAATGCCAGTCTTTCAGGTACAGACATCCCTGGGATGATTGGTAGTCTGTAGCAATGTGGCCTCTCCAGTACCTCAGATACTCCGAGAACTTCATGTCTTGCTTGGGCTGGGCGTAATACTGAACCTTGCCACAGTTTGCTACTGGAACAGTTGCACCTCCTAGGTGACAAATGATACAAGAAAATAGGACACTTTCACTGAGTGAATGTCATGGGGGATATACACAGCAAGATTATGTGAACATACAACATGCCTAAATAATGTCCCGAGTCCATGCAGAGAAACATGGGGTAGCAAGATAAATATCTTTCCGTGAGGTGAACTAGAAATGTTCTCATGAGCCTGATTTTATGAGAATTAATTTCTATTATGAATAAACATTCCGCCCAGACTAACCCAAATGCCTGGAGGTTAGTACGTGTATAACCCTTATGTTAGGTGTGTTTACATTAAATATGTATTAAAGTGTGTGTGTTACATAAAAATACTTTGGAGATACCACAATTCTTCCTAATCTTTCTTGTACATACTGCCCATCAGAAGGTGCATAAACATACTGGAAATTGTGAATTAAGAAAAAGTGAAATACATGTAGTCTCACTGTGTGTCCTTGTGGTGGGCATACTCTTGGTGTAATCGGTACTGTTATATCTACAGTCTAGTATAACAAACATAAGTGTTTGATCTACTTGGTACTTCCTTTATTTCACAGTCACACTAGACTAGTCACCACACTGGGAATTATTGAACTGAATTCTTCCCTTGGCCAAGGTAGAAGACAAACGCACATCATCATCATCATCATCATCATCATCATCATCATCATCATCATCATCTTCATCATCATCTGGGTACGAGGAGAGGTAGATTATGTAATCCTCAGTCAATTCTTCAGGTTACGAGTTTAATACTCAGCTCAGTATAGTAGGTGTCCAACACATCGACCGTGTCCATAGAAACCGACCACCCTTTATTATAGCATTGTGCGTACAGAACGAAAATGTATGCATGGGACTACACGCAATGGTGTTCGATTCTTCACTGGGCTATGCTACCGAGTTAAAATGAGGCGCAAACAAGTAAGTATTCCCTCTAAATTACCTAAATTTAGCAAAATCAAATTAGTCCTACTTCTCTCTTGCATAATAACCTTTGCTGACTCGTTGTTGGATGTAGAGTATCCTTCCATAATAAATTTGATGATTCTGACCACAAAATTGCCATTCTTGCTGCTCTTTCAACCTCTGCCGCTTCGTGCACACACGATGTAATCATTTTGTCGCCCGCTAACTACGGCCGTATGGTCGAACAAATTTCATACGAAATGAACTTGTAATGAAACTTATTTTCATTTACTGACTCATTTAATTTCAAATCTCAATTTAATATGACAAGATTCCTAATGAAACTCATCAACAGTCCTTCAAAAATAAGTATATTCAAATATTATTGGAAAAAAATGATGACTAAAAATAAAACAACAGCTTGTTGGAAAAACGCATTTACATGCGCTTTATACGTATCGTCATTGAGGGCGGGGGTGGTCGGTTTCACAGGGCAACCGAGTACGGAAAAAATAACACCTGTGTTCGAAGCCGCCATCTAGATCGCGTACCTCAGATCACATTTTCAGTGCATGATTGTGAATCCAGAGTCCAATGTAAATTTCAGGCAAATTGTGAGATTTTTCACACTTCTTTTTCTCCACATGTGAATAAAATTTCAGGCAAATTGTGAGATTTTTCACGCTTCTATTGATAGAAAAACATTTGGTGGTCGATGTGTTGAACACCCAACCACACTGCATGACATGCGCTTAGGGGGAGGGGGTTGGGACTTGGATGTCTATTTCTTCAATAGACCATTTCTGTTTAACCCAAACAAGTGCAAAGTGCTTCACCTCACCAAGAAGAGGAAACCGCTTCTTAGTTCATACAACATCCATGGCCAGCCACTGGCAAACACCAACACAGCCAAATACCTTGGTGTTCACATTCAGAAAAACCTTAGTTGGAACCATCATATCAATCAAGTTGTCAAGAAGGCCAACTACACCAGAGCCTTTCTTCAAAGAAACATCCATGCATGTCCAAGAAAGATCAAAGTGCTGTGCTACCTGACCCTCCTGAGACCAATCATGGAGTATGCCAGCATAATATGGGACCCTTTTACACAGGTCAACATCAACAGGTTGGAGATGATACAACGCCGTTATGCTCGCTTTGTGTTTCAGGATTATCAGCGAACAAGAAGCGTCACCGACATGCTTCATAGATTGGGCTGGCCCTCACTCCAGGAACGTAGAGCTCAAGCGAAAGTCTACATGATGTATTGTGTCATGAACTCTCATGTAGACATCCCATCCGACATAATTCTATCCTCGAATCCCAGGACCTGCAGGGGCCACTCCCAGATGCTGAGCATTCCTCATGCTCGTACCCTCATCTACCAGAGAAGTTTTATTCCAGACACCCGTGCGTTTAGGGTTAGGGTATAGGGTTAGGTAGGATTTTATTTAGTACGGACACGCAGCGTTGGGGACTATATCACGATTATGACACCTTACCTTGCAAACAAATGATGAATGCTGATAAATTCCAGTATTATTGGCCTACGTCCCTACGAAACTTGGTGAATAAAAATGGTTCCTTACACCACTAGCACTATTAATAAATCACACAGGGAAAGAAACATCCATGAATCTTAGTATATACATTACAGAACTATAATCAGTCTAAATTTACACTTGAATACCAAATTATCACACTCTTCCATTACATCACATTATTACCAAACTGCCTTTCCAAGAAGTCAAAGTCTGGTGTGCCGTTTGGTTGAACCCACTCATTGATGCTTCGCCAGTGCTGGATTACATTGCCACCTAACAAACACGGCTTGTTTGGTAGAAGAAACCGTCGGAAAAAGTCGTCATAACTGATTGGGTCCTGAATGAATTCCACTCCACATTTTTTGCTTTCTTGTCGTAGCTGCTGCAATTCATCAGGTAAACCCAGGTCCTCCCTTAAATCATCAAATATTATTGACATGATCACCTCGGGAGGTTTCCTCCCCAGGCACGTCACTGAGCCGACACAAACGCAGCAGAGTCTGTTACCATGCATGCGCTACCCATACCGCACACAGCTAGCTAGCTCAACAACAAGTCGGTAGTACGTGTACATGAAGAGCTAGGCTCTTTCAATGTTAGAGACAACTATGAGGATATTTGAGATAAAATTAAAAAAGATGTAAAATGATTATTTCTCGTGAGTATCTCAGCATAAAACTATGGAGATTATAATTAATCAACGTATATTAATGCATACCTTAATATGTTATTTTAACCATCACTTTTGCCGACATCGTCCTGTTTTTCGGCACCGACTACGAACGTAACCAATTTGGGGAAATTCCCTTTCATCAACCTTGCTCCAGAGGGACCTGGTGATGGGATCAACCGCCGGAATGCTGCTACCAGTACACTGTAATCGAAGAATGGAAAACTTAACCACTTTCGCTGCGTTCAAGGTTGTAACTATTCTTGAAAAGATGAAAGATTAGAATATCATAAACGCTTTAGACTGATATGGCAATGCTCGTTTGTGTCGTCTTGAGTAGGATTCATGAAAGTCATCAATATTCAACTATGAGGTTACAAAAAAGCCCAATGAAACTAGATACGACTATTCCCGCGACTAATGAATTAATTTGTTTTGCTAGTTCGTTTGTTTTAAAATTGGAATATTAATCTTTGGGTTTTTTTTTTTTTTGCCTAAAGATATGTTTCCTCTTTATTTTCATCGGTTGAGTATGTTCATTTGTCTATATTGGCCTTCCATCTATAAATACATATACATGTAAATATACACAAATACGTATAAATTGAACTGAAGTGAATTTCATTTATTTGTTCAGCATAAAAAAAATCAAAGAATGATAATGATAAACAATCATGACAAGCACAGAGTAAAGACGGATCTATGAAATACTTATATGATAAGCTGAAGGGAAGCAGCCAAAGGGATACTTTAGCGAACAGAGTACTTCAAAATAAAGGCCCCCAAACAAACAAACAAGCAAACAAACAAACAAACAAACAAACAAACAAACAAACAAACAACAACACCAACAGAAACAACCAAACAAAAACCAAAAAAAAAAATCATAATTGTTTCATTAAGTTTTAATTTAAAAACTTATAAGAAAGCCGGAGGATTTTTAATTTTCACATGTTTTCTCGAACAGCTATTCTGGTCACAACCACGTACATGTTGAGAAAGTTATAGGAATTGATGATCATGACCATGTTGCCATCGCACAAGTAGCTCTTTGTCCTTAAATAAATGTAGATTATAAATGAAATTTTCTGCAGTTTAAACAAAAGTCAACAGATAGTTACTTAATCAAAAGGATAGGAGTTGGGGATAATATAAATAACAGGTCGATAGGACTTTTTATATACAGGAAACTGAATGGAAGAAGCTAGGAAGAAAGTCGAAAGTCAATAACCCTTCATACTTCTGTAACAATAATGCCCCCTTATTTTTGTTTATAACTGATCTAACATACTTAGGCCTACTCATTGTATGCCTTGAACAAAAATAAAAAAAATATATATATTTCTATCAGTCTAATATTGTATCATATTATTCTTGTCAGAAATCTCATCTCTGTTTATTGAGAAATTGAGATCATTTTTGTGCAAGATCATTGTAAAACAGCAACAGAAGAAGGTTATGGTTTACCGTCAATTGTTATAAGATATTCTTTTTGCAACATACTTACAACTTGCCAGTATAAAAGTAACGCAGCAATCAGAGTTTTTGTTCACCTCAGAATTTCTACCGAAAAAAAAAAAGCATTTATTACGCACACTCTGACTTTTTCTTTTTGTTTTAATAATTTCGAGATTTTAGCGTGGTAATCTTTTCTTTAAACCAATCTCACGATTCATCAGAAAGCACTTCAATTGGACCCTATGTCATGCCTTTTCTGTAAAGATGATAAACATTTTAATGTCGTGGATCATAAGAAAGTATGTGGTGATATTTCTCAAAATTGATCATTTCTCACGCAAGATATCCCATTCGGGATCGACCTTGTGCAAAGATGCACGTTGAGGGCAGCAAACAGCCACTTAGCGCATCGCAAGCTAAGCAGGCATATTTGGGAAGTGACGGACCGCCGACCGAATCTGATATCTTCCGATGCAAAAATGTCACCGCCTGCCTCTGATTAGAGAATATCATCTTCTTGGGTTGATACCTTGGGCTTTGAAGGTATTATGTTTTGTTCCTCTTGCTTGTAGGTTCGGTCACAATGATGTCTGCGTTCACTCTAGAATATACTGCATTGAATATTCCGTGTAAACGTACACTGTACTGAGCCAGTGCAGTGTGCGTTGACATGGTACCGTGACGCCGCATTGCAGCGATGCGAGCAGATAACGCACTGCCAGTGGTTCTGCCAGTGCAGTGACAGTGCCAGCCAGTGGTAGGGCCTACTGTGTCTGTACCATAGACTGCAGTGTAGCCGTAAGCGTAGGGTATCTTACTACAGCTAACAATGCTACTTGCTAACTCGTTTCGATACTGCACTTGTCAAATGGTGGAAGGAAGCAGATCTTAAAGTATTTAGAGTAACTTCAGGGGTTGTTCAGTAGTAATACACCTATACATGTACAGGTAACTGAATTTCCAGGGTTACTTCTCAATTCAGTGTAGGATACCTAACGTTAGATTAAATTAAATGCGAAGTAAATTTTAGATCTCTAACAAGTTAACGTTAACGTTACCAATCTAACTTAACAAGTTAGTAATCTAGGCCTAAGTCGCAAGTGATTTAATTAAGTGAAAACAAAGTGGTCCTAAATTTACGTATTGGATAGACATTGGAGGGGGAGGAATTCAAAACCTCTGCTCCTCAATTCACATAAAGCAATGAAGTTAAAATTGATTCTATTATGTTGAAACCGGAATAGGCTCCTAGTCTACTACCGTGTCTACAGGTTTAGTTCTAGTCCTGTACTTCCGATGTATAGAGATCTATGTGATGAAAAATGAAAAGGTAGACCCTACAATCTCGTGGGTGCTTGTATATTGTAGAAATGTTGTATTGTGGGCCTCGGCCTCATCCTTTTGTGGACCTCTGTTTCCTCTCGGCCATTTTTTGTCTTTCTCTTTCAGATCATTTCAAGCGGATATTTGTGATGTGTTGACTGCATGGTGTCCTGTGGATGAGGTGTGACCATGTCGTTATTCAAAGCCCGAGATTGGTGGACACGGTCTGTTGGCTTGGATGAAGTTTTCGACCAAGGCAGTCTCGCTGTGGCCTGTATAGATAGTAATTCACCAAATGGTTAGTAGGCCTAGTTAAAAAGTCATGCAACATTTATGAGCATGGCTTCAAAAGACCTGACAAGTAGTATTAAGGGATCTACACCGTAGGCTTTTTTATGCTATTAGGATGCTGGATACTGAGTATTGATGTACTGAGTAATTTTTATGTGCAATACTGTAAAAGTGGAATTTTTGTAGTGCTGAAATTTTGTCTGTTTCCCGCAACACAACTGAATCATTCATTTTAGGATTTAGTACGCTCTGTGACGATCTACATAACATGCTCTTACTAATCTTTTAGATTATGATATGTCTTTACTGCTAGTTGCTAGTATTGCTTGTCTGATATAGATATGTCACACATTTCATTTAAAATCTCAGTTAAATAATGCTGTCTTTATCAAGTCTATCAAGTCTGTAGTACCAATCTGTGATGATGATGATGATGGTGGTGTGCTGTTGTTGTACTGGTAATTTAATTTATTCCACTGTAACACTGTACCTTATTTAAAAAAAAAAAAAAAGTAAACTTCTGCGCTTTTGGAAAAACAACATACAGGATCTTGCAAATTTCTAAAAGGCATGAATCAAATACTGGTTCACAAAAATCAGAATTTGTCCTGTAGCATTTTTATTTCTAGGGGATAGTTTTGCTCTCCAAAAGTAAGAGGCTTCTTTGGTAATTAGAGTAAGCAAAAACAATCACATAAACAGCCACAAAATCTAAGTGATAAAGCTGCAAAATTACCACCATCAAAACCCCCTTACAACAACACTCATCTGTAAAGCATGTTTACAGTGATCAAAATTGGTAGACACCATCTGCTTTGGATAGATCTTAGCAGATATAAATGTTGTCATTGTGTGCAAATTTGTCATCCGTATGATCAGATAAGATCATCGTTGGAAGCTTCAATGGAGTGCTGCGTATATACCAGCCCCAGCCAGGCAAGGGGGAGAACCTCAAGGCAGAGGATGTTCTACTGGAGACCCAGCTACAGCAACCGATCCTGCAGGTGGCTGTTGGACGACTCGTCTCGTGAGTGGCACCTCCATCCGTTGGGTCTGAGCTCCGTTGTCGTTTGTGAAAATTCAAAGAATGCAAAGAAAGGGAAACTGATTAAGAAAATTATATGATATAACTGAAAAATGAGCAAAGAAAATGGAATTCCATTGGGAGGTCGAACCAGAGACCTCTAGATTGCTAGACCGGACAGCTTACCCACTGAGCTATGGAAGACCCTAGTGTGATGTTCGTCCCCAAACCCCATAATATTCATTGCTGTTGTGGTCAAGTAGATTCCTATCTGTCTGGTTTATGTTAGGTTTATGTAAGCTTCTGACCGCACAAGCATGGGGAATTAAAGGCTTCTTGGATGAACACGACACTTGTTTCTTCCATAGTTCAGCGGGTAAAAACACTGGTCTAGCAATCCAGAGATCTTTAGTTTGAATCCCAGTGAAATCTTATTTTGCTCATTTTTCATTTATAAAGAAGAAAGAAATTCAAACTGGCATCCGTACCATATTCTTGTCAATTTCCTGTCAAATGCTTTAGTTTCGACATAGCAGAAATAATTTCTTTCCAGAGCACTGTCGGCTTTGTTGTTATAAAAATTAATGTGTCATCTGTCTATGTTGCGTTTTAATAAGTATAAAAAGTATTCAATGAGTGATTATGTGTGGATGGTCACTGCTGCAAGATTTCACCATCTGATCTGTCATTAGCTGATCTGCTTTATGCTTGGGTCGATAGAGATATGTCACAACAAGTCCACATCAGCAATCTTGCATATGAGATGAATGATATTGTTTTCTTCTTGTATTGCCTGCGTCTTTTAGGGTATCAGAGGCCTTGCATCTAGCAGTACTCCATCCCAGAAAGTTAGCAGTCTATTCAGTCATTGGTAAGTGGAGCTGCTGTTCTTTTCAACGATTTTCTTTTATTTCATATGACATTCCTGCCCAATCAGTGGAGTGTGCTTGTGTGGAAAACATTTAGTAGAAAAGCATTCTAATGTTGGACTAACCCATTAGTGAGAAACAGTTGCCTTGAGTAATGGGCATTTAAATGTTATTTTTTTTGTGTGTTTTCATATGACGCATTGTTACTATGACTGTGATTTGATTTGATACTTTTTCTGATGTTTCAAAAAACTACAACAAACAAACAAACTTTAATTGAAATTTTACATAATGGAAAACGAAATTTGGCTAAGTATGATTGTATAGCACTAATCAATTGAATTGTGAAACACATTTCATATTCCTGAGAGAAAACAAAAATGCGAGTAATTGATATATTTGCAATTGACAAGAGGAGAAAACAGTGATATGGATATAAACAAGTTTAAACCTCTGGCTCTCTCTTTCTTAAAAAAAGGTATTTTTGGAGAGTATGTGTGTTTTGATGTTGGTGACATGTGTTGAAAAAAAAAATTCTTTATGTGTATTCCATTCTTTCAGGAACCACTGGGGCAGTAGAGCATGGCTCACAATACCAGCTGAAGTTGATCTATGAGCACAACCTGCAGAGGACAGCATACAACATGGTCATTGGACCTTTTGGGGGTGTCAAAGGTAATTTTCACCGGAAAGTTGTGTGTTTCGTTTGTTTGTTTGTTTTTTTTTTTTAAATGTCTTTAGATGCATTACATGAATCGCAATCAGTGGATGCCAATAGCTTTAATTATCTGACTTTGTGTTCAGTTTTATACTGTAATTGTTTTGCTCATACTATAAAGGTGAAAAATATTCATGCATTTTGCGTGACCGGAACTAGTGCAAAAATAAAAACGTGAATATATTTGCTTGTAATATGTACCATGATGTAATGTCTTGATTCCACGGAATTAAGAACATGTGAAATTCATATTACTCAACAGAGGGCGAAGATCCACTTTTACAGTAGCTGGTTTATAGACTGTTGACATTGCATCAGGTGAAAAGTTAATCCAGCAACTGGCTTCAGACACATTTACTGTTGAATCAGAGACAAGGCTGCCCTGCAAAAGCATCATTAAAAAGAAGTGACATAAACCTGTAAATTGTCAGTTTAGTACCAGGTGGGCATTGGTGCAGTACAAAGTCAATTATCTCATCGCCTTTCTACTTCTGAGCTGACGCAATATCAACTTGGTCTTGACCGCATACTGTAAAACGAGGAATGTTCGCGTGCATTTTACTTTCACGAATTTAACGAGAGCCAAGATTCGTAAAATTAAAATGCATGTGAAAGTTCTTGTCTACACTAAACGAATTGAATGTTAGAGACAATTTTCAAGAATTTCATGCCGTGAAAAAGGCCGTCGGCTCCAATTCGCGAAAATTTAATGCTGCGAAAATATCGTGTTTTACAGTATTCTTTGTGTTCGTTTTTTTTTTGTGTGTGTATTTTTAATCTCTCAGGCAAGGACTTTGTATGCGTGCAGTCGATGGACGGGACCGTCTCTTTCTTTGAGCAGGAGAGCTTTGCCTTCAGTCGGTTCCTGCCCGGCTTTCTCCTGCCAGGTCCCCTGGCCTACGTCCCCCGCACCGATTCCTTCATCACCGTCTCCTCAGCCTGGCAGGTGGAGAGCTACAAGTACCAGGTGCTCGCCGTGGCAACGGACGCCAAGACCAAGGAGGAGTCTCAGAAGATCACCTCTGGCAAGAGGATCACGGTAAAACTAACTTTTCACACTGATAAAGAAACTCCCCAAAAGGTTCAAAAACCTTAAAGGCATGAAGACTTATTCTAGTTAACCTGCTGAAGACGAGTCCCAAGT
Source organism: Diadema setosum (assembly GCA_033980235.1). Lineage (NCBI taxonomy): Eukaryota > Metazoa > Echinodermata > Echinoidea > Diadematoida > Diadematidae > Diadema > Diadema setosum. The sequence goes on from CM067080.1 coordinate 19,669,795, forward strand.
ATACTTGGGGCAAGTGTCTATGGGAAAAACATGTTGTAGCAAAATCAGTCCTCCTGTATGGGTTGATAGTCCTGACGTTCACTATGCTGACTCCCATTGCTATGGACTGTATCAATAATACATAAAACTTCCTCAGTTGGGAATAATCATACAACAGAAGTTTACATCTGCTTCTACTAACCTTTTTATAGTGCAATTTGAGGGCAAGCTTTCATTCAATCATGTTGGGTTCCCAAGCCAAGTGATATATCCAGTGTACATCAATCTTTGATTTCAATAGAAATTTCAAAAGCGTTTGTTTTCAGAACTCGGCACAACAAATCATGTGACAGAGTAAACTTTGTGCTATATACATAAAGTAACAGCATAGAAAATGTTTATAGACAAGGAAGTAATATATGTGATGTGGCTTAAAAGATGTAAGATATAATGTTTTGGTGTGAAATATCAGTTTATGTTCACTGTTAGTTTTCATGTAGTCTCTGTAGCCTTTATATTTGTTTCAGAAATTTTGATAGAAGCATTATACACAAATGTCTTAAATTATTGGTACATAAATTCAAAATTCACTTCCATTGTCATCCACATTAAGTACAAAAATCAAGTTGTAAACAGCCTTTCCCTACATGGCATGACTGCAGTCTCATTTGTAAAATAATATGCAACATTTATTTAATACAGTATAGCATCCACATCATGGTGACAGGCCTCACTGGGCATTGCTGTTACCTGAGAATCAAATATCAAAATCATTCCATAGGTTGGCCACAAAGTAGGTACATGTTTGATAGCCATTTTGCTGAAACCTGCGTGAACAATTTTGTCAACGTCACAATCATGTTGGGACCAGGTGTTGTAATGTATATACGTGTGCAGGGCCCTGTTTTATGAAGAATTATAATTAATTATATAGTTGATTTCTATCATAAGTCTATGGCAGCCTGTGTGGTAAGGAAATTTATAATCGATTGTATCTTTTGATAAAACGGGGCCCAGATTGTTTAGTGGTATTTGTTTCTTACAAAGTATATTGAGTGTGAATGATTTCATAAGCAACATATTAGATTATACACTTATACACTTTTGATTTCTAGGCCGACTGGACTTTTAATCTGGGAGAACCTGCCCTCGACATGGTTGTTGTGACTAATGCAAATGCTGCTCCCTCCATACTTATTCTTGGTGAGTAAAGTTGACCACTTTTTTCTTTTGTGCTCAGTGGAAATGATATACAGAATATATGTGAACATAAATGTTTTATACATTTATCCACCACTTGATTTTTTTTTTTTTTTTTTTTGGGGGGGGGGTAAAATTTACCCCTTGAGGGAAATTAAAAAAAATAGAAAGAAGGCAAAACCCAAAAGTATAGCTAAGTGGTGCTTGTATAATGTCAAACCTGCATTAGAGTTATGACCACTTATTAAGTCATTGTCATCAAATTTGACTGTTTAGTAGTATCTCAGAACAGTTTCCTTTATTCCATCCTACAATGCCACTGATTACACAATATTCCGGGAAAGTATTACATGTATGTCTTCTCACACTCGGCAAAACTATTTCTGAAAAGAGCAAATAACAAACAAACAAACAAAAAAAGACAAAAAACAAACAAACAAAAAACCACTTGACACTGAGCCACATGTGCAGCTCTTACCACAATGTTTAAGGGTGTGTTTATGCTCAATTTGCGAAGGCAGAATTAGCGTTTTGAAACACTGATTCAAAACGCCGTTCACGGGAGCGCTGTTTATGCTCACTTTCTTTGGGCCTTGGAAAGAGCGTTTGCGATTGCTTCGCTGACATCAGCAGAGACAGGTCAAATTGGGGCGCACGTTTTTTTGAAAGTTCTGGCCCGAGTGTGTGCATTGTTCATGTTTCGTAGCATGTCTAATATAATTTTGATTGCTTTACTAACATGAACTGTAGACAGTGATGGGAAATACGAGTTTCTATTTCATTGATAAATTGATGACAAAGTCGGAATGTATGATAATAGTGAGCTCTTCATGCAATAATTCATTGTTATGTCTGTCACCATGTACAGTAATGTACCAGCAGGGAGCTCGAAGGATCAGCACCTGCAAATTGTGTTGCACAGCACGTAGAGTTATCGAAAGGTCGGCTGGCCTGGCGCGCTCATTTTCAAATGAACCGGAAAGGCGATGGAGATGACGTCATTTAAACGCGTTTTTGATGTGAGTTGCGTTTATGCTTCCCCGTCAAACGTGATTAGTCAGAAACGCCGATCGTAAATGCTACTTTTTGTGCTTTTTGGATCAGCGTTTTGAATCAGCATTTCTATCGAAATAAACATGAACGCAACAGCATTTTGCACTAATCATGTTTCAAGAGCCTGATTTTGGCCCCCAAAATGGAAGCATAAACGCACCCTTAGTTAGTGATTGATAACCTGCATTTTCACTAGAAATGGATATCTTTTCATTTTGTGCAGTCACTAAACTCTTCTTTACCTCTCACACTATTAAATATCACTGTATGCCATAAAATTCACATTCCATTGACCCTGTATAGACAGTTGGGTTCTTCCTCCGTTGCTAAGTGTCTGTTGTTAGCAAGTGTGTATTTTTACTTCTTGCCATGTTTCAATGGGGTAACACTCGTCTAAACCCATACACACATACAAACAAGCATACATACATACAGACATACATGAATACACGCATATGTACATACATACATACATACAGACAGACAGACACACACACACACACACAAACACAAATGACATATGCAGAGCTACTGCTCTGGTTGAAGCCTGATTTCTTTAACATTTTATTTTTCCTCAGGTGAAAGGTCAATTGTCTGCCTGAAGGATGTGGGAACACTGCGTTTCAGCAAGAAAGTCGAGTACAACCCAAGCTGCTTCTATGTATATGGCTCATGTGAGTGCTGTCTGGTGTATGTAATGCTTTATCATACAGATAATTTCTAGCTTGGCAGGACGCATACTATATGTTCTATTCTAAAGATTTGAAATGCGATTGTTGGAGGTCATCTCTCTTGAACTTAAAAGTCACCAAGGTGACATATCAAACTTTGAGGTTATGACACTCTGATGTGTAATATATGTAGATGAATTTTTGTGATATATATATGTTTTTTAGCCTGTGGAAGAAAGGAATTGTATCAAATTAAATATATTCTTGGCAACAAAAGTCATCCAATATCATGTTACAGGAATTAGTTAAATGTACTGATCTACATTTTTATCAACATTGCACAAAATAAATGACAGACTGGTAGAGGTAAATTAACACCAGGTATTAAATGGCTATAAAAGCATGAGCTGTGGTGATGAGACTTTTAGATTGCCATTGATTACTTTCACTTTTCCCTTGGACAATGTTCTAATTTAGAGTGTCTTGCCTGGGCAAAGATTTATAGAGCAGATATTCGTGAATTGTCAGTAGTGAAGATAAAAAGGAAATTGTATATCCTCACTCTACACTTTGTCTAATCTTGGGAAGTTGATTTTGGGTTACCTGCAATCCTAATTTGATCTTCTCTTCTTATATCACAATCAGTGATTGAAAACAGCGTCAACTACATGGTGGGCACGCATACAGGGCAGCTGCTAGTCTATGAGGATGTCACGCTGAAGTGGGCAGCCAAGCTGGAGCATGTGCCAGTGTCTTTATGTGTGGGACAATTCCAGTGAGTTCTTCATTCTCTTCTTTGTTTCCTACTGTGATAATCTTGGCAGAAAAGTTTGAGGACAGTTTGCCATTCATGGTGTAATCAGGATAATGAGAATTGTTTTTGTAGAGGCACTTGGAAGTATTGCAGGTTGAAATTCTACATAACATTTTGTCCTTTATTTTGTCATTTATCAATTCGTCCCCTTTTTCCCTGTCATTCAAAAAACAGTAACCCGAAGTTGGAGAAAGTCAAATCAGTGTGTATTGCTGCTGGTTGATAACAAGTTTACTGAATGTTAATGGGAAAAATGCAAATCTGTAACAGCATTGTAGGATATAAAGAGGAACAGTAGTCATGGGAACACTTGCTGAGGTGTCAGTGTAAGTGAGAGAAACCATGAAGCAAAGTCGTAGAAGTAAGAAATTGCAAGACTCTTGTTCCTGACCTTTTCACAAAAGGAAATGAGTACCATTGGTAAACATGTTGCCCTCATATTATGCCGTATACATAATATGTATAAATAGATACCTGGCAGTGCTACCAGGTAATTGTAATGGCAGGGCCGATTGGTAGAACAGTGTCAGTACTGAAGAGGCTATTATGGATTAAGAAGGCCGTATCATTATTGTTATTGTTATTGTTATTATCATTATTATTATTATTATTATTATTATTAGCATTATTATTATTGTGGTGGTTGTTGTTTTCTTCATTGTCATCATTATTATCATTATTGTACATAGTAACACGTGTATTTGTGTGTGTCATCACACAGAGATTTGAAGGGTGTGGTCGTAACCCTTGACGACCAGGGCCACCTTGTCTGTTGCTACCTTGGCACCGACCCCTCCCTCTTTGTGGCCCCTGCCTCGGAGGCGCGTGAGATTGACTACAGCAGCCAAGACCAGGAGATGAAAGACCTGCAGAAAGCCATCAAGCAGACGTCTCACAGAACTGGTAGAGCTTTCTACCAACTCTAGATCATTGCTGACCCCTCCTTCCTCTCTCCTATACTTTCATACCACAACTAAAGAAAAAAAAAATTCTGCTCCTCTTCTGATATACCACCCCCAAGACACAATTTCTGCACCCCTTTTATAATGCCACATCCCAAATCACATTTATACCCCTCTTCTAATATACCACAACCTCAAACAGAATTTGTCCTTCTATTCTAATATACCACAAACCCGGACACTATTTTTTAGTCCTCTTCTAATACACCACAACCCAAAATATGATTTCTACTTTTCTTTTAATGTACCACAGCCCAAGATATGGTTTTAGCACCTCTTGTTATACCATAGCCTAAGACACAATTTCTCCATGTCGTATAATATATCACAACCCAAGACATTATTTCTGCACCTCTTCTGTGTATATACCACTCACCAAGGCACAATTTCTACTCCTCCAAAATAAATTATGTTGTTACTCAAAGTATAAGAAAAGGTTAAACTTTATGTAAACATGAAACCAATCAGATTTTGAATGCCCCTGTATGTTGTGACTGGATAGGAAGAATATAAGCAGTATGAAATCTACCACTTCATGTGAAATACTTTCTTTACTGATCACAGTCTCACTCAAGGTTAGAACTTCTATGAGTATGTGTTCATATTTTAAAGGTTAGAACACTCATAAGTATAATTATGTTTTCTGACCCTTCGCTATGCAACTCAGTATCTTTCTGTATCGTGGTCTTTATCACCACAGACTTTGCTCCCAAGAAAATGGCCGAGGATGAGCTTTCGATGACAGCATCTGTCCCATCCAGTTTAGATGATCCGTCGGTAAGTGATCCTTGATTTTGTACTAAAGGAAGATTTTGCTCAGGTTATGTTATGGTCCTCTCCAGCAAACAGTTGCGATATGCTAAGAATCCTGAAAAATCAAGTAGAATTGGAAATTTTGCTTTTCTCTCTTATGTTTAGTTACATATGTTTGAGCACTGTGCCACTTGTAGATAATCTGTCTTAATGTTTGTGAAAATAATAAAAGGATTACATGAAATTGACATGTTACTACAAATATTCAGGGTTGCTTGTTTGTGTATTTTTGTTTACCTGTTTTAAGTGTGTGTGCATGAAATTTAAAGAAAAGTATTTTTAATCTATCAATTCTGGATAAGTATCCAAGTTATCTTGACTCTTTTCTTTTTAAGACAAAAGCTAAAAAAAAATTACATTTTGATGAATTTTTGTTTGTTTGATTTGATATTATCCCGATATATTGCCTATTCCTGTTCTCATCAAGAATATTTTTCATTGTCTTCAAGGTCGCTGGAGAAACAGAAGTGACTGATGACGATCCTGTGCCTTCAATAACAGTGAAGGTGACCATCTTTGAGAAACAAATTTCCTGAATGCTTCCTAGTAAATTTGAAGTGGTCATTTTTTAAACACAATATATCAATCTATTTTATGTCTTTCAGTGTGTGTCTTTGAGTCATCATTATTGCTTTTCATTGTCTGGTACTTCCTTCTTTACCCATTTTTCAAATTCATTACAACTGATGGTATATTATTTGTTCTATGTGATTTCCAAACGCCCACAACTTGAAATGGTCAGATCAAGCAGGCCACTAGCCACAGGTTTTAGAAAATTTCTTTCAAGTTTAGATACAACAGAAGATTTGGCACCTGAACACAATAGGTCAGGGCCAAAGTAACCATAGTAACATGCTTTAAAGAGCAGAATGGTTTTGAATTGCAAAATATTTCTTAACTCTAAATTTTGCTGAGGAGGTAAGGAAGCTATCAAACTTTTCATTTTTGAACAAATATACAATTTCTTATTTTTAGCTAAAGTACCATATTTTGCATTCTCTGTGACCCATTCATGTTAATGTGATGACGAGTCACATAAGAAAACAAAACAAAAAAATCATAGAAAAGTTTAGATTCCCCTGAGTTCTAGTTGCATGTTGTGACATTTATGGTAAGAAAGATTAACCTTAAAGAAAAGTGGTTGAAGTTGAGTAATGTGAGAAAATATGTTACCAAATCCAACCCTCGTAATGTTTTGTCTTGCCTTCACTTTATGGACAGCTAACATTGAAAAGCCACTCGGGGGTATCTGGGGTACGACTGCTCCTGTTTTGTCCATTTCCACTGGCAGTCACACAGAGCACACATACTATCTCCTTTGTAGGTAAGTTGACTGCTTTTCATGAACATGATATCAAATCTACCAGTGCTTATGTGGTGATTTTGTTCACAAGGCATTCAATTTCAATTTCAGTTTTAATCTATTTTCAATGAAAAATGTGCCAAATATAACAAAATAGAATAGAATATGATATCCAACTTGGATGTACGCCTTCAGTAAAATATTGGTAATGTACAATATTGACCGATTCTGTGACGCGCTATGTGTATTTTTGGCATGGGCGCAGCCATAGTGGGTGTATCAGCCGACCCCCCCCCCCTCCGCACTCCCCCACCCCTCTCCCTACACTAGCACGCGCGCAGAATGAAAAACTGCTTTAGCCAATAGGCGTCTCGTACTGAGTGCGCGAATGCTTGCTTAGTGCGCGAACCTTTGTTACAAGTGCGTGATAAACATGTTGCCCCAGGGTGGGGGAGAGCAGGGGGGGTCGGCTGATACACCCACTATGGCTGCGCCCTGTGCCGTAAAATGTCTGCTGCCCTCAACGAACCCGAATCGGTCAATAATGGCAGTTGATCAAATTTCAAAATCAAATGTGATATTTCAAAGCACAATTACCATACAAAAACACTCTTAAAGACCATTATGTTTATGGTTGTCAATATTCTTACTTTTTACTTGTTAAGAAACTATCTTACGACATTTTAAATGTATTTAAATGTAGTATTTTGTTACAGCTTTATCTAATAAGTGACCAGTCATGGGGTGTTTTAATCACTAACAAGAGTTTGTGAAGACCCTTTAAAGATATTAAATTGTCCATCTGCTCTGCAGGGGATGCATCCAATCCAACCACCATCATGGTCTCTTTCTTCATGCGGGGCCACTGCCTGCCTTCCACTCTGGTTGCCAAGGCAACGGCCACGTACACCACATCATCAGGTATGATTTCAACATCGAATGATGCCATCGGAAGACAAACCTGTGATCTAGCTGCTGTTTAGCATTTTGAAAAGTGATGAGGTGTCTTTTCTGTTTCTCCATTAGGTGACTTTTGTAGGCTTGATCAGAAAAATTATGTCATCGCATGATGTCTTCATAATGTAGTGTGTAGTTTGATCAGTGAAAAAGATATTTGATACAATGCTGATCACAGCACATTGATATTGAAATATTAGTGGTCCTAAAGAAGACATATCTTGAACAAATCTTGATTGTACACCTACTGAAGAGATGTATTCAAATAACAAGAGTACATAGATTGTCTTTTATGAGGCATGGCGTATTAACCCTTCAGATCCAGGCTGTCGTGATGAAAAAAGAATGATGCTGCAATCACTTGGCTTGTCTGTTTCATCTGTTGTAGGCATATTAAAATCGTTCATTGAAAGCTTGTATAAGACCTCTTCCTTTTAATAAAAAACCTCAGGTTTGAGTTTCTTCAGTTTGTCTCCCTCTACAAATGAAAATTTGATAAGATTGCAACTGCTGATCTGTAAATTAACAAACATGTCGGAAAAAGGAACCAGTGGGACTCGAACCTGTCATCTACTGCTGTTGGAATCTCAGAGGTTGGGTATTTGTTCCATGTTCATTGTGTCACTGCCAACAACTAGGGATAGCCTGGTGGTAGTGTCGCTGCCCGGAAAGCAGTAGATGACAGGTTCGAGTCCCAGTGGTTCCTTTTTCCGACATGTTTGTTAATTTACAGATCAGCAGTTGCGATCTTAACAAATTTTCATTTGTAGAGGGAGACAAACTCAAACCTGAGCCTTCACCCCTCTGAATAATATCTTTCTTTCAATAAAAAAACCTGACAACTGAAACCAAAAAGGAAATGCTTTGCCTTGTATGTTTTCATTCACTTTCTCCCCCTCCCACATTTTTCTTCTACTCTGGCTATGCCCCTCCCTTGACCAGGAGCACCCCGTGTGGTCCAATGTGATATCAAGCTGCCGCTCAAGCTGGTCTGTAAGCCCTGCCAGCCGGCAAAGAATGCTGCCCACAAGATCACCCTCGACTCCAACCGAAACTGTGCCAACCTCATGGATATATTTCCAGGTGAGTGTACATGTGCATGGTAACCAGTATGATCAATTTTGATATGTCCATAGGGCATTGTTTTAAAGTGGCCTATGGACAGTCATAACTGTCACATCTATTTCCCAATGTACTCAATGTTTCGAAGATGTGTTTTTCTTTTCTTTTTTTAAGAAACTTTTTTTCTTTTTAGTTTGTGAAGATTTTTTTTTCTCCAAGATATTGTAAATGGGCCTCAAGGGGAACACTTCAGTACGACTGGATATCATCCTGAATTTTTGGCAGTCTGCTCCCCATTATTTGCTGAAAGTCTGAGAAAGATGATGATGATGATAATGATAATGGTGATGATTATTGTAATGATGATGATGATATATTGGTAATATATGTATACAGTTCTTTTTTTTTTCTGTTTTCCACTCCTGTTTTCTCTGTCTTCATGTAGACATGACAGGACCAGAAGGACTTGGCTCGGGTAATGCTCTTGGTTTACAGATCTATGGTGGGCCCAAGATAACACTACTGGCTTCAAAGTCATCACGTAAGTATTGAGTTATTTCTATTGCATGAATAACCTCCAGTCCGGAATGTCATACGTAATATCTGTACAGCTTCTTCATCTCTTTATTCTCCCTTTCGATCTTACCTTCTGTCTATCTTATCTTTCTATCCATCTAATCCTTATTATTGGAATACCACTCCTTTGTCTGCTTTCTTTCCTTGTTTGTTATGGCCTCATTTCCTTCTTGCTCCCTCTCTTTCAGACCTTTACATGTGAGTGATTTCTAGTCTTAGTAGTGTGTTGCCCTATATTCACGAATAACTGCACAACCTAGGCTAATCCCTGCACTTGGTTTATTCTGTGTTTATTCTATAGTTTTTATTGACATGATTGGGTAGGTGAAGATCTTTTTAAACATCTAATTCAAGTTGGGTCTTTCATGTAAGTTGTCACACAAAGAAAGGAATGTCAGGTGTTTTTTTTAGCTCCTTGGCAAACTTCACAACTGCAGCAGAACACTTTGAATTTGATGACTTATACTGTAATGACCCTGATGTGTGTACACCGTACTTTAATATTTTATAGAGTAGCAAAGAATACATGGACTGATATACAGCTCTTCCACACTCAGTATACAATATTGTGTGAATCAGTTGACTTGGTACATACCACAGTCAAGCAATTGAATAAACATGATCCTGTATGAAGGAAGTCATTTGTTGTGTTTTGCAATAGGCAGATCATTTTGGGAATGTCCTCACATAGGATAATTGTATGCATGTGTGTGCGATTAAATGTTGGACCAATTTGGAATGGCAGATTTTTATGCCTCCGCCAACGAAGTGGCCGGAGGCATTATGTTTTCGGGTCGTCCGTCCGTACGTCCGTCCGTACGTCCGTCCGTCCCGTTTTGTTTTTGTCAATATCTCAAGAACCGTGTGGTGGTTTTACATCAAACTTGGTATGAGGGTATATCCTTAGGGGGATAATACTTTGTGTGGATTTTAGGGTCACGGGGTCAAAGGTCAAAGGTCACAGGTTATTTTTTGGAAAAAAAAGGTTGAAATTTCATGTTTTTCTCCATATCTCGCAAATGGTTCAAGGTATCTTCATGGAACTTAGTATATATGCATGTACCAATGGGCAGTGATTATCTAGGGAAGTTGGGGGTCCTGGGTCAAAGGTCAAGGGGTCAAAGGTCAAGGTCAACTCAAAATATCACTGCTTTCCTTATATTTATGCAATGCCTGAAGGATTTTTTTTTTAACTTGATGTATGCATGTATAACCCAATATATATTCTGTGGGAAGTTTCTTGCCAAAAGGTCAAAGGTCAAAAGGTCAAAGGTCAAGTGAAAGTTCTAAATTGCACTTCTTCCTCCATATCTCAAAAGTAACTCAAGGTATTATCATGAAACTTACATATTTATGCATGTTCTACCTAACAGTGATTCTCTTTGGAACTGTGAGGTCAAAGGTCAAAGGCCAGGTTTAGATAATACTATTTTACCATTTGATACTGAAATTATACTTTTTCTCAATACCTTGAAAATTACACAATGCATAAACTTATAAAAGGGTCAAAAGTCAAGTAAAAATCATCAGTTCCCCCAAATACCTGCACTCTGACGTTTTAATCATTCATCCAATTAAACCTAGCTCTAGGAAAGTGAACATTCAGCACATCTGTGGCAAACCTGTCATTTTAATATTTTGCCAATTGTGTGAAACTTTCATTACACATTGTCAAGACATTGTACTATAGTCCTATTAGGAGAACCATGCATTATGGCGGAGGCATACACCAGTCGCCGTAGCGACATTTCTAGTTTTTTTTTTTAATCACAATTGATAGAAATTTTTTGTATGCTGAAAACTGAGTGACTGTTTGTTTGCTTGGTGTATGAAAATGCATTATTTTAGGAAAGTAGTGCATGATAAAAATAGGTACACATTGCATACAAAGACAGGGGAACAAGGAGTAAATAGTAAAAAAAAAGAGAGGCTTTTTATGGAATTCTCATTTTATTTTCCTGATATTGGTGTACTTCTGTGACGTCACAAATTGTAGTCTTCTTGACAGTGGCTGTACCGACTAATTCAATAACTCTTGAACAAATTGTCTGACTTTCCTCAAACATCACTGATGTGTTCTAATATTCCTGTATTTACTCATTCCACATATTCGTATGTGGGGTTTATTCCCCTGTAACCCTTTGAAAGGAACCGTCACAAAATATTATTGCAACCATGGACTGACAACACCTCAGTGATAATGATCGGGGTAACCTACTGCTTGTTTACAGAGCGCTATCGACTGCAATGTGACATATTTGAGGCCATGTGGCTGGTGATGCATGAGTTCATCGACCGAGCTACCATCTACCACAGGAACAGCGGGGTGAAGGACTTCCAGCTCATGTTCTCCTCCCCTCTCCCTATGCAAGAATATTTTGAGCTCATTGACACCCACCTGGAGGTTGGTATATAGCCTAGAGTACCTCAGGCTTCATGTGGTCTTGGAAAAGCTGGAGAACTCATAAAAACTTTCAAACATTTCACAGGCCAAGAATATCTTGAATCCTTGAAAACCGATGAAAACTTTAGAACATTTTCCAGGCATGAAAAATCACAGGTAAATGAGAAATAACTGACAAAAACTGACAGGAAAAGTACATAAAACAGAACAAGAATTATATTTGTGCCTATTTTGATTGTCAAAATTATGCTTTCACTCAATTCCACTTTAGTGTAACAGCAATCTGTTTGAATGTTTTTTGCTTCCAAGTTATGATTGCATTTCCTGAAAAAAAAATTGGTATGGTTTGTTTACATAGGAACCTGATCTTTGAAGAACTATCAAGAAAGTTGTTAAAGTTACTTTTGGAGATGATGGAGGAATCCTGAGATTCATTTCTACAATTTAGAAACATCTTAATATATTCATCAGAAGGAGGAAAGTAATCCAGTGACTGCCGAAAAGAATTTATGTCTCCCCTAGCTCCATGTGTCCTTGACTGGAGTGGCAAGTAAAAATGTGACAGTATTTGGCAGCACTTGTCAAGCATTTTTCATTGTTATTACATGAATGTGTTGTATCCCATGATGCAGTTGCAAAGCCAAATTGATGTGCAGAATAGAGAAAGAAAGCATTTTCTTCAGCCTCTAGGGAAATTGATGTACACCAGGAGTTTTCTTTTGTTTTTTTTTTTTTTCTGAGAAATTCTACTAAAGGTTCATATACTAATGAATACTAGACTGTTACATTCACATGAACTATCTCCCCTTCTTAATGTTATTATGTCCTATTTTGGTCGTGAAAATAAACAATGTTTTGTGATAAGTTAGAGTCATGCTTTGGCTCTGATCTATGGACAGTTTGTGGTAGAGCAAAACTGGGTCATCTTCGGCATGCCTGCACAACACTTCATCCGTCGTCGTTAGTAACTCTCTGTGATGTTTCTGATGCTAAATTGTATGTAGAAATCTATGATAGAATTTTTTTTTTTTTCAATCATCAGTCATGTAACAGCATAATGGTGCCTTGATGATCAAAGTAGGCTACCACTGGTCATCACTTTTATGATAAAAATAGTATTATATTGATATGATCTTATTTACCAGAGGTAGCCTCTCCAGTGTTAGCACTGATCTTCCAAAAGGCTCTACTATTATTAGTATCATAATCCCAGTATTGCTTAGTGTCCATTTTTACACCTGGGTCAAGAGAGACATTGTGGGCAAAAGCATCTTGTCCAAGGACCAAAGCAATGGACAGGACTTGAACTCCGGACCTCCGTTTCAAAGTCACGAGTCTCATGCACTATACCACAGTGCCCCCATCACAGCTGTTACGATTATTATCACCGTTCATGTCACCGTTCAATCTCCCTCTTTCCCGAAAACAATCTATATAGTTGCGTGTGCATGCTCAGAGGTACAAGGAGCTGCTAGACCAGAGGGCGAAGCAGTTCCGGGCCATCCAGAGACGACTGCTGACCAGATTCAAGGATAAGACTCCCTCTCCACTCAACAATCTGGACACCCTGCTGGAAGGGACCTATCGTCAGGTAACTCATTGTAAAAATAGCTCTGTTTTCTGAGCTATTACCCGTACTATCTGAAACCTTAATAGATTGCAAGTCAGAGTGGTCATAATAGTTTGTCAAAACAAATCTGTATTTTTTATATCAATTCCATTGACGATTCTAGAGATATTATTGGGATGTAAAATTATGATATGAATTATGAGAATATATTGTCACTGGGGCGATAAGACCTTGTATCTACAAAATGTCAAATGTTCAGGAGAGCCAAAAAACATGGCGGCCAAAGCACTGTGGCGAATGGGATAGCCTTTCCTTTGACATGCCGTGATGGCTTCATTTTTGGAGTAAGACAGTTTGGATTTGGACAGGACATCACTTAACCCATTATTTGACCATTAATCAAAAAAACTCATTTTCACCAAAATTGCAGATACAAGGTCTTATCACCCCAGCGACGATAAGTCGCCTTTTCAACTATAATATACTGAGATGAGTCTTGTTTCTCGCTATCAATAGTTTGTGATATATATTTATGTATATATTTTTATACCATATCTAAACTCTATTCTGAAGATCTTAAAACTGGCCGAAGGTGTGGATGAAAACCAGAAGGCCCTGGTTCGCTGCTCCATGGGTCTGAGCTGTGCCACCAGCATCATCACAACACTGCTGACACTGATGCACGGGCTCAGCGAAACGGAGAGGGAAATCTTGGAGATGAGTTTGTCGAGCCAAGTGCAGTGCGATGGAGAGCAGGTAAAGAATAATATTGATGATGAAACCTTAACTTGGCAGGGGTAACTTGAGAGTTCTTGGGTGAGGTGGGGTTGGCTCCCGCCCCAGATTGTGTATGGATTGATATATGAGGAAAAATGCTATGAGGCTTTTGTTTTCCCCTGATATTCTACTTTGCTAATTTTTTGTTTGACTTTGATTATGTTATACAAATTGTTATTTTTTTCTTCATATTTTGCAACATCTTACAAACTTTGTGGCTCCTCCAGTATGTGGCTGCTATTGACTTTCCATATTAAAGAGAAATTACTTGTGAAAGGCCGTGTGTATAGCAGACACCTGTGAGATGTGGCCTGTGGTCATTTGATTTCCTTTCAATTATCACTGTTTCACTGCTTTCAGTGGTCACTATGATGGTCACTATAAAAGGTTACTACATCTGAATAGAGACCTATTCGTAGGGCTATACTGAGGTGGTTTTCTTTCTGTAAGCTTAGCTTATCTGACCTGATATCTCGAAGTTGCTGTCACCATTTAAAATGTGAACTAAGAACAAGAGGAGACATGATTTTTTTTTTCACTGATTCTTGAGATGTGCCATTTTTAAACATGATATGATGTTAGAAATGTATGCTTCCAAAACGTTATGTATAACAAAATCAAAATTGCTCTGCAAGAATGTCCGTACAAGTAAACACATGAGGATATCACATTTTATTAGACGTAGAACCCAGCAGGAGGTTGCATCCTGTTGATGAAGGGTAGTGTAGCCTCCCTGTCCATGAAAAGATTGACAATTGTCGGCAGCAGAGACATTCTAATGCCTGCCATGCCTGTATCCCTCACTCTCCATTTATCTGTAGGGCTGGGAGGAGACCGTGGATGCTTCGGTCACCAACCTCCTCCGGACGTGCTTGGCCAAGACGGCAAAGGACCAAGCGATCAACCCCGCCCCTCTCACCATGACAACGGATATCTCCAAGCTGAAGAAGCACATCGCCCAGGTGACGGAGAAGCTCGCGAAAGGAGCCAGGCTGCAGGTAGAGGGCCAAGCATCAGGTAATCTCATAACCCCCTAATTATCAATATCTGCAATTCGGGTGGATTAAGCACTCGCATTTATTCAGGTGGATTACATTCAAGGCTTGTGGTCACTAAGGGTTTGCTTCCCAAATATTGGTTTCTCCCAACGTGATGTGATTGCTATGAGTGGTGATGTACAGTTTGATAGCCCAGCAGTTTGTTTAAAGAATTTGCATTGTTTTGTTCATGTTATTCTTTTTATTTACATATCCTGCAAATGTGATGTAAGTTGTCATAATGACTTGTAATGAAAAAAAAAAGTTTCCTAATTTCAATATTCAAGTTTGACAAATTTTCAGTATGGGAGAAAACATGCAGACCTCTATTAAAGTGATATTTAGTTCAAAGCATTTAGAAAATAAAAATTTAGTACTTGTGATCGATCCTGCCAGAAGAACTCTACATGTGTATTCATATACCAGTTTTGTACATCTTTGCACAGTTGAGTGTTTATCAGATAATGGGATTTTGCACTCCCCCAAACATGTCTTTCTTTTTGTTTTGTATTTTCAAAAAAGCTATGTTAGGCACAGTAATTCATCACTAGCAAAAAAAAAAAAAAATTGTAATTCTGTGTGGCACCTGCAGGTGTGCTATAGTTCTCCATGTATGAGTTTGTCGGTTGAGAATTAAAAGGCCGTTAAGGTGTCTTGAACCCTATGGCTTTAGTGGCAACTTAACGGCCTTATCATTCTGACCCAACGAGTTTATGTCATGTGCCTGTTATCTACCAACCCTCAGGTGAGAGGCAGAGGCAGACAGTGGACAATACATCTGGTGGTAACAAAGATTTCTTTGATGAAGAGCCAACGTCCAATGCAAGGTAGAAACTCAAAAATTTCCCTTTCTATGGTACAGTGGACTCCCATTATAACAAAGTCCTCAGGGCTGGCAATTTTCTTTTGAAATTTCGAAATTTTGTTATAACCAAACAAATAAACAATAAAAAACAGAGAGGATGACGCTGAGGCCTGAATTCTTATTTTGTTGTAACTGGGATTTTGTTATAACAGCATTCATTATAACAGGAGTGCACGGTAGATAAATATGCCTATTCATCAGTAACTCATGTGAAGTTCATGCCAACACTAATGGTCATTTCTA
The DNA here is from genome assembly GCA_033980235.1 of Diadema setosum. Lineage (NCBI taxonomy): Eukaryota > Metazoa > Echinodermata > Echinoidea > Diadematoida > Diadematidae > Diadema > Diadema setosum. The sequence goes on from CM067080.1 coordinate 19,686,081, forward strand.
GTAGACACTTAATTTGTCACCAGTTTTAGTAGCCAATTTGATATGTTTTGTGTCTACATTGTACATCATCTCACAGAGCAATGTTGCGTAATTCATAGAACAAAATCGCTCGATCATGGTCATCTAGAAATCACCTTCAGTCTGTTGTACTGTGGACAGAAAACTCCTTGGTTTTCATGCGATAGTGATTTTTATTTTTCTGCCAGCATTCAGTCCCGATTGGAACAGATCTGGCCTTTCTGCATTAGTTTGATGAGGGGTATAGTGATTGGATGAATTTTAATGTCATTTGTTGCTTTTGTTTATTCAAGCACTCCATCACATAATGGGCCGCCACCGTCAAAATCACTCCAGGCAGCTCAGCCTCCACCCCTCAGCCAACCACCTGTGGATCCCACGCCTGCCCCAGACAGTAACCCCTTCAGTAATGGCCCAGACCCTGCCATGGCCTCTCCGAGGGGTCTGAGCTCGACTGCAGACCTGCCCTCCCTGGGTGGGCCAGGGGTGCGAGGGAGTACCTCACTACCACCCCTTGGAGCCCCAGGTGGGTGTTATGTAGAGGCATCGGACTAGAATTGGTTGTTGATGAACTCATTAAAAAAGTGCCATACACTATGGCCAAAATTCACAAAGGTGGTTAAAATTTAGACCATGGTCTAAGATAAGCATGAAATAGGCGTACCTTCGACTTGCGCATATTAACGCACATATGTTACTGGTCGTCTTTTGGTATACTCAATCTGTCAATCATATTTACACAGAAGAACTTTGCATAAACCATGGTTTAAATTCAAACTACCCTTGTGAATTCAGGCCTTAGTGTTTATCTGGGAAGAGTTCTAATTCTTGAAGGTTGCTACTAACAAAGAAAGAAGGGGAACCATGATAGTAACAATCACTATGGTATAATTTTGACTGTGTCTAAAACTACTTAGAGTAATGATGATGATAAATAAGTAGCAGTTGTAATGGTTGTTGATGCAATAAAATGATGATGATGATGATGGTGATGGCAACCACAACAATTAAAGGGATCATATAGTTTAGTTGAGACCTCACTTCAGGTTTCTATGATTTTTTTTGTTTTTTTGTGAGATAATGAGAGACTTCGTATGAAATATGAGGATAAGAGGGATTCAACGTTTTTTTAATGAAAATTGGTCTTGAAATGGCTGAGATTCTAATAAAAGGTGGGACCCTTGTTTATTAGGATCGCTTGGTTTTACTTCGTTTTTGGATGTCTCAGCCATTCCAAAACCGATTTTCATTTAGTAAGCTTTGAATTCCTGTCAGAATGGTATGCTCTGTATCATTTCAGAAGTTGTTTCTTTGTATCTCGCAAAATATAAAAGCCCAGTCCTCATCTCCACCAAATAATACTGCACTATCACTTTACAGCAGTAATGACATCAACATCAGTAATGCTGATATGATTTTTTTGTCTCGACAGTTGGGGGACAAGCTCTGCCAGCTCTCCAGCCTATCAAGAAGAAGAAGAAGAAAAAGAAGAGTTCCAAGAATCGGGACGAGGAGGATCTCAATCAAGACTCGGACCTCAGCAGCCGAGGGACTCACTCACCCGATTCCATCTTGTTATAATCGTGATCTGTTCCTTTAAGTTCCTTTCCTAGTCAGTTGTGATGGACACTTTGTGTGTGTTTGCATTCACTGAACTTTTCCTGCGGAAGACTGTCCATGGGAACATGGATTCTGAGACAATTTTGTACGAATATAATTTCAGGTTATAGGAAGAAGTCCGTAATGCTCTTCACCCTGGGACTGACAAAGTGTTTATGTTTTCTTTCTTCTGTGAGGCACACTACCCTGTGTAACACATGGGCAGCTAGTTTCATGGTTTCTTGCACACATATCTGGGAGGAAAGTGAATTCCATCCTGTTTGAACCAAATTTGCTTGGTTTTGCTACATATCATCATACTCCTGAAAGTTTGCAGGGAAACATTGATGGAAGATGTTACAGATGAGTTGTGATATCATCATGTGATATATTTGCACAAAGCCCCCCCCCCAAAAAAAAAAAAACAACAACAACAACAACAACAAAAACAAAACAAAACAAAACAAAAACAAAACACACATCACACACAAATACACACAAAAGACAAAAAGAAAACAAACAAGCAAACAAACAAAACAAACCCAAAGGTCCTGTGATTGTCTTTGAGTATGATTGCTGAGGGGCCTATTTATTGCAGTGTAGAAGGTGAGAACCTTGATGTTACAGTACATTCATACCCCCAATCTGATATCTGCCTATTGATGTAGTTCCATTAATGCATGTTTCATCTGCTCTGTAAAACATACTCCTGGAATGTATTGTAAGCCAGTGCAAACTTAATCTCAAGTGGTCTACAGACCCCAGCAGCTCAGTTTCAATACTCAATGCTTGTGAACAACAAACTTAAAAATCCCTTTGTACGTCAAAGCACTGACACTGGACAGTCTTGCATTTTGTATGAAGTGCAGAGAAACTTAACCAGTATGATGAGGCTGATCACAAGGTTTTTGTTTTTTGTTTCTGTTTGTGTTTGTCAGATTCTTCGCAGTAACTTATTCACAATATTATGAACTTGCATAGAATTGATCAGTGAAAGCAGCTATACATTTATGCATACATTGTATTTTTGGACATATCATATTCTGTGTACTTTCACTGCCCATGCATGTTGATATGGTGCCAAATCATAGAATGATAGAATGGCATAGAAACTAAAACCTATGTTGTGCAGCTCCGCAGCCATTGTATACTGATGATATTTGATCATGACATAATGGCAGGATCACAATGGTGATATGCGATAGTCATTATGTGGATTCAATATTTGAGTTGGCCAAAGGGAGAAAAACATGCATCCGTGCAAGGGGAAACTTAAAATGTTTTGAGCCGTGCAAAACACTTGGCCCAATGAGCTGATTTAATGTTAGTGATCACCTGTGTATGAGTCATTCTGCACCATTGTCATGACGACTCGTGCTTGTGACCTTGTATTCATGATATGCAAGTTGATGCAATGAAAGAAGATCTGCATAGAACGAGTTGGTAGAGGGTCAACATTGATTTCCTCGTATATTACATATGATAAAATGTAAAACTTTTTTTCGTTTTTTTTTTTTTCCACAGGACATACCCCCTATACTTAAGTTTCTGTAGTGCCATGTAGTGTCTTCTTTCTGAACAAAATGTAATGAAAGCAGGATTAAGCCCAAGCCGTCTTATCACGCCCCATATTCCATTATACCTGACCTTGTTATACATGGTATAATTAGGCACTGATCTGCAAAGTGATGACCCTGGAGTATGTTTTTTTTTTTTGTGTGTGACTTGTCTGTTATACTGACTGAATCACTGATGATAACACTGTATGTCAGCCAAGGAGAAATCTCGCATCAAGACACAAACCCTAAATGTCATGCCTACAATCTTTGAAGGAGCGTGTTTTGAAAGTAGATTGCATTCATCTTGTTTCTGTATCATAATAGCTTCCCTCATTGGGATATGTTCAATCTACCCCCAAACTCACTGTTCTTTCATAGTAAGCTATTGTAGTTGTGCAGCGATCAAAAGTTTCCTGATCTTTCTCCCTTGTCTGAGTGTGTGTAGAGATGCATATTCCGTGTGTTTATTCCATGTTGACAGCCGAAGAACTACAAGAACATCATACAGCATCTATAGACTGCACAGCGCCAGTGCCTTTTCTGTTCTTTTAAAGTGAACAGTATGATGTAATGACTTATTGCCACTGATTTATAAAGTGGCCTGTCAGTAGTCTCATAAGAAGTCTGTATATATATTGTATCAGGTGAGAAGTACCAAACTGATTGACCACTGTCAGCCAGGTTTATGTGCAGAATGGATAAAGAAAAAAATAATGAGTTTGTGCAATTGATGAGAAAACAAGTCACAAGCCAAACAATCTAATGTAGTAAAACGTTTAGCTATGTATCAAGGGTTGGTATTTTGATTGTGTGCATTTGCTTTCTGATCATGATTGCTGTAGGTAGGAAAAAACAAACAAACAAACAAAAGCTGTGGAGACATACTTTTTCTGTTACATGCAGATATATTGCTTGAAGTGGGGTCTAACATAGCTGAGTATTGGTTTTGTAATTAGTCATTACATGTCCAACAAAGTTTATTGAATGTTTAGTTGAAACTCTGCTGACTGATGTCAAGTTTTTGTGGAAGGGTATGAAATTTGTGCAATTGTGTTATTCTAAATCAGATTAATTTATCACAATCAGAATTGTGCTGAAGCTGAATGATATGCTCATGTGACAAGAATTGTTCAACTGCTCGCTGTTAACTGTAAATGCTTCATCATATATTTACTGTTATGTTGAGTGCACAGGATTGTAATGTTATGTTGTTTGTATTTCATGAACCTCGCCTTATCATCTGCTTGGATTAGCCAAATGGGGCTTTCCCCAGGAAGAATTTGTGTGTATTTTGCAGAATCAGTTATCCCCCCCTCAATGTAAACATCGTCATTATTGTCATGCTTCTGCATCAAGGTTTTTAAGAAGCAAATTTTCTTTGTACCTGTCCTTTTTTTTTTTTTTCAGTTAGAGTGAATTAAATAATGTTTTTGAGCTCTGTTAGATTTTTTTTTTCCAAGGAGGGCAACAAACAGAGTAGATGTCGGGACACTTAACCCATTGAAGACTAGTCCCAAGTATGCTCTGCCAGGTGTCTAAGGGAAATATGTTCTATAGCAAAATCAGCCAGTCCTCATCGGGTTAATAAGGCTTAAGAGTGACAGGTCACAGTCTCAATCTAAATTTGGCTGTTCATGCAATTACTCAACAACTATTTGTAGTCACATGAATATATTCCTTTCAACTTGGGACTATGATGGCAGTGTGAAATAGCTATGCACTGTTCACATTTTGGGAAATTGCCTTTTAGTTGAACCAGGGGAAGGTAAAATTGTAAAAAGGTCATTAATCATGCAATAACTATGGTAGCTTTATTTATCTCAGTCTTGACACACACACACAAAAAAAACTTGCATGGCAGTCTAATGCCCTGGGTGGATTTAGGAGCAAATTGTGACAGGGATTAAAGGTCAGAGTTTATGACTTCTGATATTGTCATGTTTATGCAGTGAAGCAGAGAGGGCACAGGGCACGATTTCTTTGAGGTGGTCCATTGTTGTACACACAGAAATGCTCTTTCCTGATCATATTTTTAGCAGTGTATACATAGTACTGTGATGCTTTCATTCATTCGTGAAATACTGCAGAGGAAACTAATACGAATGCAGTTTATATTTTTTCCTTCTCTGAATACTGTAGAAGAATAAGAAAAGCTTTCACGAGTACATTATGGTGTGAATTTCAAAACTACTTCATGAGTTGAAGAGTTTGAACAAAGCTCAACACTTAGAGGGATTTTTATGTAATACATTTTTTTTTTTTTATAGTCAGATTACATGCTAGTATGCTGCTACAATTACCACTTTTTTATTGGTGTCAAGTGTACTACTCTAAATGGTTTCTAATAGTGTTCTTGATGTAAACAATGTTCTCTCCAAATAAAAAAAAAACCCTCCTGATCTTCATGTTGATATTGGAGGTGTACGTAGTTCTTATTGTTTTCAATCATCGAATATAAACAATATGATAAAAAACATATGATTCTAATTACATTCATTTTCATCTTTTGCAGGAGGAACATTCAGTTATAGTTTCACCTTGAAAAAGATAACTTCTGGTACATGAGAGGTCTTATTCAACAGCATCAAAGTGCGAGAAATTCTGTAGATCTATAATTGTGAAGTGCAGACTTATATGTAACGGGCATGCATATTTTTTTGTTATTTCTAGGCCCGTCGGATGACTTTAGAGGGTTCATGATGAACTAGTTCACCATCAATGTTATTTTTTCATGTGGAAATAAATTTTTATATTGAAATTGATATAACTGCATTGACAAAGTGCATGAATTGCATGTGAAATTCATTCAGGTGGCAAGGATTTAATCCACTAAATGAATATTCATGACCTGTGATTATGTGAGCCAGCTGTCTAAGATGTGATGAATATTCATCTACAATCTAACCTGTGCCCTCCTGTACACGGTCGTGTTATGTCTACTATTTGATTTCATGGGATTTATGTTGTGATACAGTGCACTCCTGTTGTAACGAAATTCTGGTTACAACGAAGTAAAAATTCAGGCCTCAACATTATCCGCTCTATGTATTTTCATTGTTGGTTTGTTCGGTTATAGCAAAATTTCAATGTAACGAAAGAAAACTGCAGGTCCTGAGGATTTCGTTATAATGGGAGTCCACTGTAGTATCTGTGTGTTTACATTGTGCCAACATGATGTAAAAAAAAGCAGTGGTCTAGATCTCTGCTTCACATGATGTACTTTTCATAATTACCGAAAAAAAAGATTTTAGCTCTATGATACCAGCAAAGGTAGAAAGTCTAG